>CM067217.1:135233670-135334532 GCA_034190945.1 Octodonta nipae
CTATTAAGATAATATTTATATTTTTTGACATCCCTGTATAGATTGAAAAAGTGACCTGTGAATATTTTATTTATGAATGTTTTGAAGTTTGAAGCATGAATATTTCTTAAATATTAAGATTTTAATACCAGGGTTTCGTAAAAAGATGGCTAAGTATATCCAGATAATCGGACATTTTCCTAAGACGAAGTGAGTTAGTTTAATTTCAATTTGATTAACTTTATTGAGACACTCTTTATAATAATTTCATTTCATATTATATGTCAACCACTCTGTATATCTTTATGGACCACCCATTACTTTCTATAATATTTAAACAATTAGTTTTAACTACAACATTATATTTCAACCATCCAGTATATGCGACTGCCTATGGGTCACCCTATGAACCATTTTTGTTTCTATTTTTTTTAACGACCTTCTATAAGTATAATTCTATGCCGTCCCATATTTCAAACACCAAATACATGCAACACATTGTGGACTACTCAATGAATCGTGTTTTTCTAACATTTTTTAATCACCCTGTATTACTACAATTCTTATCCACCCTATGCAACAACTATTCCTTTCCTGAACCTCCCTGATTATCTATAATTCTCTATACTGTACATTCCGACCATCCTGTAAATGTAAGTGCTAAGAGGCTATCCAACAGGTATAACATTCTTATAACAATTTTGGTTCAGCCGTTTACCAATTCTCCTACTCCTCCCTATCTTTCAGCTATCATATTTCAGAGGTATTCAGCTGTATAACAATTGTTCTACTCCGTCCTATATTTCAACTATAATATGAACTCAACTGCTTCTGGGTAATCCGATATAATTATATTTTCTATTTTTTTCCTGGCCACCCTGTATTACGGGCCACCCAAGAAAACATTTAGTTTCTATTATATTTTGAACCATTAGGAATATTTATTATTCCACAACGCCTAACATTTCAACCAATGTATACATACTAGTACTTATATAACTGCTTATTGGATAAAATAACATTTTTTTAAACATCTTGTGTAACAATACGTACTGGTATGAAAAGATAACTATTCACAAAATTTACATACCTCGTATAAAATTATTGATAAAAATGACATAGTGGTTAATTAACATATATTTTGATGAAGCTCTAATCAATTTTCAGTTAATCCTAAACGACTTCCAAAACGAAGGTGTTTATTAATTCGTCGAAATTTTTTTATCTATGCTCAGTGTTTATTGAAAAATGGCTGGGCAATTTTGATGATTTAAGCTGTATTGTATTACGGAATATTACAGAAAGGTACTATATAATTTTCTATAACGTGATAATTACGGCTTTCCTGAAGATCACAAAAACAGTGGTTAAGGGACTAAATTTCGGTGAATTTTAATGAAACTTCACTGTTTTCTATTAAGGGGCTCAATGAATTTGAAAAAGGTTTGCTTTTACGGGGCACAGTCGAGAAAAATGAAAGAAAATATTCTATTGGTGTATCGGAAAGAAAAGTTTTTCTATTCGGTATACGGTTGTAGATGTGTGTGTGTGTGTGTATGTGTGCGTGCATCGAAATTCAAGCAGCAATCAAAATGCGCTGTTGATAAATAGGTCGAAGTAAAATTACAGTTATATACGTAGGTTCAAATAATCTTACAAATAAATGTGATATTGGGTGGTACATAGGAAGCTACATATATAGGGTGATTGAAGTATAAGGTGAAATAGGCTTATAGTTGTACAAGGTAGTATTGGATGACACAAAACTAGTTGCATATACAAGCATATACAGGAAGGATATTTGACATATAGAGTGGAGTATATAATTACGGTTATACAGAAAGGTTCAAAACAAGTAGCAGTTGCATATACAGGTTGAAATATAAAGTTGAATTATAGTTATTCTGTCCTTGAACGACCGAGCGACCGTCCACTCTTACTGATTTGAGCGTTACATTTGAGAGTAAGCTTTCCTCTATTGCTCAGATCGATATTGTTTTGTCTGCTACCGACAAGATGTACGACTTTATTGCGGGTAACTCCCGAGATTTATTGCAACCAGAAACATTGAAATTTTATTTTTTGCTTGTGTCAGGTCTCAAATTGGGTATGCTGATATAATTTGGAGTCCTCTTATTTAACTCACATTTAAAAAATGATTTTATTCAAAAACTGTTTTTAAAACTCCTGTCACTCAGAATAGATCATATTTATCCGCCAATAATAAAACAAACACTGAACTTCTTTCCCGACATAAAGTAGATAAATATACAGTCATTGACAACGAAGTCAGAGTAGATTTTGAAACGTTTGGTTTTCTATCAAAATAAGTCGATTTATTTCGATTGTGGTGTTATTGCCCAAATAAACATAAAAATAATCAAGAATATGCTACAAACAACGTTTAGAAGACAATAAAGTAGATAGACCAAGCCACCGGAGAAACAGTCATTCAGTAATTTTTCTGTTTAAGCTTATTAAAAATCAATTTAATGACTCAATTTTTCTGCATACACTACTTTTTTGTTCCCAGATTCACATCTATTACAATCTACACGTTTTACTTTGCTACTTCCCGAACAAACCTTTCTAATTTTTTTCCATTTTATAAAAGTGTTAGAAGTGCAGTGGGGTGAATTACCCTCTTGGCATCTTTAATTGTACTGCTTCAGCCATTAAGACCTGCTTTTTAGATAACTAAAAATAAAATTTATATAAGTGTCTGAGTTTTATGTTTTCTCAATTCTTAGCGACAAACTTTTACTTTTAGCTTGTATCAACAAACATGTTCTGTAATTATTCAATGTCTTTAATTTTTGTAGTAAATTTGGTTTAAAGCTGCTGTTGTTTATTACTTATTGATAATGTTAATTTGCTTATTATCCTGTTTTGTAGTTGGGTGTAAACCTGTTTGAACAGTAAATAAATAAATAAATAAACTTCCAGTGGAATTTGTTATTCCTTGATAATATTTCAATTTACTTACTTGTTCCAATTGTTTTTCCTACTCGCATTATGTTTGTTCCTTCAATATTTATTTTCATATAATATTTCTCACCAGTTTCCCTTACCATATTTGCATTTCTTTCTTCTATTTCCAATGACTGCTCTGGTAATGGTAATCACAGAACTGTCTTTCAGTGCTTCATTTATCAGTTTCTCTGCATATAAACTGAACAGTGTCGGTGATAGGCAAAAATCTTGTCTCACTCTTGGTCCTATGATTATTTAGTTGATTTATTCATTTTCTAGCTTCACATTACCTTTTTACCATTGGAAAATTCTCGAGTAAGGAGTCGGTCTTTCCAATTCACATCTAGCTCAGGTCATGTACGGAGTGAAAGCTCTTTTGGTAAAACATGACTAATTGAGAGAAAATTTACCATTTTTTATCGATGCGCTTTTTTACAAAAACCCACAACAAATCGGCAACAATTTAGTTTTTTACCTTTTACACAAAATCCACCAATGAAACCGTGTTTGCTATTATGGGCAATGTTGAAGAAAAATGAAAAACCTACAAAATGAGCTACTATACGCTCAATTTTGTCTGTACAGAGATTCTTCCCAGGGGGTGGTAACTCAGATAGGAAATATTGGTCCAGCTGACGGTGAACTGTAAACGTAGCCCCCTTCAGAACTCCTTCAAGTACCATTTTTTGACAGTTAATCGAATATATCCAGGTGACACAATGTGATCTTCTTTATTGACCCTTAGTACATGTAAATCATGTAAATCACATAATGTGATTTTTGATTTTTGTCTTATATTTTGTCTGTGAAAGTTGAAGCTATTAATTATTTTTTCTCTTATTTGTGGTAGAATTTTGTATCGAATCCCATTCTTGCAGTAGGTATTCATACATCGTTTTAAGGTACTGTATATAGCCAGAAGCTACAAACTAAATAGTATTTCAAGCATAATTTAATAATCATTTTTTTAGGCATTATTTTACAACCAACAAAAAGTGTCAGAAAATATGGTTTCAAAGAATAAACAACAAAAACTTTACATGCCAGGTATGTTTATCTTTTCTGATACTGTTACTGGTATTTATTTCATTTATTGTTTAATTTCAGGTTATGCGAGAAGTTCAGGAGACAACTTTGTATACTCTGTAGGAAAACAAACCACTGATTATTACCCCCATATGATGACAGGTAAAATAATGAAAACAACCAAGCTATTGTGAAAGAGATATGGTATTTTTTAAGAAGCTGCTGACAATTAGAAAAATAATATAAATATCCCAAATCAAGGAAGTTCCAACTCTGAAGTTTCAGTAAAAGTGTCTGAGCTGGATTATAGATGTATGGCAGTAGTGTCACCTGAAGATGATCATCTGTATTGTGTTAAGATGAAACCTGCAGCTGAGCCACAAAACCAAGCACACACGGGTTAGAAAATTTTAGTGCTTGTTGAATAATTCATAATATCTTGTTATATTTTACAGCAGGGTAGTAATAAAAAAATCTTTAATTACAAATAACCAGAATGGAACTATTGAAATGGAAAAACTACTAAAATGCACAATCCCAAACATCATTTGCAGCTATTGCATCAGAACAAATATGAATAAAGGTATTTTAAAAATACTAACAGTCAAATGTGAATTCAAAAGTTAAAACCAAAGGGAAGACTTTTATCATTGGATGAACAATTTTTCTAAAGTTCACATGGTAGAAATTGTAAATTGCTGTAGTGATACATGCACTTTCAAACCTTGCATTAGTTGCCAGGTTACAAGGCATTTATAAGAAATGGAAACAGCCAAATATTTTTTTTTTCTGAAAATAGTACTCCCATAGTAGATTTAGTAAGGATTTTAAAGGAAATAATTGTACATGTTTATTCTGTGCTTTGGAGTTTATAGCAGTATTGACCAAGCACCAACAAACAGTGCTGCAATAAAATATCTTCTAAAAGATACAAACAGTTATTGGTTAAGAAATAATTATAAAAATACATTTCATGATTATTTCATTGATGGAAGGGAAATTACATATTATTTTAAAATATGTGAGAAATGTTTTACTTAAAAAAACAATTACACTACATTCAAAATGATAAAAATAAAGCTGTTTGTTGGTCCTATACTGGACATATATATCACAAGGATACAAAAATGGTCGTGATTTTTTCTGATGATAAATTTTTGTATACAGGGCCAAGAATAATTTAAACCATCAACTTCAACTTTTCAAATCAGAGTTCCCATGTTCTATTTCTTTATACAATTCTGTCTCAAATTCTAGGTATGTTTTATGTACTATATCATATATAGAAACTAACAATTAGTGAGAACGTTATGACTGAATAATAATAAAAATTTCTTTATTTCAAAATTTCTGTAATTCTGAAAAGGAGTGATTTATTACAAAAACAGATATTAGTAAATCAAAGTAAATATGCAAATTATTAAAATTTTCTTCCAGTCAACTGCAAGTCAAAATTCTTGTAAAGCTTAAATTAACATTTGTGATTGCATTTCTTGCATTTTGGCTCTTAATTTGATCATATATTTGGATCTGTTGACTTTTTTGTTTCTGTTTGAAAAATTGAATGTGATAATAATACCTCATTTTTGGACCACCCTGTATGCATGAATTTATCATAAAAAAACACAACCAAAAATAAAAATTGAAGACTCCAACCATTTGTGCATATATTTATAAAATGAATCCTTTGATATATTTCATTCAACTAACATATGCCTCATCACTGTATATATAATATTGATATATACTGTTTTGTTAGTTTTAACTATGAATCGTTTTAATGTATAAATAAGTAGTGCCATTTTCAACTGTATTTGTTAATTTATCTTTTTATGTTTTGTAAATAAATTTATTAAATTTCAATATTGAGTTTCATTTATTTTGATGGTACATTGTCTAAATGTTATTTGTGGCACATTCTTAATTATTTTTATGTGTTTCGATTGTGGTGTTATTTCCCAAGAAAATATGAAAATAATTCGATGGTACAGCCCCCTGTTAGTGAGATTTGGGACCAGAAACTGCAGATTCCTTCTTTTTAGTTGGTGATAATCTGTCAAATTCAACAAACGTCAAACTTACTACTTGAAGGACTTCTGAACATGCTTATTATGCATATTCTAACCTCTCAAGGGAGAAAATGTGAACACATTTTATAACATTGAGTTGTCTATCTATCTTTATTGCATGATCTGTGATTCTTCCTCACAGTTATTCTGAGAGAAAGAGATGTCTACAAAATGATCAACCAGTATTCCTGTATATAAGTAATATATTGTATACTGCGTAATACTTATCTGTGTTTGGAGACGTTTCAACTCCGAGTCTGGAGCCGTTGCCAATCGTTTAGTGATGTTTTCGAGATTTTTTCTGAAAATTTTTTGCTTTGATCTTGAATTTGTTGTTTGTCAAAAAATTTGACACTGACAATTTGTTGTTTGCAATCACTTGACGCTGAGGTTACCGTTTTTTTGTTCTGTTAGCAATAAATTCCTCCAGTCCAAATGAAGGTCGGCTGAAGGTGCCCCGATTTCAATGTTGTTTATCATCATACAGCTGGCTTCTGTAAGTTTCCTCTTTTTTAAATTTTCCTCTTTCAACAAAATCTCTGTTTTATCCAGCCTATCCTATGGATGCTGGTGCTCATTAATACGTGATTAGCCAAATTTGATTTGTCCACATGTCTTCTGGAAATGTTATATTGATGTTCTTTTTTCCTTATTTCTAAAGGTCTTGAAGTTTCACCGGAATGGCCACAGTCACACAAAACACTGAACACACAATTTTTGGAACTCTGGGTTGCGTTAAACGGTTTGGTATGTGTGAGGATAGAGCGCAAGATATTATTTGTTTTAAAAACAGTGTTAACGCTGTATTTATTTCCTAACCGCTTAATTTTTTCCGATACACCTGGGACATATGGAATTATGTTCATAATTTGGTTGTCTGTTTGTGTTTTGTTGGTATTAGTGTGATGGTTATTTGTGCTGGTTTGTTGTTGCGATTTCCTTTCTAACTGATTTATAGTTTTATTTATAAAGTCTGGGGGATATTAATTTTGAAGTAGATGTTCTTTGATAATTTTGACCTCGTCGTTAAAGATTTGGGTGGATGAAGATATGTTTTTTGATCATATAAGCACTTTACAACACATTTCTTTACTTTCAAGGGATGGTTGGAATGAAAATTCAAATATCTATTAGTATTCGTTCCATTGTAAATTTTATTGTGGGTTCTTGACTATTGTTGTAATCTAGGACTGAGTGCAGTTCTTCAGCACCCTACTCCCAAACCACAAAAATGTCATCAACGTATCTCCACCACACCTTTGATTTATTCTTATAATTGCCTATGAATCTTTCTTCAAGATATGTCATTAATATATTACTAATTATAGGAGATAAAGAAGAACCCATGGCCATACCAAATTCTTGTTTATAGAAATCTCCTTCAAATTGAAAATATGTTGTTTTAAGCAAAGTTCGGTTAGTTCCATAATTGTGTCAATGTTTAATTATGTTTTGTTGTGTAAGGTAATATCTTGTTGCAATTTATTTTTTATAATTTGTAATGATTTATCAACAGGTACATTTGTAAAAAGACTAACTATGTCGAAACTTACAAGTACATCATTTCTGTTTATAATATTACTTTTTAATTTTGTTAAAAAATCATTAGTGTTTTTTAAATTGTTTGCATTATTTTCGGTAGGTTTAATTATATTCAGTAAAAATTTTGATATGTTTAGTAATGGTGAATTTATTGAAATTACAATGGGTCTCATTGGTATTGCGTCTTTATGTATTTTTGGAACGCCATATAAATGTGGAGTTTTACTGTAGTGAGGTGTTAAGTGTTTTTGTTCTGATGGAGTGAATTCTTGTTTGTGTTTAGTTATAATGTCTCTAGCGGCTTTTTCTATATTTTGCGTAGGATCTTTTTTGAGCTAAGAATATGATCCTGTATTAATAAGGTGCATCATTTTGGTGTTGTAATCATTTTTATCATTTTTTTTAAACAAATAATACCTTGCGCTTTGTCCTCACACATACCAAATCGTTTAACGCAACCCAGAGTTAAGAAAATTGTGTGTACAGTGTTTTGTGTGGCTGTGCACATTCTTATACCGGTGAAACTTCAAGACCTTTAGAAGTAAGGAAAAAAGAACATCAATATAACATTTCCAGAAGACATGTGGACAAATCAAATTTGACCAATCATGTATTAATGAGCACCGGCAGCCATAGGATAGACTGGGATAAAACAAAGATTTTGTTGTAGGAGGAAAACTTAAAAAAAAAGAAACTTGAAGAAGCCAGCTGTATGATGATAAACAACACGAAATCGGGGCACCTTCAGCCGACCTTCATTTGGACTTGAGGAATTTATTGCTAACTGAACAGAAAAACGGTAACCTCAGCGTCAAGTGATCGCCAAACGACATATTGTCAGTGTCAAATTTTTTGACAAACAACAAGTTCAAGATCAAAGCAAAATTTTTTTAGCAAAAACCTCGAAAACAGCACTAAACGATTGACAACGACGACTCCAGACTCGGAATTGAAACGTCTCCAAACACAGATAAGTTTTACACAGTATACAACACATTACTTATATACAGGAATACTGGTTGATCAATTTGTAGACATCTCTTTCTCTCAGAATAACTGTGAGGAAGAATCTCTGTACACACAGACAGTAATCCGGGAATTTTACGAAATTGATTTACTACATTTTGTTCTACATATACAATTTTTAAATTTTAAATACTTATCTGTTGCAGGAAAAAAAATTGAGGAGAGAAAACCCAATGAACAGATAAAATAATTCAAGACCTCCTTAACAACCTTTTCGAAATTCTTCAATTAGTTAAGTTATGTTGTTCAATTCTGATTCCTGTTAAGAAATTTTGATTAATAAATACTAATTAATAACAAGCTAAATTACCTTAGATATATATGTTTTGATCATTTATTGAAACATATTAAAACGGAAAAATCGCTTGCAACAGCCTTCTCATTTTGCATATTATGATTGCTCCGTCATTATCATTTGTGGTTAAATAGAGTTTAGGTATTCTATTTTGCTAAATTTATTACATAAATCCATATTATCCAAGAAATATATATATATATATATATATATATATATATACGTCTGCTTAAAATTAAAAATTTGCCTCAAGATTATTTATTATAAGGATGTAGTTACACAGGTACCACTCCTAGCAAATTTTCGAATGGACTCGTTCAGAAAAATATAGAGAATGGCCAAATATTGTCAGTATGTATATATAATTATACTTTAAATTTAAAAAAAGTGAAATGAGAGGTCTCGAGATCAACTCTGCTACTTTCCATCGGTGGTTTCTTCATAATAATAGGGTCATCCGGTGAGGTAATATGGCTTCTTAAAAAAATATGTCTTTCATAGGATGGACTGAAATTTTGCAAATACTACCGGGGCTACGGTATTGATTTTGGAACATGAATTGGGTATTAGAAGATCTATCGTTTCATTTAATAAGAGTGTTATAGCTATAAAATAAAAAAAATATATAAGGGATTATTTTTTTTTTGAATTCTGGATAAAGATTCCATTACCTAAGAAGCTAATTAACAAAGTTGAGCTTATAGTAGTTCATTTTGTAGGTTTTTTGTAAAAAAAACAAAAAATCATCGATAAAAAATTTTAAATTTCATGTCAATTAGTCATGTTTTATCATTAGACCAAGTTGATGACGGTTTTATTGTAGTATTAATTTTGTCACGAATTTTCGTAAATGACCTGGGCTAATCAATATCCACCCGTATTTTCAATCTTCTCGGTCAAAATCTTTCTCCCCAAACACATACATTCTCATGGTATTCAGTCTCTCTGCTAACATTCTGACACTCTATAGTGTAGCGGGTTACTCTTTCTTTTCTAAATCCAAACTTATTTTCTACTACGTTCTCTTCAATTTAATTGGCAGATCGTTTCAACAATCTTCTTGTTATTACTTTTTCTACAGAAAAAGCTTATGGTTCTATAATTTATGTGTTCACAATATAAACGTTAAAGGATATGGCTAAATAAACATAATTCTTCATTCATAATTAATTCTTCATAGTTTTGTTAAAACAGTGAAAAGTATTTTCTGCATTCAAGCTTATTTAGAGAAATTCAATTTAAATGTATCTGGTATGTAAGCAACCAGAGTGTCGGCGCTCCACCTTCTATAATTGATAAAATATATAAAAGAACTTCACCCAAAGTTTTATCAAATAATTAGAGTACTTTAGAAAAGAAAAACAGCAAACTCAATCAGTTCCAAAGCAGCACTTTTAGCTTTGTGAAAAACTGAAGGAATTCATCAACCATCTTATAAAGGGAAATTTCGTTTGGAAATGAGATGGATTACTTGAGAGTTTTCAGTCGTTTAGGCTCTCAAGAAAAGACGTTTCTTTTTCTGGAAAGGAATACATTTATAATATGAGTGCGTGAAAATGTATTCCGTGTAGTGCACAGAATGAGAATTAGTTCCAATTTGTAAGTCTTTGATCGGAGGAAAGCTGAAAAACTTTTTCAGTAAGAGTAAATTTTCTAATGTAGAAACTTTGTTTGGATCTCAACTTTATAATATATTTTCTTTTTTTTCTCAGAAAGTAAAATATTTATTCCACTTGACTTAAATAAATGTCTTTCTGTGTTACTAACAATACTATAGCTTCGAATTTTGATATAGGGCTAATTATCTGCTGTATATTGATTTATATTGCAAGAATCTTCGTGGATTCAGTTTAAATTTTTAACCACGAAGACTCACTTCACTTTCTAGAACTACATTTACACATCAAAATCCAATAATAAAAACATCTAAGTTGAACTAACTGGGCAATGTCCAGTCGTTACTTTTAAAATCCACATCGAACTCTCTTTCAGTTCGTCTAACGTTTGCCGGAATGTTATCGAAATTTCCAGTCAGGTTGACTTTGTACAGAATCCCTTTTTGTATACTTCAGTCGGCTTAAATGTGTTATGTTGTTTTAGTCAGGAGCGGCGTAGATAAATTTTATAACACTGCCCTCGGTTTAATCATTATCGTAGCCATCGGGACCATTCTCTCCTTGGTAGGGAGCTAGTGGATCAAACTGAACCAGCTTCAACTTAGCTCTTGGGTTTCTACGGATACGGCAGACAACGTCATTGATCCTCCTGACGACCTCTTAGGGATTATCCTAGGAGGGTTTAAACTTTGGAGAAATTCCCCATGCTCCTCTGAGGGTTGTACAGCCAGACCATGTCCCTCTCTTGGAACCCAACTGAATTGGCCTTGAGGTCATAACGGGTCTTTATCCGGTAGCTGGTGGCCAACATTTGCGTTCGGGGTAGTTCGTGTATTGTCAGCATGTCGGCATAATCGTTGATTTCTTGGGACGGTTTTTCCGGGGACCTTGGATGGAGTCAGACCTGTACAGTTATGTACGGCTGATCGATAGCCCAACATGAATAGAGGAATATGCTCATCCCAATCATGCTGGTTACTGCTGACAATCTTGGATAAGTGTTGTTTCAAGGTCCTGACTGTGGATGTAATGGTGTTGTTCTCGTTTTCCTGATTCCCAACAATGTACAGACCTTCTGAAATACATTTAAATCGAAGTTACGCCGTTGGTCTGAATGTAACTCTCCAAACCTGTGGAATCGCTGTTCTACCAGCACCGCCGTGGTTGCTTCTTGTGTGGGTATCGCATAAGCCTTAGGCTATTTAATGAAGTAGTCCATTGTGACCAAAATGTATTTGTTCCCCCTATCAGACTCGGGCAATGGACAGGCGACATCGACGGAAATTAGCTAAAATAAGACGCACACATGCATTCTGCCCTTGGTCCGGGTCTTCGAACCCTTACTGCCTGCACAGGTGTCACATTTCCGGCACCAAGCTCGACGTATTCGAAGTAATTTACCCAGTAGTATCGCTGGCGAACTTTATCTACGGTTTTGTTCATGCCCAGATGACCTCCGGTAATTCCATCATGCACTTTGGTCAGGATAGCTGGTACCTTCTTCTTTGGGACTACCAGTTGGGACTTAGTTTCTCGGCCGTCAGTTCTCTTGACCATTCCATTCTCTAGTCTTAGAGAGTCCTATTGGGTACATAACCATTTCAGGAAGCCCAATATCTAGCTACCTCATCCCATTGTGGCCTCGGTGCTCCTCTCTTTTTAACTGACAGGATTGGTTCAATGTCTGGATCAGCCGTTTGGTCCTGGATGTGCAGTTCCTTTGTACAGTCTTCATTAGCCTCTACTCGGATCTGTCGGATGGATACACCATCACCACCTTCTTGACAGGGCATCGGCATTATTATGCAACCGACCGGCACGGTGTTCAACTTTGAAATCGTATTACTGTAATTTTTCCATCCACCTGGCCAGTTGTCCTTCCGGTGTTTTCATGTCCAGCAGCCATTTGAGGGCGGCATAATCTGTTCTGGGTTGGAAATGATGACCATACAGGTATTTGTGGAAATGGTGTACGTCCTTATTATTGCAAAGTATCTGATGACTTCGTTTCGATCCACGGCTATAGTACTCGATTCTAGAAGGTCTCTTTGTCAGTGGTCTTCCTATGTAGAGGCGCGACAATGGTGAAACATCCCTCAACAAAGCGTCTGTAATAGGAACAGAGCCCCAAAAGCTACGTAGTTCATGCTTGTCTCTCGGGACCCGCCAATCACGGATGATTGTATCTTATCTTCGTTGGTGCGGATTTCTGACTCGGAAACGACGTGTCCCAACAACTTTACTTCTTTTTGAAACATGGAACACTTTTTCGTGTAGAGTTTCAGGTTGGCTTTCCTAATTTTGGATGGTCCTCGAATGTATGACACATGATCAGAATGTCCTCGAGGTATACTAAGCACGTTTTCCCTGTCAATCCGCTCAGTACATACTCTATTAGCCTCTCAAATGTAGCGGAAGCATTACATAACTCAAAGTGCATGGCCGTGAACTGAAACAGCCCTTTACTGGTGGAGAACCCTGTCTTCTCTCTGTCGTTGTCGTGTAGACCAGCCTGCCAATATCCATCCTTTAGGTCTAGTGTGGAAAAACAACGGGAGTCTGCTAGTGTGGTCACAGTATAATGAATTCGGGGTAGTGGATAGCAGTCTTTCTTCGTGACGTCATTCAGCTTTCTACAAACGACGTAAAATCGGGTGATTCTATCCTTTTTTTAACTAGCACAACGGGAAGGATGGCTCAATAATTCCATTTTGTAACACGGACTCGACTGCCTTTTATTGCCCCAATGGTAGTCGCCTGGGCGGTATTCTGACGGGTAGAGCCTTCCCGGTATCTATTCGGTGCTGATGATGTTTGTAAGGCAGGTGGTTCCATCTGGCCTCTTAAAAATTTGCCAGTGTTGTGCCACAAATTGATTGGGTTGCTTCTGTTCCTCTGGTGTAAGGTGTGTCAAATCGTCAGAGAACTGTTCTAGAAATTATTTACTGGGTTCTTTCTCTTTCACCGATGTCTAGTAAACTTCTTCGCAACTGATGATGGTCCCTACTGGCCCGAAACAAGCTCGTCTTGACCATTGGCAATTCTGATGTCGTTGTTGGACATATTCAGAACTCTAAATGGTATATCTCGTCCGATTTTAGTATAGCCAGTCCAACTAAGTAGTCATGAGCTGAGTGTGAGTTTGTGAATATTTTTTTTCGTTCGAGAGAGAGAGTGAGAGAGAGAAAGAGAAAGAGAGCGAGAGAGAGAGACAGACATTTTTGAAGGAGCGTTTTTTACCGGAAACGTCATAACTCAATAAAATTTGTATTATTTTAATTTGAGCAATTTTTTTCATAGTTTGTGACGAAAGTTTAATCAAAATCGTACAAAAAAGGCACACTCACTATGCTGCTATTAAAGTGAACGTTCGGGCTGGAATAAGAATAAGTTATACTACACTTTTTTATGGGGCATTAACTGGGGCGAGTTACTCGGGTAATTTACAAAATACCTTAATGAACACAACTTTTTCCTGATACTGTTAACCCCGCAGAAACTAACAGATATATTGGCTTCAATAAGATGCAGCATATGAACTCATCTCTTCTTTAGTTGCCAATTGTAAAGTTCTTCCCGACTGGTATGCATATCATATCAGTTTCATTATTTTTTTATGAAATTGTACATCCCTACAAAACAATTTATCTCAAAAATCCACAATATTTCAATTGGACCAAAATAAATGCGCTTTGTTTGGTAAATTGTAAATTAAAAATTCTTCCGTCCATGCCAGACGACTGAAACCGCTTTTAATGCAATTTCAAATGTCGAACACACTGATATACAATCAAGCTAGCGAAACCTTTAAAGTTATTACCAATCGGTAATTAAGCAGCTTAATTTCATTGAAATCAAGCTTTTTAGGTAACCCTGAATCGATCGCAACTTGATTAGAATTTAATACATGAAAAACGACTCAGTTAAATCATCGAATGTTGAAAAGAATTAGGTCAGTGGTAATTGTATATTTAAAAGGGTCTCTCGTTTATTTTGAGCTGTAGTTAAGAGGAATTTAAAAATGTTTTTGAACAGCATTAAGTCAAGTCGGAACAGCTTATAGCTTTTATCATAATTGATGAGATGATGGTGATGAGTACATTAAATCGCCATAGTAGCATTATATAATTAAGAACATATTGTTATAAAAATCTATTAAGTCCGTCCCTGATTTCATTCCATGAGACATCAATCACTGGCATACAAAAGAAGAGCTAGAAGGTTCGGTTGGGAAAAAAACTTATTTAGAAATAACTCGACAACTGTAAAATTGAAATTGGATTTTACGAGAAAATTCGATGCTGATTTTAAAAGGATTGGTCCATCATCGCGGGAGTTAGTGTGAGACAGTGAAGAGTTTATGTTGCGTTATTATTGTGATATTTGAATCAGCTGTTGTATATATTTGATGTAAATAAAAGTTTCTAGAAAGTCAGAGTGAAAGCTAGTTTTTTAAATCTTAATTGAACGCACAAACGTATATGACAAATTTGGTGATCAGAAGTGCAGGATTAAGTGAAGTTAATATCGTAATTTGATTTATTTAAACCAGAAGCATTGAAAAAACCGACGAAACTACCAAACATTTTTTTCAAACAAGTTACGGAGGGACCAGACGAAAAAATAGCTCAGATCCTGGAAAAACCTGACCAAAAAGAGAAACAACAGCAAGAGGAATTTCAATAAAGGTTAGTGAAGAATATAGATGAAAAAACAACAAATTTAATTAAAGGATTATTCTCGAAATTGGAAGAAAAACAAGAATAAATTGAATTAAAACGACAAAATGAATTTAAAATATTTGATGAAAAACAAGACAAAACGGAAGAAACAGCAAATAGTAGCACAATTTAATGAAACAGTTAATGACAGACTGCAAATAGTTGAGTCAGATATAAAAGAGATAAATGATGACATTAAGACCATAAATAATACCGTGGACACTCTTGAAACCGAAGCCAGCTAAATTTTGAAATCAGTTCTATTCAAAACACAAGGTACAAACAGAAATTAAAAAAAATCAGTAGGACTTACAGCGAGGAAAATACCAGAACACTATGAGTACCAAAGGTTCCGTTGGCAAATCACGCACATTTGATGGCAATTCATCTTGGCCCATGTATAAACGGCAATTTGAAGCAGTCGCTACACCTAATGGATGGGATAACCAAGAAAAATCTACCTCTCTTGTAATTTCCTTAAGAGGTCCGGCCTTAGAACTCCTCCAAAGCATTCCAGTCGATGAACAAGGCAATTTTGAGAAGATCATAGGCATCCTGGACAAAAGATACGACAATGAATCCCTGGGCCAAGTATAACAGGTGCAGCTAAGCGGAAAAATGCAAAAATTCGGAGAATTCGAAGCAGAGATTAGACATTTAGTGCACTTGTCCTACCCAGACCTACCAGAGGAAACCAAGGATTTATTGTCCACGCAGAGTTTCATAAACGGTATCAGAGATGTGGAAGTACAACGAAATCTAAGACTTAATGGCATCAAGAAAAGTAATGAAGCTTTACTTCGGGCCTTGGAAGTAGAGGCAGTCATGAACATGTCCAAACCAAGAGTGCGAGCAGTTTCCTTCAGCCAGGACGAACCAGGACCATCCCTCCAGGCAGTGTTGTCCGGAATCCATAAACTTCTAGAACGATCACATAGAACTGACCACAGCGGGGCATGCTACCGGAGTTGACGGACGGGACATTTTCAACGTGATTGTCGCGTGAGGCCACCTGAACGATGACCAACCCGGGGTAACCAACAGAACAGCCACATGTCCAGGAACCGTCAGACAGTCAGCATAAGGTGACGAATGCTGACTAACCCTCCACCAGCCCCCAAAACGTTATCCATCCGAGGATTTTGTCGAGACAGCAGCAGCCTAGTCATCAGAGGCACCATCAATGGACGAGCAATTACCATCACCACGACACCGGCGCCGCTGTGTCCATTGTCAAGTCCAAGGGCTTGAGGGCTTCGGAAATCCGGCTAGCTAACAACAACATCCAGCTCAGAACAGTCACCGGCGAGTCCATGTCAATAGAAGGTGAGGCAGATGTCGTGTTACAGATGGGGGACAACATGATCTAGCATACGGTCCTGGTAGCGAATATTGAGGACGATTTCATATTTGGTATGGACCTAATCAGCCAGCATGGTTTTATGTTCGACCCGAGATTTGATGTTCAGCTCAGCGACCTCCATAAAAATTGTAGCAAAATCCTCAGCCAGAATTCCCGGTCAAACGGAACAGATTATTCATGGGTAGCTAGACAGTAATCCTGGGAGCTGCGTTAGAATGTTGGAGCCCGTACACTCAGCTCATGACTACTTAGTTGGACGGGCTATAGTTAAAACCGGACGAGATATACCAATTAGAGTCCTGAATTTGTCCATCAACGACATCAGAATTGCCAATGGTCAAGAGGAGCTTATTTCGAGCCAGTCGAGACCATCATCAATAGCGAAAAAGGGTACCAGACATCGGTGAAGGAGACAGGGCCCAGTACCTTCAATAGTTTGCTGACCAGTTGACACACCTGACACCAGAAGAACAGAAGAAAGCCAAGCAATTTATCACAGCGCACTGGCACAGTCAAGCTGGAACCACCGGTCGCACTAACATCATCCAGCACCGAATAGATACCGGGAAGGCTCAACCTATCAAAATACCACCTAGGCGACTACCTTTGGGGCAACAACAGGCAGTCGAGGAAAACATCGGGTCCAAGTTACAAAATGGAGTTATTGAGCCATCCATCAGCCCATGGTCCGCTCCCGTAGTGCTAGTTAAAAAGAAGGATGGAACCACCCGATTTTGCGTGGATTACAGAAAGCTGAATGACCTCACCAAGAAAGACAGCTATCCACTACCCCGAATTAATGATAGTCTGACCACATTAGCAGGCTCCCGATGGTTCTCCACACTAGACCTAAAAAGTGGATATTGGCAGGTTGTTCTACACGAAAACGACAGAGAGAAGACAGCGTCCTCCACTTGTAAAGGGCTGTTTCAGATCACGGTCATGCCCTTTGGGTTATGTAATACTCCCGCAACATTCGAGAGACTAATGAAGTATGTCCTGAGCGGGTTAACATGGAGGACGTGTTTAGTATTTCTCGACGACATTCTGGTCATAAGTCAGCATTCGACGACCATCTGAAGAACATAGGCGAAATATTTTCTAGAATTAATAACGCCAACCTGAGACTCAACCCGAAGAAGTGTTCCTTGTTCCAAAAAGAAGTAGAATTTTAGGGCCTCGTCGTTTCCTAGTCAGGAATCCGCACCAACGAGGACAAGAAAGAAGCCATCCGTTATTTTCCAGTCCCAAGTGACAAGCATAAACTACGAAGCTTCGAAGCTTCTTGGGCCTCTGTTCCCACTACAGACGATTTGTTGAGGGATTTGCCACCATTGCCGCGCCACTACATCGGTAGACCACTGTGGAAGAGACCTTTCGTTGGAATCAGGATTGCGAAACATCATTCAGACGACTGAAGGCAGCACTATGTTCCAGCCCAATCCTAGCCTTTCCTACACAGTCCGGCAAGTTCATTTAGACACCGACGCAGTTTGGGGGCAGTCCTATCCCAGGTGCAAGATGGTGAAGAGTACTACAGCCGTGGATTCCCGAAAACGGAAAGAAATTATTGCGTCACCAGAAAAGAACTTCTTGCAATAATAAGGGCTGTAGACCATTTCCACAGATCCTGCCGCCCTCGAATAGCGGCTGGACATAAAGATACCGGAAGGACAACTGGCGAGGTGGATAGAGAAATTACAGCAATACGATTTCAAGGTGGAACCCCGTGCCGGCCGTTTGCACAATAATGCCGCTGTCCTATCCAGAAGACCCTGTAGCCTATCTTGGTACTCAAAACGAGAGGGACACCCAGGCTACTATGGGACGAGGTAGCTAGATACTCGGGAGTGCTGAAATCGTTATGGGTCCAATGGGACTCTCTAAGCGTAGAGAATGGAATGCTGAAGTCAGTTTGGGAAAGCACTGATGGCCGAGAAACCAAGTTCCAACTGGTAGTTCCTAAGAAAAAGGTACCAGCCATCCTGACCGAACTACATGATGGGATTACCGGGGGCCATCAGGGCATGAACAAGAACTTAGACAAAGTTCGCCAGCGATACTAAAGGGTAAATTACTTTGAACGCGTCAGAGCTTGGTGCCGGAAATGTGAAACCTGTGCAGCCAGTAAGGGCCCGAAGACCCGGACCAAGGACAGAATGCAGCAGTACAATGTGGGCGTCCCATTTGAGAGAATTGCCATAGATGTCGCCGGTCCGTTTCCCGAGTCTGAGAGGGGGAACAAATAAATCCTGGTCGCAAAGGATTACTTCAGCAAATGGCCCGAGGCATATGCGATACCCAAACAAGAGCCAACCACGGTAGCGACGATGCTAGTAGAACAACTGTTCAGCAGGTTTGGCGTCGCGATGGAACTACATTCAGACCAGGGGCGTAACTTCGAATCTAATGTATTCCAGAAGGTCTGCACGATGTTAGGGATCAGGAAAACGAGAACAACACCATTGCACCAACAGTCAGGTGGAATGGTGGAAAGATGCAACAGGATCTTTGAAAACACCTATTCAAGGTCATCAGCAGTAACCAGCGTGATTGGGATGAGCATTTTCGCTATCCCTGTTGACATATCGCACAGCCGTGCATAATAGTACAGGCCTGACTCCAGCCAGGGTCCTATTCGAAAAAGAGCTGCGATTACCCTGCGATTTGGCTTTTGGCTCCCCGAGGAACCTTCCCAAGACATCAACGATTATGCAGACCAGTTCCGACATAACATGCTGGCAATACACGAATTAACTCGAACGCAGATGTTGGCCACCAGTGACCGGATGAAGACGCGATAGGACCTCAAGGCCAATTCAGTCAGGTTTCAAGAGTCTGGCTGTACAACCCCCAACGGAGCAAGGGTAAATCTCCAAAGCTTACACTCGCCTAGGATGGTCCATATGAGCTGGTCAGAAGGCTTAATGACGTCGTCTAAAGGATCCGTCGAAACCCCAGGGCTAAGTTGAAGGTGGTCCATATAAATCAACTGGCTCTCTACCATGAAGATGATGTTTCTGATCGGGGCGATCTAGAGAAAAATGATCCTAACAAAATTTTTTGTAGTTTCCTTGTTCAAGTGTTATAATTTGATTTTACATGCCAACGCTTTTTATTTTATGATTGAAGCGAAAGCTTCTTAAAGGAGGCCCATATTTTCTCATATGAAATTAGATGAGTACAGCAATAAAATGAATAACCTGAAATAGAATTTCGTTCGACATGTTCCGACCAAAACCACAAACTAACATGATCTCGAAATGCCCATATCCATATAATTCCGTTGTCTCTGTTAGAAATAGGGACCAGGTAATACATTAAAAGAGTGTCTTCTATTATACAAACTCACTAAATTATACGAAATACACAAATATAACTATACTAGACATTAAAGTACAATGTTCCTTGCTATTAAATTTGTGCGTTGCGTAGTTTTATATATTTAACATTTCACATTAAGAATTCTTAATAATAATTGAAATTATTATCGGAAATTATTGACTACGGTGTAGTAAAAAGGTGGAAAGCCGGTAATCGCATGGCAATACTACGTTACGAGTTTGTCTTCTTTTACGAAGCAACTGCAGAAGGCTCTAAATGTATCATCTCTATAAGAATCAATTTGGAAAAAAGCATATATCCTATGAATTACCCCTGAACATACTAACAATACGTTGTAAATATATCTAAATATTGCAGATATATACCATTAATTCGTTTAGCCCTATATATGCATTAGTACGTTGGGGGTTGCATTAGTGTACTGTGTAAATATTTTTATGGGCACATAATTTTAAAAATGAAAAAATTCATCAGATGATTTTCAAGGAGCAGTATATGTGTTTTCAAAGAACACTATTCCAAATGATACCTATTGATAGTTATAATCGTGAATAGACCATAATTTTAAATAACATAAAGAAATAATAATCCAAAGTTATATCTTAAATGAAAAAGAAGTATTTAAAGTCTTTTTGCATTAAATATTTGGCTGATAATTCACTGAATGATATATAATTCTAACTGATTTAAAAGAAATGGTGTCAACTGTATGAGAAAAATTATGTATTTAAAATGTTTAATTAACTTACACATCATATGTTTCTTTGCAGATATATTTACGTTAAAAGTTAAAGTACACATTAGGAATAATACTTGAGTTGCCACAAAACAATGACAATTAATTTAATTCACCTGAAATTTGTATCCATTGCTAAGAATGACAAAATGAAAGAGAAACAGACGGGAAGTATATTTCGCTTCCATCGTCCATTCTCATATGACTGCCCCACTATATACAATATATAGTAATATATTAACGAAACCTGATATAATTGTAATTGATGAAAAATTATTTTTCTCAAAAATTAAAAATGTATGGAGGAAGCTATTAAATAAATTTGCTGGTGACATCATATCAAAAAACATGTGATAGTTGATTGAAATCAGAGTGTATCACGGTCTACAATAAAATACCAAAAAACTTTCTTTTGAATCATTTTACAATGGAACTAGTATTGACACTAGGATTAAGGTGTTCCGAGAAATTTGCAGAACCAATTTTTATAGTTATTTCATTTAAAATTGTCAAAATGGTAGCACTCAATTTCAATTTTATATTTTGTTCAGTTTTTAATGCCATTGACATGAGTCAGATTAAGATTTCAAAATCTTGTTTTTTTTTGATTTTTAAAATAATACCTTCCTTTATTATTATGAATAGATTTGTTAAATTGGTGTTGTCGCAATTATTTCTCTTCCTCTTCATCATAAAAGGCAACTGAACGTTTAATTGTCATAGGGTTGTTGGTAAGCCGAGACGATACAAAAATCGCAGACCCTTGCATGTCGGGTATCTCGGATCAAACGTAAACTGTACCTGCCCAATGCGATACATACAGATCCAAAGTTAACTTCAGTATTTATTCGATACTAACATAAAAACTCAGAATTTGATAATTGATTCAGCAACACCCAGTTCCAATACAATATGACTCAGGATGGATAACTGAACCACCACACAGAGCAGAATTCATATCTGCCTAATATGTCTGCATCGACTAATTGGTTGCAATAATAAAAACTATTACCTCTTCTAAATTGGACGTATTCGTCACGGTTTTCCAAAACACCGTGAAAGGTTTTGTAACATTTCGTTAACCTACTTAGTCTCAACCTTGGGCGTCGGTGTCCTTAATACAATTGACAAATCGTTTGGTTGCAAATTCCTTGGATGCACCTGTGTAAGCTAGGTCTAACATTAACCTCAGACATTTGTGTTTTTGTACATTTTTTAACATTTACAACTTGCTAAAATTCATTGCATTACATTTTAAAGTCGAAATAAGTTATCACAATAATTCAGTTTTTCTGAAATGGTCAATAATGATGTGCTATTTTCCTCGGTGTTGCATCCATAGAAACATACTCTGTAGATAAACTAGGGATTATTAGCATCGAAAGTGGTGAAAGATAACAACTTGTTCTTGCTATACATCGTTAATTTTCATATGGCTTGGACATGTCTCGGGTGTTTTGAATTTTAGTTCCTTAAATCCGATATAACAGGATTTTGATTTCTACATTTACAAATTTACATTTTTTTACCCACCTGTGATTTCAATAATTATCTAATTATTTACTAACTGCTTTGTTATTTTACTTAATTAACTCAGCTATTACCTGGACTTGATATTGATAAAGGTAAATCATTTTTTTGTGGCTCTTTTTTGTAGGTATTCTGTTCTCCTTTTCCTGTTCTACTATTTGTTTATTTGATCATCTGTTCAATTTTTTTTTAACCGATTTCAAATAGAAGGAGGTTCTCAATTCGTCTGTATCTATATATTTTTTCTGTTGGTTCAGCAATTACTCGCAAACGGCTCAAGGATTTTTGAGTGTTTATACTGGATCCTGTTTCGGGGGATCGCGAAGTGGTCCCATATTTTTTTCAACAACATAGCTTGTAACGTTTCTTAGAAAATTGGGAAAAACTTTTTTACCGAGTTTCTTATACAGTATCCTTGGGTAGAAAAGCTGGTATTAAAAATATGAAAATTTTTCTATACGGATCATGGGATAAATTGAATAGAAATTCGATTAGTGAGCGGATATCCCGAAGTGGTCCCATATTTTTTTCCATAATATAGGTTGTACCGTTTTGTAGAAACTCGGTAAAAACTTTTTTACTGACTTTCTTATCCAGTAAACTTTGGTGAAGTCCCTGGTATTAAAAATATGGACACAATTTCTGTTCGGAACATGGGGTATAATAAATTGAAAAGAAATTGGATTAGGTCCGGAAGATCCCAAAGTGGTCCCATATTTTTTTTCAATAACACATTGTACCGTTTTTTTTAGAAAACCGGGAAAAACTTTTTAACAACTTTCTTAGACGATAAGCTTTGGTGGAATTGCTGGTATTAAAATATTGAAAATGTTTTTGTTCGAATCTTGGGGTAAATTGTAAATAAATTTAATTAATCAAAATAAATGTCTGTTAATCAACTTCAAAGTGAAGATTTTCGATTACTCTGTATATAGGGTGTGTATTCATAAATCAAAGGATTTATTTTTATTAATAATTTTTAAGAGAAAAAGTTAATCTTTATGAACAGTTTTGCGTAGTCTAAAACGTACACTGTAATCATTTCATGTCACTTTTTAACTCTAGATGCAGTTTGTCATCAAATATTAGTTTTGATTAAAAGTGAAGTATCTTTATTTTTGTTAATATCTAAAATTTTTATCAAACTGAAGTAATTAGAATTAACAACTGCATTTACGTATGCCATTGCACTAAAAATTGTATAATAAGTATTTATGTAACTTTTCCAACTATATACTAGGTTTAAAAAGAATAAATCAATGTTGGTTAAAAATAAGGTACCTTTATTTTTTTTATACTACCACAAATTGTAATCAAACAAAGTTTATTAGAATTGAGAACTGCATCCAATTGTGTAGTATTATTAAAAATTAATCAACTTCAAGATGGAGGTTCTCAGTTGGTTTCTATATGCAGTTTGCCACCATAAGATGGATTCAAATGCAAAACGTTAGTATAAATTTTATTTAGAAGAAAAGTTATTTTTCGTAAAAACATTTGCATGATAAGAACCGTATATTGTTATCATTAAATGTCACTTTTTGTTTGTCAGCAAATGCGAATTTTACTTAAGGTTAAAATACCTTTATTTCTCATAATATATAAATTTCATATCAAACAGGAGTAATAAGATTATAAATAATAATATGCATCTAATTATGCCACTAAAAATTTTATAATAAATCTTCATTTCACTTTTCCAAATTGTGTAGTAGGTTTGATAATGAATGTGAATTTTGTTCAAGTTCAAATTATTATCAGACAAAGTTTATAAGAATCAAAAACTACCCCCTAGTATGCTATATCAATTAAAACTTTATAACGATTTATTATAAGATTCCTAACTTAGAATCATATACAAAATGTTCTTAATAAATATAAATATTTAAAAAACAAGTTATTCTATTCAACAGTAAACGAGGTTTGTCAAATTAATAAATGATGCTTAAAAGTAAAATATCTCAAATTAATTAGATTTGTAAACTGCATCCAATTAAGCTATTGCATTACTAAAAATTATAAAATAAATACATTTAAAAAATAAAAGCCGACTTCAAAATTTTTTGCTACTATAATTATATATATTTTCGGTCGCTGCCATTTTAAACACGTAAGTAGCGAAGTAGAACTCATAAAAAGTATTTAATTGTTGTAGCAAAAAATATTTCATGCCTTTTAGTAAATTTTTTTTTGAAGTCACATTTTGTTTTTTTTATATGTATTTATTTCTCTAATCTTTGATACATAATAATTTTGAATTTATACCTATTTGTTCTATTGCCATCCAAATATTTGTCTTGAAATTAACCTAAAGACTCATGTATTCCATATTTTTTATTACGTCTGGTATTTTCCACAATGTTGTATACTATTGATAAACTCCCTCATTTATTTACTTTAAACAAGAGTTGGAAAATTATCTAACTTTAAATGCAGAAATAAGTACTAACTCGAAACAGCAAAAAATATATTCAATAGTGATTAATAAAAATCAGTCCTATTGGCATCATACAAGGAGACATCCATAAATTACGTAAGATAAATTTTGATGTCTTTCTGGTCCCCAAACACTACCATGTAAGAACTGTAGTATACAATTCAACACACACCCACACCCTAACCCTTACGTAAGATCTTAATTTTTCCCAAATTATTCGTATTAATGTTAAAAAGATGTACATATACCACACATATGATACCATATATCTATTAGAGTCATAATATTAATTCCGTAACACGTATTTCCTTTATGATTAGATTGAGTAGCACGTTGGTGTATAATATAGGACTGTTTTATTGTATTGCACGAAGAAATCAATTCTTTATCGTTATTGGTATATAGATTAGTAATAAAAGATTTTGGATTCTAAGAGAAATTTTATTCATTCATGACAGGGCTATTGTTAATAGAGCATCGTCAACTTTTTTCAGATAGTAGATATTGATTGATTGTTAATTTAGAAAAATAATAGTTAAAAAAATCCTTTTCCAACAGTTACCTACCCCGATTATGTCGTAAGACATTAGCAGACACCCAGCCTTACGAAATTTATGGATGGTCCCCAATATATTACTAGAAAATTGTGTTCAGTTCGTGCCGTTATCTATTAAATTTCTTGGGGCATTAAGAAAACATTTCTTTGTTACTTTTTCAATTCAAATTTAAGGATTTCTAGGTAATTGTAGAATCGATATTGACAAGTAGTTATAGGAGTATACTTTTGTACCCAATTTCTTAATTTTGCTACTTATTTTACACAAACACACCTCTGTGTGTATTTCTATATTCTCTACATTAATATGGAAAGATTTCAATTTATCTTAGTAAAACGATTGTTTTTATTTTATGATTTTGGTGATTTCCTTTAGAACTGACATTTAAACCTAGTTGAAGTCTGGGTTTTCGAATGTCTTTTGTAATGATTCTGGTGATGTGATAAAAATTAAATATACAATTTTATAAGAGATTAAGATTTTAATTGTTTACATTTATTTTCCAAATAGTAACAAAGGTCAGATAAACATTCAAGCGTCTGGAGGTATTATTAAATAAAACTTTTAGTTAAAATAACACTTATTGATTAACAATTTGTTATAAATAAACATTAGTCCATCTGAAGCCTAAAAATATTGTTGTGAAATTTACCTAAGCCTGCCTTGGTTTCATTTCAATACGACATTGATCTCTGGGAGGACAAAACAAATTAATCTCGAAATAGCTGGGCAACTGTAGAATTGATAATGGATTGTACGAGAGGATTCGATGCTGATTTTAAAGGAGCGGCCCATCATCGCAGCAGGCAGTTAGTGCGACGAAGAGGTTATATTGTATTATATTTGTGATATTCGAAGCAGCTGTTGTGTATATCTGATGCAAATAAAAGTTTCTAGAAAGTGAGAGTAAATATTAGTTTTTAAATTTTAATTGAACCCACGGAGTATATAACAATATATTATTTATGAAAATATGCAGCACAATTCCTACATTTGTCAGAAAAATGAATCCAAGTTCAATCGCTCTGTGTATCAAAAAACTATATTGAATTTCTTTTGCATGAAAAAAAAACAAACCAAACGCAATTTAAATGCAATGAAAATAAACTCCTTTTATCGAACACTGTGATAATATTTCAAAGATACTGACACTATGATAATATTTCAAAGATATTGACAATATTACGGCTGGTATATTGACGTGTATTTTATTTCGTCATATTTATTAGAAAGGTCAGGAATTCTTTAGGTTCGGGTTGTATGTATGAAAACTATTTCAAGAAAGCACGCTAATATTGATTTTCTGGATAAAAGTTTTGAGCACGAAAGACGGACAACATAATATTTGTTAAATAATGATATTGATTATTAATTTACTTTAACATAAGTACAATCGAAAATTAGTTTTAGTCGGTAAGAATTACTATACAAAATAGAAATAATATTTTGTTACACAGTTAATGCTCAGTTTTGGAATATTGAAAATTGAAAGCTCCGTAATATTTGTTATTCAAGTTACCAGAAATTTGTTTCGATCCCATCAATAGTAAATGAGCAGACCTAAATCCTTTTCTATTGTTTTGTAGGTTTGCGGGTGTTGCTTCCAAGAATAATTTCATATTATTATTGTGTCTTCCACAAATTTTCCAACATTTGCTGTTGTAAATCATTTTGGCGCTAAGGTCTTTTCGAAAATATAGGAGATATTTTTTAAGTTAATTTTATACCAAGAAATTGGAAATTATTACTCCAGAGACATTCTTATCCCTCCTGCGTAATACTCAAAGGTATAGCTTCTCATTACGGTTTATATTAGCCACCTAGCATTAGTATAATGGCTTTTATAAACACCTGGGTAACCTGTATTGTCTGGATAGGCAGAAACTAACTACATTTAACTAACTAATCACTTTTAGAATATCCGAGTAATGTTCATGATTTAACGTGATCAAATACATTAATACACAATTTTTTTAAAAGTTTATGACACGATTATACATGTACATCCATTTTAACGGGAAGTCCAGAGACTGATTCGTTTTTATAACAATCAAAAATAGTTTTATTAACATATCTTGTTATTTATGTTTAAAAATATTTATTATTAGTGTCAAAAAATTAACAAGACAAACCAAAACAGAAAATTCTAAAGACGATTTCATATCGATTTGACATAAATTATTTTACCCAAAAATCCTACTTAAGGAAGATCTTCCCTTGGAAGACATTGAATTAAACACAAACTGGAAGGTAGTCCGAGTCTCATGAGGAAAAATGAAGACTTATGCAACCCACTATTGTGACGGCTTTTCATCTCACTCTTACTTACTGCGATTAATGACGAATTAGTGAACGGACAATTGAAATTAATTTATTTCTTAATGCCTATTACTCTTAATTTGCGAATGAAATTAATTTCTGATTGAGGGCGTGTAAATAAATGAATTTATATAATTTAATTAAAATTAAAAGAATATTCACGAATTTAATTTTTATGTAGGTACTATATTTAATATTTAATTACCAAGCATAACAAACATTGACATCTTTTATTATATATTTTATATTGAATATTTGAATGCTAGTTTTTACACCACAATTTGAGTCGTCGAGATTTCTTTGGACCTCCATCTTCTTGAAATGGTTGATCTCCCAACATTTCAATTTCTTTGTATCTGGTATAGTCATCAGGTCAATGATAGAATATTCAGATTATCCTCTGTATTTATATCTTTAACCGGTCATGTGCTCCGGACATGGTCATTGGGTCTTATCTGGTCCAATCAGCGTTGTGGTACCTGGCGGTTAGTTGTTGGTGATGCGTAGCGGCATTTGCCGATTAAGGGGTCTCTAAATGTTTTTAATTTGGACGCTGGGTTCGCTAATTTTATTCTCGTTCGAAATTATATATTTTGTCTCTATACATTTTCTTTTATACCAGTACTCTTCTTTGTTAATGCCTTTGGCCTGGTCCCAGTTGATATTATAGTGTTCGGTCCATGCGTGATTAGCTTTAGCCCAGACCTCGTTAGCTACGCCCTTCATGTTGCTATGCGGTGTTGTTTAAACCTGGTATCCAGTGGTTGCTTTGTTTGTCCAATGTATTGATTAAGTCATTCTCAAAGTATGCTGTATATACAGTACGACGACGGAAGTCCAAGAAAACTTCGAGGTAGGAATTACATGTCTACCAACTTCAAACTAATACATTGAAACACAACGCAATAAAATAAAAACCAAATACCAGAAATTACCCATTTTTTAATTACCAAATCCTCATGCGTACCCCTTTTAATGCCCCTGGTACAGCGATTCTAATAACATGAAACGGCAGTCTCTCTTCCAGTTTGTATTTTATTCTATTTTTGAAGAAATTCGTCGATATTGTATTTTTTAGTTTTTCAGAGTGCCATTTATCTAGAAGAAACAAACTGAAATCATTTGTTCACTTTATGCAGGTGTATGTTTGGACTAAATTACTACACTCCACCGTTTTAACTATTGTTATTCTATTGTTTGTTTTCTTTTAATTGCAAATATTAGATTGTAGTAAAAGGATCATTGCCAGAAGTATAGACCAATGATTAATACACAAATATATATATATATATATATATATATATATATATATATATATATATATAAGTCAAGTTTCGATAAAATCAATGAAACCAAATTCTTCCTGAGAAGTAATAACACTATCGATTAATTTAATCTAGAATAGTTTGCTGCAAGTTTTAGAAAAAGTACGAAACAAGTAAATTAACCACCATTGTCAACATGAATGGCTCACCAGATATAAATTGAATTACCACTTCGCTGGATTTCAACAAACTTTGACTAAAGACAAAAGAAAGTCTCCAAATTGAAAGATTAACATGAAAAAGAAGTATTGTTAAGAATATAAAGAAGCTCAACTCACAAATTAGGAACTGTGTTGTTCGATGTCAAGTCAAACTTAAGAATGAACCTTATAAATTACTGTGTTTTACTTTTTACTTCCTATAAGTTCTTTATCATTTAATTCAGTCGTTTTGAACTAGCCAGTAAAGTTATTTTTTATTGATATGTTAGTGAAACAATTTAAAAATTTAAGACTTCAAATCTCTAGATGCTCTTAAATCTCGGGAAAAGGGGATGTGGGGGAAAGCCATTCATATGTAATATATCGAAATTTGCGATTTTTATAATAGAGTGCTGTGGTAAAAACAACTGTGAGATATATTCTTTTTTAAATGTACCTATTCTAATTATAAATATTTTTATACCAATAGTTCCCTATTTGACGCAAAGGATTATTTGTTTGCAGTTTTGCAAAACATATATAATGATATAATCTTAATCTAAATCTACTACCTAAATTATCTTTGTAAAATTAAAATCTATAATTTACTTCAAATTAATGAATTTTGGTGCCACTGAGCCTGTTCTAAAACCAAATTAAATCACGCAATAACGGAGAGGAGGAGTCCGAGAAATCTTATACGCTTATATATAGGAATATGGGGGTAAAGATGGATAAAACCGTCCTTACGCAATTATTATATTCAGCCTTAACTTAGCTGACTAAAACTAAAACGGATTATTGGTCATATATCTGTCTTTAAAATTTGTAACATTATAATTTCGATTTGTTGCCCAAAATTCCCTATTTCATCATCAAATTGTGAACATTATTGAGGTGCGTTCGTCAAAAGTCATGACCCCCACCCCGCAAATCATTCACATCATATTGACAAATCTACTCAAATAACAAATATATGAGAATATAATTAAATACCTATAGATCGTACTGCTTACCTATATTAATGCTTCCAGCTTTTCCTTAACAGGTCTCAATTTTTCAGTAGGATGAAATAAAAATTATTGAATAGGGGTTAAGAGCAAGTAGTAGGTGAGCTGGATCGCAGACCTAATAACGTGTAAGACACAAGATTTCCTGTAATTGCTCGCCAGATAAGTTGTAAAGATTTTTAAGTACGGAGACGTAGGAGGGTTGTTGCACCCCTACGAAGTTTGCCTGGACATTATTTTCATTTTTAAATAATATTAAATCAATTTTGTATAAAGTTTTAGTCTTGTTATTTAGAAGCACATTAATTTTCACAGTTTTTTGACATATTAACTAAGCACAAAGTTTCAACCTTGTATTTCATACGCTACCCAGCTTTTAAACTATGAAGAATACAAAACTAAACAACTGGCTGGCCAACGCCTGGTGGACCGCCGATAGAACGAGAGACTACCTAGAAATTGGCTACTAGATATCCAAAATCTGAATAAAATATAAAAGAAGTTTTTGTCCAGCAGTAGTTAGAATTGTAATATATAATGCTAAAGACAAAGATAAACTTTTGTATCGATAAAACCACAATGATAAATAAATATTTTATTTACATTACTGTATGGATGCTACGTTGTTCACTGCTGCCAGTCTGAATGAGTGTATGTCGTTAAAATTTTGGATATCTATTTTTAGAGCGGTTTTAGTGAAAGTTCCTTAAACAAAATAACTCATGCGAATACCAATTTATAATGCCAACAAGTATATTGATAATTTTTGTAAATATCTTTATTAGGTGTTAGACAACATAAAGAATAGTCATAACTGTGGCATAAACTGTCAACACCACTTATGTGATAAATATTCGCTTATAAGGACATTCAGGACCATTACATTTTTCATATTAACTTTACAAACATACATTCTATTATGTTCTTAAGATTATTCATATTCTGTAATCAAAACGAATAACGAAAGAGTAATTACGAGCAACAACACTGTGAAACTCATTTCACAGTACACTTTTTGCTTGCTTACTTATAATGAAAAATCTTAGTGAAGTGTTTAGTTTCGAAATAAGATCCTTGTCTAATGTCCTACTAGAAAATCCAATCTGCCTTATATATATTGGTAGTAGTAATATACATAAAACAGGTCAATTTCATTTTGTCACATCAACTTCCATAATATTAAGCGAGAATGAAATCTCATATAGCTCAGAAATTCGCCCCGAATTCCAGAAATAATCCTCTGGTGTCCTACAAAAATCTAATTATCTTTCTCTTGATATGTGAGGGGTTGCTAACGTTTGACACAAGCCGATTAATTCCTCTGAGAATGAACTAATATGACAGTGTTGTTGGCGATTGATAATTCGATTTCAACCTGAAAAGGTCTGCTGCTCTGGCTCGTGCTCTTGCGAATACTGCGTTGATTCGTGCTGTCATCTGACTAGCAATGAAGATTTCTTTACGATCCCGTCTGAAAACCGATCCGATCCAGAACTAATGGAATCATCGATGAACAGTGAATGTCTGCGAACTTTCTCGGCTATACCCTAATTCTATTCCAAAACTCCGTAGAAATGGATATTGATTCCGATTTTCTTGAAATTAATGTTCCTTCGGAATGAAGATAAATGGGGGAATTTGCAATAAACACAAACTTTTTAAAACCCTGATGAGTTATCGCTACCAACTTTCTCGTTAGTGTTAAAATTTCATTAATGATATTAACACCGAATTTTCAGATTAAATTTAAGTAGATAGTTTTAGTTTCTTTCTGAGATTTTTGTAAGTTCTAATCACTTAGTAATTAATAATGGGAGCCCCAAACTTCATCTGCCCTTACGTAGACTGTAAAAATTCACAAAAATTAAGAAAAAAAAACATTGAAAAATGTTTGTAATTCCTTTCTTATATAAGCTATAGTAAAGGATAATTACTAAGGCTAATGCATTCTTTTTAACGATAAATATTGTCAAACTGTTCATTATTGCAAAATTTAAAGTAAACGTAGTTTTGATGAATCAGGTTCTTCTGACCTTCCATTATTGACACATTTACTACGTTACTGATCAGAGCTATGAGGGGACTTTGTTATAAAGAAAATTTGTTAATATTTATTTTAATTAGGGGTAGTTGTTTGTTTCTGACAGAATTGTAATTGAAAACAATCCAGGCCATTACAAATACTATATTAATTACTTTCAATAACTTACGTAATCATGGTACTCCAATTCACTTACGTAGATAATAAAACTTCGCAAAAACTACTATAAAAAATTAATAATAAAATTTTAGTTGCTTTGTTGAAAGGTATCACAGTGAAATAGTGCCTCTGGCTGATCCATTAACTCTAGTAATAAATACAGTCAAACTGTTCTTCATTACAGCAAAAACTGCACTAACGTGACGGATCAGATTCTCCTGATATTTCACCAATGGATTATTTACTATCTTACTGATCAGAAGTTGCAAAGAACTGTGTTATGAAAAAAACAATTTTTTTTAAAAGGAGTTGTTTTTTATTGTAGACTGAACTGTAATTGAAAACAATCCGGGCCATTATAAGAGCTATATTAATCATCCCTTAGCGAACAATTCTAATAACTAGGGTTTTGAACAAAAGCCGATTAGTCTTGAACTAAATCTGAAATGATGATGAAAGTTAACAAGGTATTACAAAACAACAGTTGTTTTTAGTCCCTAACCATTGTTTTAATTAAGTAATGTAAGTATTAATCATACATATATTTCTAAATTAATATCTGTCTGAAATTATCTTGACACAGGTCAACCTTGAGTTTAAATTTCTTGGCAGCTTGTAGGATAACACCGCTTGTTCGGAACAAGTTGAAGGAACTGGAGTGAATGTCAAATATTGTTGTGGCCTAACATATCTCTAGCATCTAGTCTAAAGTCTTAAGTACTGTTTTAATTTTTGATGTTGAATTAATCAATCGTGATTGGAGGTTAATATCCAATTGTGTATTTTCTTCAAGCGTTTTCTTGTTTCTGTATTTTTAATTCTATTTTAGTCACAATAACCGTGGCTTGTTAAAGTATAATGAGCTTTTTAGGTGCTAGATTGCAATAAGCCAATGAAAACGGGAGTATGAGTTCTAAAAATAACCGGAAGGAGACTGTAAACTAATTTAAAGGAGGTGATTATCCAATCGGAAACGTCTTATGACTTTGCATCCAATTCTCAGTGAGTGAATTTACTGATAACAAAGTGTCTTAATTGCAACAATAAACACATACTGTGGCTTACATGATGTTGTAGCAGGTTTAGAATAGTTTATATTTAAAGCATCTAGATCGAGACCCTTGAACTGTCATCTCCAGAGAATCCCGATTCTCGAAACCATTCGACTTCTCGACCACTCGACTTTCGATGTAAAATTGTCATATGTGATGTTTAACCCCATATTAGTTAATTATACTACATACGTACTTCGTCGAGCTGTCGACCCGTTGAATGGTTTCCAAAATCGGGGCAATAAATGTGACTGCTAGATCTTAAGCTGGTATCAAAAATGAAAGAATAAAACAAGCTTTTACGAAAAATACACTATACCAAATTTAAATTCTTGATTTCTAGTAATTTAGTTTTATCTAGAATAATTTCTTATTTCTGTGGAAATGCCACGATAAAGCACGTAAACTGCGATCTATAAGCTCTCTTCAACCTGGCACAAATTATGTTACTACACGATGCACTTGTAAATAGAACAACATATTATTCTCTTCTGTTCACGTAAACTAGGTATTCTGAGAAACGTTCTGAAGGCAGTGGATAAGACTGGAGGAGCGGTTTGGCAGTTGCGTGGGATTAATGGAGAGCATTTTCTTTGATCCAAATAAACACAAACTGTTCTAAGATGAACACTCCAATAATATTCCGCCATATGATGAGAAGTTAGCTTTGTCTTGATTCAAATGCAGTATTCTCAGTATCGGATCTATTTATCTCCTTAATTAGCAAAACACTTGAATCAAAATTATTTTAATGAAATAGTCAAAAAAAACATTTAAGCTGAATACAAGGAACAATCAGCTTTGTTGGAGAATTTAAAGGTATAAATTAATAAATGAAATTTAAAAAATTCGTTAATAATTATGCAGGATTATAATATTGGTAAATAATATTTGGTCTGATATAAATACACCAGTTAATTAGTGCGTCAATCATCAACTGTATCTTTATTATAATTTGTAGAAAGGATCAGATGAAAAATGTATATTTTATTAAAAGGTTCATAATTTAAAATTAATTATATATATTTTATATTCACTTTGATTCAATTCACTTTTTAAAAAAATTATTTATTTAGAACATACAAATTAAAATTGAACATTAAAGTACTTGAATAACTTAATACTATAAATGATATTATTTGAATGACTTAATACTAAAAGTAATAATATTTGAATAACTTAATACTAAAAGTGATAATATTTGAATGACAACACGAGAACGTTTCCAGTTGCATTTATAACATTGACAAAAGTGCTGATGCAAGTCAGCGTTTTTACTGCGTAAACGGACTCGTGTAGGTTTCCGGGAAGTTGTTTGCATATAATTCAAGATGAAATTTGATATCCCTGAGAAGTCACGTACGCTTTAAATTCCGTCGACTTCTCGACTGTGTGAACTAAGTGCTGATATATTTTGCATATAACAACTCCCCTTACATATCAAAAGTTGATGCTATAACATCAACTTTTAGGAACAGAACATAAAATAATATAAAATGATGTTTGAATGGTATGAATAATAAGTAATAAGTGTATAAAATATGAATAAAATAAAGTAATAGGTAAAAATCAAATTGATATTTGTAAAATAAAATCAAAATATGTTAAAATAGATGAGCAATAAAATAATACGAGTAATAATTAAATGCTTAACCTAAACATATCAAAATAAAATATAAAGTAAAAGGAAATGTAAATAAAAATAATGTGTAGAAAAATAAAAAGGTTAATGATATAAATCAATATTAAAAATGGTGTTTTTAGAGAACATAAAGTGTATACCTAAACTTGCGTCTCTAAGCTTTGTTCTGTTTTCAAAACAGGCCTAAGCTTGGGGAAGAATTTGAGTCTTGGCTGAGGCACTGAACTCTGGTCAGGATTGCAGTCCTTTGGAGGTTTTACCATCCTCTTTTTGACAGCTTGGAAGGTGATGAGTGCTGCTATGATCATGAGAGCAGCTATGGTTGTATAGGTAAACCAAGAGATATTTTTGGTTACAAACGGCTGGTTTATGAGACCATCGAGGTCTCTGGAATATTGTTCCAATTTGTGATTTGCTACGTCTAATTCTTCTACGTTAAGCGTGTTCAGCTTCAGGGGCTGAAGTTCAGGAATTATAATTTTTTCTGGCACTGCGTCGCAACAGTTGAACGGCACTGTTACTGGTTGGAAGGTTTCTAGAACATCGGTTTGTTTACCAGATTTGGCTTGAACTTTTGTAATTCCTATAAACGCACTACACTCTGATTGAAGAGTCAATATAGAGTTGAGGGAGATTGTAAGAGTTTTTGGGTTTGTTTGAGCGCAATTCACTGTAACACTTATGGGTTCAGAAGTAATTATGAGCCATGTATTGGGTTCTAGTTTTTGAACGTTGTATCCTTGAGTGAATATTAGTGAGCTTTTACAGTTGTCGGGTACCTTCTGGACATTCTTTAGAAGTTGAGCTTCACATAACGCGTTTGTGTCAATAGGGTATGCGTAAAGTTCAGAACACAGTTTCTTACGAGTGGATAACGGTTTACACGCACTTAAGTCTTTGATCGGAATAAACATTAAAGAATCATCATTCTTTGCAAGATATTTTTGAGTGAAGGATAGCATATGATGTAAACCTGTTCTTTCATCGTATATAGGGATAGGATATAAATGAAAGACTGTGTAAGGATGTTGTTCGACTAAAGGGATTCTTAACACAAATATAAGATCGGTATATGTTTGAAATGCCTCTAGTTCAATAATTTCCAGATATTGTGCGATGCTCGAGTACTTTACAGCCAATGGAAGGTTACTTTTGACTAAATTTTGCGATATTTCCTGTAATGAGGTAATAAGATGTTCTGGTGTTAAAATTGAAGTGTGAATTATTTTCAGACGCGCGAATGTGATAGAATTTAAAACATCATTTAAATTATCTTCTAAGTAGAGATAATTCTCCATAAGTTTTTCACACATTTCAAGTATTGCGAGTTTTGATTCGACGTAGGCGACCTTATCATTAATTTTTCCGATAGTGTTTTCCAGCTTTATCATGTTATCGTTAAAAAGTTTCTCGTCAATTCTAAGATTTTGGATAGTTTCGTTGAAGTTTTTAATTACGGATGTGGTGACACTTATTTGGTTATTTTGTAAGTTCTCAATTTGAAGTTGGCCTGGATTTAAGCGGTTTATGCTTTCGGTAAAGTATTTTCCGTCGGCGGCGTCTAAATTGCCGGTGATTGCCTTAAAAAGGGTACCTGCCCCATCAAGTATACCTCGTTTGTGTCTTTTAGTGTCCATGTGAATGTCAGTAAATTTCTGTTTGATTGAGTTAGAAATTTGATTGAGAAGGTTAATGTGGGTTTGTACGTCTGCGCGAAAGTAGTTCATAGCAAAAGAATTGAAGTTAACAGTTTTTACAAGAGTTTCTAATATTCTGTTATTTGTTGTAAATACTTGTTCTAGTGTAGAAATGTTTCTGTGTACTAAATTGTCCATTTATCATTGGATACAGTTATTTCTGCTTCGTTATGGAAGTAGATACCTAAAGTATTGTTTATTGGTTGTATTTGAAATTGGGGTACTGCTGACCCGAACAGCAGGCAAAACCTGAAACAGAAATTAACTTTCTGAGAACGGTTTCATTCGGTCGAAATTTACTTTTGATTTTTGGTTAGTTTTAGGGTTTAGTACTGTTGCGGAGTTTCTGTGAATCTCCAGGATTTCGAAGGGACCATTGAATTTATTTTGGAGTTTGTCCTTGATCTGGGATTCTTTAATAGAGACTTTATCGCCTATTTGATAGTTAGGTAGATTTTCAGAAACGTGTTCATCAAATCTGACTTTCGCTTTATGTTTTTGGATTTCCGTTCTTTCGCGAGCAATTTTATAATAGTGAGAGATACTATTATTGAGATCTCTGATGTACTTAGTTATCAGGGCTTGTTGGTTGTAGAGAGTTTCTGGAGTCCTACTCGAAGTATGTCCATAAACAAGTTCGTAAGGGGTGAATCCATGAGTTTTGTTTACAGAATTGTTATATGCAATGATTGCATAAGGGAGGATGTTAAAAGGGTGTTCGTCAGGATTTTCTAGTTTATGGATTCTAATCATCTCTAATAAGGTCGAGTGGAATCGTTCTAATGAACCATTTGACTGGGGATGTCCCACGCTAGAATAAGATAGTTTGATGTCAAATAGTTTACACAAATCTCTCATTAGTGTGTTGTCGAATTCCCTGCCATAATCACAATGTATCCGTAATGGAGTACCGAAGTGTTGGAAATAGAGTAGTAAGGTACTAACCACGGTTTTTGCGGATTTGTCGGTTATGGGGTAGGCCTGAGAGAATTTTGTTAGTTCGTCCCGGATAGTTAATGCGTAGTTTTTTGTCGGGACTTCTAGAATATCGATGTTGACGCGTTCAAAGGGTGTCCGTGGGGTTTCAGTAATGACAAGTGGGCTGTCGAGATTTTTCCGGTAAACTTTTGCTCTCTGGCAAGATTGACAGTTTTTGATAAAATTGTCAACGTCCTTAGTCAGTCCTTGCCAATTGTATTTTTCTTTTATTCTGCGGATAGTTTCATTGATACCACGGTGTATATTATTTTTGCCGTTATGGAATTGGTCGAGGATGATGGGTATTTCGTCTTTCTCAACCGTTTGGACGATATTTTGGCAAACTTTACATTTGATATCGATTTCGGAAAAGATAAACGAAAGCATTTCCAAAATGGGCAGTTCAATGTTATTCTCAACACAGAATACTTCATTTTCAGTAAACACATCTCTACTATTAAACAGAGATGCGAAAAGAATCTCGTTGACTATTTCTGGGTCAGAAGGGAGAGGGACGATGTAATAGCGTCTTTTTCTGACACTTTTACTTGCAAAGACATTTACTCTAGGGGTACGGAAATCAGCATTTTCCTCAAACATGTCTTCGATGATGTCATGGTGAAAATTTTTCATGAGAGAGCCTTGGGGAAATACTAGGATGTTTTGTTTCCTCGGTCTAAGAGTTGGTAATTAGAAAATTGAATTTTGTCGTAATCTATGAGAGAGACGGTTTGATATCGCTCGACAAAAGTTTTAAATTCTTCGGAGATTTGTTGGAGATTAATGGGACTTCTCGTCTGGGGTTCTTGTGAGTCATCGTCAGTTTCGTTTGTTGGGAGTACTGTAAATGGTGTTAGATGATTGTTTGCTTGAAATGATATGTATTCATTAAAGTTGTTAACTTTAATGCGAGAGAGCGCGTCGGCGTTTTTATTTACTTTGCCGGGTTTGTAAATTATTTGATAGTCGTACTCCTCGAGCTTAAGGCGCCATCTTGCAAGTCTACTTCCAGGATCTTTTATAGAAAACAGCCAAGTTAACGGGCGGTGATCGGTCAGAAGTAAAAACTTACGGCCAAAAATTATCGGACGAAAGTGTTTAACCGCCCACACTATTGCAAGGAGTTCTCGTTCTATGGTTGAATACTTAGTTTCAGCATTGCAGAGAGTTCTGGAGGCATAGGCTACGGGTAAATCTTTACCTACAGGGCCTTGAGAGAGCACTGCGCCAATAGCAAATGAACTGGCGTCGGTTGTAAGAATAAATGGCTCTTCAAAATTAGGGTATATGAGTATGGGAGTAGAAGTAAGGGCTCTTTTTAATTCATCAAAAGATTTGACACATTCTGAATCAAACTGGAAAGGTGTGTCTTTTTGAAGTAATCTTGTCAAAGGTTTTGAAATCTTGGCGAAATTGGGGATGAATCGCCTGTAATAACCAGCTAACCCTAAGAAGGACTTGATATCTTTTGGGTTTTTTGGTTGGGGAAAATTTAAGATACAATCTACCTTTGAGGGGTTAGGCTTCACGCCTTCGGGAGTTATAAGGTGGCCAAGATACGCGACCTCTTTGCGAAGAAACTCGCATTTGTCGGGTTGGATTTTTAGATTGGCTTTTCGCAATCGTTTGAAAACTTGAGAAAGTCGGGTTATGTGCTCATGTATAGTCGGAGAATAAACGATAATGTCGTCCATATAGACTAAACATCTCTCGTTTTGAACACCTAAAAGAATATTATCCATTACCCTTTGGAAGGTGGATGGAGCGTTTTTAAGACCGAAGGGCATTCTAACAAATTCGAAATGGCCATTATCAACTGTGAATGCTGTTTTTTGGATGTCTTTAGTATCGATTTCGATTTGGTGAAACCCGGAAGCTAAGTCGAGGGTGGTGAAGTATTGGCATTTGCCAAGTTGGTCAAGTAAATCCGAAATGTTCTGTAGGGGATATTTGTCGTCAACAGTAAGTTCATTTAATTTACGATAATCGACGACAACGCGCCATTTTTGGGTACCAGATGCGTCTAGTTTTTTGGGAACTACCCAAACCGGGGATGACCATGGCGAATTAGACGGACGTATAATGCCTTGGTCAAGCATCTTTGATATCTGACTTTTTACCTCTTGTTTGTGTATTTGGGGGTACCGATATGACTTTGTGAAAGAGGGTTTTGCGTTATTAGTGTCTATCGAATGTTTGATTTCGTTTGTAAAGGTCAGTTGGTCACCTTCTAAATAGAATATGTCGGAATATTCGAGGCAAAGTTGAGAAATAAGTTCGGCTTCCTCCTCGTTCAGATGTTCTAACCGAAGTTGTTCCATAATTGTAGTTTGTCTATCAGGCTGGGTCAAGTTTTGAGAGTAATTTTCAGAAAGAATGTTTACGGAAAAATTGTTTATCGGTTCGAGTTCCAAATTGTCGAAATTAACAGTCTTGGGGATAGCATTTGCATTTAAAACTGAAGTAAGGAATTCGCCTTTTCATTAATTTTAACAAGGGCACGGGGAAGATAAACTTTTTCTATTTCGGCAGATGATAGGAAAGCATCAGTATTAGTGAGGTTACATTTTAATTTACATATTTGTTCTGTTCGGGGTTCTAAACAGATTGTATTAACCGGGATGGAGTTATTGAAAGTTGAAGGGTTCTGAGTACGCATGACAGTATCATCCGTAACTTTGTAGAGAGGTAAGGTTTTAAAATTAGTGACAAGTTGTTGGCTGTTAAAGTCTATAACGCAGTTATAGTGTTCAAGGAAATCTGAACCCAGTAATCCGTCGAATTCAATGTCGATGTTGCAAATATATACCTTGTGTGGGTCGGCGACATTGAAAGGTACAAGGGTGGATTCGTTGATTAAGATTTTCTGATCGGTGATTCCTTGGATGACTACGTTTTCGGGAAATCGTTGTTTGAAGCGTTGGCAGGTTTAAGGTTTAAAAATTGAAAGTCCTGCACCCGTATCGATAAGAAGTTTATAGGTGTTTGAAGAGTCAGTAATATAATAAAGATTCTTTGAGTTGACGGAAAGAAGGGGTCTTACAGAAAGTTCTGTTCTGGGAAGTTGACATTGGGGCTGAAGTCGTCCAGATTCATTGTCTGAATTTGGGTTTGAATTTCTGAAATTTCTTGGTCGGGGGGTTCTGACTGAGTGGGGGTCAAATGAAAATTTACTTGAGAAGAATCAGGTTCGTCAGATTAAAATTCGTATAACTGTTCAGTATTGAAATATTCTGGTTCATTGTTTTGTTCGAAATCATTAGGGTGATAATCTTGTACGTTTCCGTACTCATCGGGTAAAGAGGTGTAATGATTTTCGTTTTGAGAGTAGTTATAGTCATTGTGATATGGTCCGAATTGCAGATTGTTCAAGTGATGAGTCTTTGGTTGTTGGCGTTGTTGATGTTTAAAGAAACTCGGGTTCGGTCTGTAATTGCCAGACATTTGGGGTTGTCTACTGGTAGATGGACGAAATTGTTGCTGTGAAAATTGTTGACTGGGATTAACATTTGTAGATTGATTAGCAGGTTGATTGGAAAAATGAGGGCGATAATTCGAATAGTTCTGATTAGAATTCGGGTTGTGTTGAAATTGTCTCATTCTCAATAAGCATTCGTTGCTTAAATGGCCCATGCGTTTACAAAAAGAGCATTGTTTTGGAGGTGGACCGTTATTTGGTTTACGAGGGGGTTGTTGGAAACTTCTATTACCTGAAAATTTCTGGGTTTCTAAATGTGAGAGTTGTAGTTCTCGTTTAATTCTGGAAATGGCAGTGAGAATACTGCACGGGTCGCTAGCGCGAACGAGTTGACCAATTTTGGGCTCTAAACCCGTAAGAAGGCTATTAAGAGCCATTGACTCTATTAAGTCAATCTGTGCTTGTTTTTCTTTGATAGTTAAATTTTGCTTGTTTATAGCTGCTAGCATTTTCGCTTGATGCGTCTGGAGTCTAGCAGAGAAAGTGAGGGGGGATTCATTTGGAGTTTGCCGCATTCGTTGCAAGTCCTGTATGAGAGCCGAGAGATCCCGAGGATCTCCAAAATGATTTTCTAGGAGGGTTTGAATTTCAGCTAATTGACTAGGGTTTCGCGAATTAATTAATTCAGCCGCTCTACCGCGTAACTTATTTTTGATGTGGAGAATTAGCAATACTTGCTGATTATCCGTTGCCATGCTGTAAGCAGTATTACAGGAGCATATGAAAGTATTCAAAAATATCGGATTACCATCATACTCAGGAATTATGGCAAATATTTCCGAAAGCTTATAGGGTTCTACGGTTGGTGTAGCTGCTTGTCTAGTCGTTGCTATTTTTAAAATTGTATAGATTCGCACAATAAATCGAAATTAAACGTTGAATAAAAGTTTTAAATTGAAATGGTAGAAAATATACGGTTTATCGATTCAGTATTGAGTAATGTTTAATATAGTAATAACAAATTTAAAATAGGAATGTATAAATGGTAGATTAATAATAAACTAGAAATAATGTTTCGAATACTTCGAAATATGTAAATCAAAGTAATGGAAATAAAATAATATGATTATGTAAAATATATAGTTTCAAAATTATTTAGGAATGTAAGGTTATGAGGAATAAAATATTATATAAATGAAAGAACTGGTGGTCATTCAAAATAAAATCAAAAAAAATAAAAAATAGTTACTTTATGTGATTCTTACGTTATTATTCCTCGCATCGGACTGTTCTCCGCGTCACTTAGCACTGGTTAGCCTGGTTGCGTGTTCCCTTGCTAGTACTTGGTAGTTGTTGTCCTTTTCAAGTAGGTTTTGTCCACAATGATTTAGAAATCTCCACAGTTAGTTAGTATTCACGTGTTCTAACTGTGTTGGACAATCCTACTGACTGCGCCAATTTTATATTCACTTTGATTCAATTCATTTTTTAAAAAAATATTTATTTAGAAACATACAAAATTAAAATTGAACATTAAAGTACTTGAATAACTTAATACTATAAATGATATTATTTGAATGACAACACGAGAACGTTTCCAGTTGCTTTTATAACATTAACAAAAGTGCTGATGCAAGTCAGCGTTTTTACTGGTTAAACGGACTCGTGTAGGTTTCCGGGAAGTTGTTTGCATATAATTCAAGATGTAATTTGATATCCCTGAGAAGTCACGTACGCTTTAAATTCCGTTGACTTCTCGACTGTATGAACTAAGTGCTGATATATTTTGCATATAACATATATATATATATATATATATATATTTGTTTTTAAGTTTTCGCGGGCACTAAATGTTTTAGGTGGTTTCCGGAATTCATCCGCTTAGTTGATAACTGATCCCTGCCGGGGAAACATATATATATATATGTGTCTAGTCGTAGGCTTTCACGGATGAAACAATATCAAGAAATATTAATCCGGGAATACAACCGTTCGTTATATTGATTCATGTTTGAATCCTGGAGACGTTTCGCCAATGTCTCATTTATCTTTATTTACAGAGTTAAAATTACATACATTTTCTTACTCCTATCCTCTATTTCTACTTTATTTCCCTACTTTCTTTTTCCTATTTGATATAATGCTAATTCCCTAAGATATTTCATTACTTAATATATCATATTTTATTTCCTAATATTCTTATCCTATTTACAGTCTTCTTTTCTTTCTTCTCTTCACTATTTCTTCCTCTTGTAGTAGGGCTTGTCGCGGTCTTTTCATCCTGTATCTCTCATGTTCATCGTAGTTGGTTGCCTCTCTCATCAGTGGGTTCCTATGCTGTTCCATCCTGGCTATGATTTTCTTCGTTCTCCTCGTTATTTCTCCCTTGATTGTGGTCATCTCTAGGTCTCTTTTTAGTTGGTTGTTCCTCTGGTACCATGGGGCGTCCGTCATCCTCGTTAGTGCGTTGTTCTGTACTGCCTCTAGTTTCTTGATGTGCGTTGCTGCAGCTTGTCCCCAGATGCTGGCTCCATATGTGATGATTGGCTTCACTGATGCTTCGTTGATGCTCCTCTTCGTCCTCAGTTGTAGTCTGCTTCTTCTTACTATCATTGGGCTGAGTTGGCGGACCCTTGACTTGGCTATCTTCACTGTCTCTCCTATATGCTTCTTCCACGTGAGTTTTCTGTCTATATGTATCCCCAGATAGTTGACGTCTTGGCTCCATGCGATGTTATTTCCTCCTACCGTAAGTCTTCTAGTTGGTTGGTCCAGCTTCTTCCTCCTTCTTATGGCTATTGCCTGTGTTTTTCCCGCATTGATCTTGATTTTCCATTTCTTCGCCCATTGCTCCATGTCCTCATTACTTGGTCCTCTGTAGAATGTCCCTCCCTGAATCCGCTCTGTTGGTCTGGGATGATGTTTAGCTGTTCCTCTTGCTCCTTGAGCCTTCTCAGTATGATCGCGTCCATTATCTTGCTGGTATGGCTTAGTAGGCTAATCGGTCTGTAGTTCCCTGGTAGTTTCTTGCTTTTTCCTGGTTCTGGAATTATCACTATCTCCGCTTTCTTCCATTCTTCTGGGTATTTTTGCTGAAACAAAATATTATTATATAGTGTTTTTAGTCTCTTATCTATGTACAGGTTTGGTAGTTCCTTTAACATCCTGTTTGATATTTTATCCCATCCTGGTGCTTTTCTGACTTTCCTATGATGTCCTTTATTTCTTCCATTGTCGTTTCATTAATTGGATCCTCGTTGGGGCGTCGTGTTCTATTCTCTTGGACTTTTCTTCTATTTCTTCCTCGAATTGTCTGTCGTCTCCTTGATCTGTGTTGAACTGTTCCTACATTGCGTCTGCGAATATTTCTACCTTGTCCATTGTTCTGTACTTTAGTCCGTCTCTCCCTTGTAGTGGCGTTGTAGTTTGCGTGTCCTTGTTCTTTGTGTGTGCCTTTGTCTACGTCCAGTCCTTGTAAGTAGTCGTCCCATTTTTCACTTCAGTGGTCCTTCAGTTCTTCTCTTATTTCGCTGCTCAGTCTGTTGATTGTTTGTTTTATCCTCGGATCTAGGTTTATCAGGTATCTTCTCTTGTTTATGTTTCTTTCTCTAATTTTCTCCTTCAGTTGTCTCGGGATGTCCCCTGTGTAGATTGGTCTCTTGGTCGTCGTAGTGTTTGTTTCGTGTTCTGCTGTAATCTCTTCTCTGATTACCCTTGCCTCTTCATCAATCCCGTCTATTATTGGTGTTGTCCTTATTCTTTCTGTCAGTGTTATCCTGTATCCTTCCCAGTTGGTTCTTGTTGCCGTCTTAGTTGGCTGCTTGTTCCTCCATCTTGTTGCCGTTAGTGTCACCGATGATAATTCCTGCGTCGCCTCGATGTCACACTCCATGTTGGTGTTCTGTAATATGAATATGTCCAGTACATCCGGTCGTTCTCCTCTGGCTGGGTAGTGTGTCGGGTCCGCTGGTCCTATAACGTCATACTGCTCACTTTCTGCGTGGTCCTGTAGTTTCCTGTCGCTTGCTGTGGTTATTCTTGAGTTCCAGTTTGTGTGCTTCGAATTTAGGTCCCCTCCGAGGATCTTTGGCTTCCTGTTGTTTCTGAAAAATAAATTTAGATCATTACGGTTCAACTCTTTGTTTGGTGGTCGATACGCGCTGATTAATTGTATCATTTGACCATTTCTCATCTCCACTTCTATTGCCGCATTCTCGATATTTTCCGCCAGGTATGGGTCATCTTCCTGATGCTTAATTCTGTTCTTCACTGCTATTAGTACTCCTCCGCCGGGTCTTCTGTTTGGTATATTGCGTAGTTTCTTATTCTGAAGTCGTCCTCTTCCTTTAAAAATGTTTCTTGGACTAGCGCCACGTCTAGGTTGTTTTCTTCTAAGTATACTTCTGGCTCATTGTTCCTATTTCTAATCCCGTTGGCCTTCCAGCTCATTATTTTCAATGCTGTTGGGGTCGTCTTATTCATTCAGGTTCGGAGTTAGTGTCATGGCTACCTCCATAAATGGCTGATACAATTTCTTCATTTCCTCCATCATCGTGAGGAAGTTCTGTCCTACTGTTTCTGTGTTATTACTCCTGTTCGCTGCTGTTGCGTAGTTGAGCCTTGTCTTCCCTGCTGTTTCTGGTCTTCTTTGTTCTTCTTTCTTCTTTGGGAATTCTTTGCGTTCCCTGTAGCTGGCCGGATGCGCACCTCCGCAGTTTGCACACCTCGCTTCTTGTTCCTTCGGTCGTCTGCAGTCTCTTGACTCGTGGTTTCCTCCGCATTTCACGCAGCGAGGTGGGTCCGTGCAGCGTTCTTGTCCATGACCGAACCTTTGGCAACAGTAGCATTGCCATATTTGGTCTCTGGGTCTCTAGGATTCTACTTGGATTCGGACAATTTGCGCAATAACCATTGCTGTTGGAATTTTCTTCGGCGTTCCCCTCTCGTTCCTGATTGTTTGGATCATTCTCGTTATCTTGTTGACCTCTATTCCTTTTTCCCCTCAGCTCTTCCTTGATGAGTTTTTCTTCAACGTATTCGGGTACTCCTTGAGTACTACTCTCGCTATTCTTTCTTCTTCAAGTGCGTACGTGTGGTACGCAAACTTCTTACTGTCCATCACTCTTGTTGTAGCCCTCAAATCTTCTTCAGAGCTAACAAAAATTCTCACACCCTCTAGTGTGTTACTCGCCTTCTTCACTGTGATTTTCTTCTCTTTCAGAAGCCTCGTGTCTTCCGTCCATCGTTGCTGATCCCTCACTACTATGGGAGGGATGCTGTTTCTCCTTTCTTGTTCTTGTTTATTCACTCTACTAGTTGATGCGGTAGTGTCCTTACTTTGGTTTTTCTTTGTCCTTTTGTTTTTATCCTCGTCGCTGTCTTCTTTCCTCGCCTTTTTGTTTATATCCTCTTCGCTTTTGTCCGTTTCTGTCTCTGTCTCTATGTTTGCTTTCTTCTTATTTTTCCTGCGTTTTTTCCTGTTTGTCGCTTGTTGGAAATCCATATCAGTGTCGCTGTCCTCCTTTCTTGATTCTTCCATAGGCGTCGCTTGGTCTTTTAACCTCCGTTCCATTTCCCTTTTCTTTTCTTCCTCTCTCCTTTTTTATTCTTTTCTCTGAGCGATGAGTTCAGTGACCTGAACTACAAGTTGCTCGAGCTCTGGGATACTTAGGTCCGTTGGCACCCTCATTCTGTCACTTCTTTCTTCTATGAATTCTTTTAAATAGATATTCCGATACGTGGATTTATAAAATCCACTTCTCCGCTCGATTTGTTACACCACTCACACACTATGTCACTTTAATATTTTCGAGTAAAACCCAACTAATTGCCGGAAAAACCCAACGGTTCGCCGGTACGCTGCAGTGCCGGGTGTGTTACTTGTTGGCGGGTTTGTATTTTGCCTGGCGAATTCTTTTTTATTTTGAAGTTGAATAATTGTCTTCAATGTGTTAGAGAGGTCCAGGCCGTCATCTCTTTTCTTTAGATGTCCACTTTTCTCGATTTCGATGGCTTCTCGTATTAGTCTGGTTTTGTATTGAGTTGTTTGTGCGATTTGTTTGCAACTATCGAAATTGATTTTATGGCTCTATTGGTGTTGGTGTTGGAACAGGGCCGACATTGTCTATTTATTTTTGAGAGCTAATCTGTACTCATCTAAACGGGCTGAAATTCTGCTGTTCGTTTGTCCTACTTGTCGCAAGTCTCGCAAGTTATACTATATACCCCTTGGTTTTCTAGTTTAACCTTTGGTTTGGTATTTCCTAAGCTTGTGCGTATAGTCTGGTGTGGTTGTATGTTGTTGCTATGTCATGCTTTGGAAGAATTCGGCTAATTCTGTCTGTGTCCCTTTGATGTATGGTAAGACTACTGTTGTTTTTTCGGTGAGGTAATCGTTTGGTTTTGGCTCATGGTGTTGTTGTGCTATTGTCTTTTTAATTGTTTGGTTTGTGTATCCATTTTGTCGTAGATCGGTAGTTATCTGTTTTAATTCGTGTGTTTTGTTATTTCCTTCGGTTAGTCGTATGGATCTGGAAACTAGCGTATTGGCAACTCCCTGTATTTGAGAAGGGTGGTGATGGGATTTGCTGTTTAAGTATTTGTTCGGGTGTGTCGGCTTTCTATATACGGTGTGGTCGAAGTGTCCATTCTGGGGTTTTCTTTTTACGCGGACGTCAAGGACAGGGAGCTGGTTGTTTTCTTCAGGTTCTACTGTAAATTGAATCCGAAAGACCATATGACAAATACATCATCGACGTATCTTAGCCATAGCTTTGGCACTACAGCCAGCAAACCAAAAACCAAAGCCTTATGGCGCTCCGAAACCCCGTGCCCCATGACCCCAAAAGTTTAGGTAATGTATCAATGTACATTGGAATTGTGTATCTTATATATATTTCACTAATAGAAGACATCTGAGAGTAATCTTGGCAATATTTTATTTTAATAAAGTGTTTGATTACGCTACGGCGGGGGGCAGTAGGGTGTCTATTGTTTTTAGTTTAACTTAATTTCTTGAAAACAGTAAGTCACAAAGACATAAAAATTTTTGTATATAGTTTTCTCTCCAAATAAACAAAAATGAGGGTAATCATTTTATAAAAACTTAATTATCTCATGGGCGACAAGTGGATAAATATTTTCTTATGTTTTTTTTGAGAACTTAAACAACAGTGCCCTGAGAATTAACAGGTTATTTTCTTTATTTAAGTCAAGTAGTAGGTGATTCGTCATTTTGAGATAAATATTAAAATGGGGGAAATGGAAGTCACTATATTTTTACGAAGAATTCAATATCATCGAAATAGAAAGTAATACGGGTATAAATCTTCATACATATGGTCTTCTAAAACAAATAGAAGCGGGTTTTATCATTATGCGAAAAGAGGGGACATATTTTTTGAAAAATGTATTATTTTTCGGGAACCTAAAATCATAGAGCCATGAGAATTAATAGATGGACTCTAGTCATTAAATGAGGTAATTCGTGATTAGTCATTTTGGGAAAATTGAAACAATAAAAGGGGGTCATTATTGCTTTGAGGAAAACTCAATATCTTCGAAACAGAAAGTAATACAGGTGTAAATCCTAATATGTATATATATATATAGTCTTCTAAAATAAATAATGCGGTTTTAATCATTTTGAGAAAATTCCAATATTAAATGAAGGAAATGAGGGTCACTATTTTTTACGGAGAATTCAATATCATCTAAGTAGAAAGTAACACAAGTGTACATCTAGATATAGATAGTCTTTTAAGATAAATAGAAGCAGATTTTACCATTTTTCGAAAATTCACTTTTTGAGATAAGTCTGAGTTTCTTAAGAAAATCTTTCTGCTCGGGCACCGAAAATAATACAGATATGAGAATTATGAAAATAATTCTTTAAATTAATAGAAAAATGAGACGATATTTCTTTTATTGGACCAAATTGACAAAACTACCTGACTGTCAAAAGTAGAAAATGTCAAAAACAATAGTAATGTCAAAAATGTGTAAAATGTCAGTGATATCGAAAATGACAAAATATCAAAAATGTTAAGATGTCTATTATGCCAAAAGTTTCAAAGATAATAAAAAGATAAACAATGTCAAAGAATGCAATGAAAATGCTTGCAACACAAAAAATGGAAAATAGGAAAAATGCAATATTAAATATGAAAAATATCAAACACGTCAAATATGTTCTTCACATTAAATCCCCAAATAATGTATTTTTAGAAATGGTTGTAGTTTCAAAGATAATAAAAAGATAAACAATGTCAAAGATTGCAGTGACAATGCATGTAACACAAAAAATGGAAACAGGAACATATAATAAAATTAAGCGAAAGTAAACGTTAATTAACCGACTTCAAAGACCTGGGGGTTCTTTATCATGCAGTATTTTAACTGATAAAAGAGTGGTATGGATAGCTTTCTTATTATATATTAAGAATAAAGTTGTTTCATAAAAATACTTGCATTGTATGAAAACTTAAACAAATTCATTACGTCAAGATTATGCAAGTGTTGGATTTCAGCTTTATTTGCTGTAACTTGATGTCTGATGATTTTGGTGTTGATATCAATAGTTGATTGATAAGAAAACTCTATAATCCAACTAACTGGATTTAAGGTTGCTTTACGGTCTTGTTAAAATTTTATTTCATTGGACCTTGTCCTTCATAGAAAGGAACTCTGTGATTCATTGTGTTCATCAAATGCATTTATTAAATGACTGCCTATTATAGGAACGCTATGCACTTTTAAACACAATTCTTCTAATATGTCTGCTGATGTGTGATTATATTTAAAGTAGCCGTTGTTTCATTATTTGCAATATATCCTTAGTGGGTCTTCAAAAAACACAATAATAACTAATAAGTCAGGAGTAATATTTTTCTGCAACGATTAAATTCTTTCTAAATAGCTATTTTGCGTATTCATATGGGATTGAACTCCCCTCACTGGTTTCTGAGAATACAGAAAAGTTAGGTAGTTCAAAATCAAGGGGTAGTACCTAAAGTTAATATCTGGAAACTGCCCAGAACACTAGTTACTGCCTTATTGAAAAACTCTATTACTCTATATTATTAATATACACCTTTTTGCTGAATGTGTTTTTATAGCCCAAGAAAATCAAAAAAAGGAATTGTAGAAATATTAGTTTATAGACTTTGTGAGTCTCTTGGTTTCCATGCCATAGGGAATAACTAGAAGAATACAGGTGTTGGATGTTTTCCAGTTTAAGTTTATGGGAATATCTGTATTTCTCCGGACAGCTTGCGTTTTCTTACTGCGGTTCATGTCACAAGAATTCTTCTTGTGATCTTTGTAGTTTAGTTTTGCTTGCATAGTTTTATTGTTTGTCCTAGACATACTTTCTTGTTGACTATATCGATTTCGTTTTCATCTATTTCGATTCTAACATTTTGTTCCATTGATTTTTATTAAATTCCTTTCTAGGCCGCTAATCTGTGTTTCTACCTTCAGTTTATCGAACTGTTTTGGTTATGAGTAGAATTTCGTCAGCGATATCAATTAGGTCAAAAACTATCCGTCCACTCCTATGCCAATTTTTATTTGTTTCCTGTTCGGGAAATTCAAAAAGCCAGTGTTAGCAAAGAGCCATCGTATATACAAGTGAAGGATGAACTTAGGTAGCAGGAAAGATTATCTGAAAAAATAAGAAAACTGCATATCTCATACTGCGCTAGTAATGCATATTTAATGACTTATAGCGAAATGTAAACTTGATTTCTGAGTATGATGCGCTGATTTTAATATGTGCAAGTAATCATTTTCAATTATTTTGCATTTAAGCATAAATCACTTTATTTGAATAAACTCTATCCCATTAACAATTTCGCACTAATTCTGCACTTAGAGAGAGAGAGAACCCCAATAATTATTCCCGTTATTCTTCTTTGTTTTGTAACCATTATCCCATCTGCAGAGAGAATTTATATCCGTCCGACCAGATAACGAACAAACATAATTTGAATATTTCACACCAAAAATTTATTGTTATGTTTAATGCATTCAAACGAAACGGAATTACGACAATTGGAATGAGATTCGTTATCTGCCACCGTATCACTTCATTTGAATTTCACATCAACAGTTGACAATTTTCAATTTAGAATTTGATTGAGGCTGTCAGCTAGACGCTGCATCATTTATTTAATTTATCTTTTCGAGGCGCCACGCTGCATTGGTCGGAATGCTGTACCGAAAATGAAAAACGATATAATAGCGTCCTTGTCAAAAATTTAATGCATTTCAGCATGCACCAGAAACGCAAATCAGACTACAGATAGGGAATTACATAACTTTTATAGTTCGACAAATGAGATATTACCGTATACGGTTGAAGAATCACAAGATTTCAAATGTTTTCAACTACTATCAATTTCCGGACATTTAATATTGATGTGAGTTTTTCCCACAATTGCAAATGGAAGAAATGTACAAATAGTCACTTTAAGGGAATTGAAAACATATATATTTCATGTTTAATATCTACTAATTACTATAACTTCCACGTATCCGTAAGAGTAGTTGATCCCTGATCATTCTTGGAGTCCTAAGATTTGGATCTCCCTACTTAATATCTCTTTGTATTGTCCTCGTAAGCGCCACCTTGTAGTTAGAGTTTTCGGCAACCCTAGGCGCGCTACCTAATCGTCATTCCCCGGATTATTTATGTAGTTTCTACATACGTCACAAATGGTTTAATATAACAAGTTGATTTAGAAAAACGAAAAAACAGGAGCAGCAGTCATTTGAGACTGAATGAAGGAAACGAAGCTTCTTACGAAATATACTTAACGTCTCTCCCTATCTTACTGTCTCTGTTTGTCTTTCTTTGTGTCATTTTGCGTAATACAATTGACATAATATTCTTTAAAACAAATGTTTAACGAAGAAAGAAGAAGAAGAAAGTATTCACGATAATAACCACGAAAGTAGGCTAACTTTAGCTTTAGCATTTCGATAGGATTACCATCTTTCCAACTTTTTCCACACAATGGTATATGCAAAATGATTACTTAATAATATGAAGCTTGTCAGCACAGAAATTTAATGGCATGTAACGTTTTCTTTTTTGTGGTGTTCGTTCTGATATCTGACTTATGTCAAGTCTCTAATTTAATTTATCGCAGAATTGGAATGTATATAAGAACGAAAAGTAAATTTTGAGAGGGCATCGTATATTAATTGGATATTATATTTGCTTATTTCATATAATTTATGGATTTTCTTTAAAAGAAGAGACTCTTAATATTTTACTTGGTCCCTGTATCTTAACAGAGAACTGATCTGTTTGGGTATTATATGGGTATATCAAGATCAGGGTACTGTGGTGTTTTTCGTGCATTTCATTTCCGTACTCATCAGTTTTTATATGTGTAAGTGTGGGCCTCCGTTAAAAAAAATTAAGTAAAGAAACAAAAGATGGAAAAAGATAAGGAACAACCAAACCCAGTCAAAGAAGAAATGGTCACTCATAACATACTGGAAATAAACAAATGCAGCAAATAAAGGCCTGTGAAAAGGATAGACAACAAGAAACTAAAGGAAAACTCTTCAGAAATTAATGAACAAAGTAAAATTAAACAACCTTCATGATATAGAGTAGACCAGTGGTAGATTTAATGGACGAAAACAACAGAATCACAAAAAGAAACAAAATAATGGAGCTAATGTTTACCTATAAGAATACCGTCGATATGATAACGAAATATAAACAACCAAACGAAATGGACGTAGCCTGGCTTGTGGCAAAGAATATTAAAAACGGCAATTCTGCGCGTCCGTAAAATAATCGTACTATAAAAAAAAGTTAGAGAATTAATTCATATAAAAGCTAGTAAATGAAAATATAGATCTTTAAATTGTCTACAGATAGTATACAATATATTATATTATATCAAAACACATTATATTAGATTGGTTGAGTCTCAAAGTCTAGAGAGTATGCTAGATATGTTACTTCGGATGTTTTCACGAATATGAAATGTCATTGAAGGAAGTAACAGGTAACTTGAATATCTTAGGGAATGAAATATCTTAGTGAATAAAATATCTTAAGGAATAGCGTAGGGAAAATATTGTAACAGCGTTGGGAAAAGTATATGAAACATGGAAAACAAATTAGGGAAATAAGTATAAAAATATGGACTAGGAGTAAGAAATTTGTAGAAATTTAACTCTGACAATAAAGACATGAAACTGATTGCGTTATTGTCTGACTTGGGAGGTATGTTGTTGTTATTTGACCTTTAATATGGAGATTTGATTTTAATGTAATGGTCACATGGAGAACCGCTCTAGCTGATCGTATCCGGTGAACATACGTTTCTTGGTTTGTGCTCTGAGAAGAACATTTTACCTGACGGTTCGCCAAAATTTCCTTTGGCATTTATATATTATACCAAAATATGAGAATAATTTGAGATATTCTAATGCCACAATAAGCATTTTATATAAATAAATTATGGTTTATATTTTCTTTTTTAAATTCCAGTTAGTAAGTTTGTGATGACTCAGTTAAATCTGGCTACAGTTTGACGAGAATAAAAAGATATAGTATGCAAGATTTTGTTGGATCGCATAAAAATGTAAACAATTGAGTCTATTAATTCGTGGGTCTGTGATTTGATCAATGCGTGTTTGTGAAACCTACACACTAATTACCAAACAAATTCAAACTACACCAAAGTCTAATTGATGTGGCATGTCGAGACCGAAATACAATAATTTCATCAACAGGATTGAGATAAAATCCCAATGGTGAGTATGATTAAATAGAGTTAAAAGGTTGGACCATGTAAAAATGGTAGACTAATGTCCTGAGTATAATAAGTGAATAAGAACTCGAATCGGTTTATTGATTTGTATGAATTATTTATTTATGTTAACTACTTCATTGAGATTGTAACTTCATAAAGTATTTATGTAACTAAAGATTTCTATGATATATATTGTTTCAGTTATTGCTTAGTGCTAAAGAGTACTGGTTAAATATAAGACTATTTGTGCGGTACTTTATTTATTCACGTCTTCTCGCTAAACTGAAACCACTATGAGGTAGTTAGAGCACTGAAACTAATTTTGACGATTTAATGTTGTGGTACTAAGCATTACAAATTGACTACCCTACAAAATTCTGAATTCTATAAATGAAAAGTACACATATAGGTTTACATAAAGGTAGATGAGAAACAGTCAGAGTTAGTAATGACAGAAACGCTTATTTTTCTAATTTACTCATTTTGAAACTATAATAATCAATTTTTGATTATATATTTAGTAATGAGTAGCCCCACCACTTATAAAATTTAAGAAGGTTTCAGTTTAATCATCATCCTTAATATGCAATAATTTTTCATAGTATGCTTCATAATATATTTTTGCGGTTGACATTTGATATAGGAGTTTGTTGTTGATTGCGAAAAAAAAAATTAATAATGTCGATTCTCTACGGATTTAAAATATCCTCACAAGAAAGATAAAAAAGTTTCAATATTACCCTGTATTCTACTATACCGAAACAGAACATCTGAGAAACTCACATCAATTTTATTTCAATATTTCAATAGGGCCAATATAAACATTATTCTTTCATAAACTACTTTCCTTTGAGGAATGTGCATATTCGATAGAAATCCTTTTTCTCTATATGTCCCAAGAGCGAAAACGCGGGCTCAGCTTCAAACTGATATCCTGTATCCTTTTCGTTCTGTTCTTATCCCCTACAGCCAATTCCGTGCCCCGATTTTATCTTACTCCAATGCCAAAATCAGTAAAGGAGTTTCTTTTTCTAATCTCTGCTATTACTAATATCCCAGTGGTATGGAAAAAATACCTCTATTATGATAAATCATTCTAATGTAATATTGGATACATGTATATGCCGGTAATGTAGCACATAAGAAAAGAATGTTACAGCCTTAAATTTATTTCTCAGCTTTATATATATATATATATATATATATATATATATATATATATATTACGTAGCAATTAACGGCTAAGAATCTGGATAGAATTTTGGAATTTCCAAAAAATAATGGTATTTTTATTTTATAAAGGGCACTAAATAAAGTGTACTCTTTTATTATATCATGAAAGCTTTCGAAATTTATTGATTTCTTCTTCAGTCAAGTTTAATATCTAGGTTAAAAAATTATTAAAAAAGGTTCTCATTGCAAGTAATGTAAATTGTGTAATGCGTTTTGAACAAACATTACAGACATATTTCAACAATTTAATAAAACATTATTATAACCGGATCACACATACATTGAATACAATTTTTAAGATTAAAACAGAATCACACTTTAAAAAATTATATACCTAAAATTTGGTATATAATTTTGCACCGGGTAATAGCCCCTAGTCCCATTTGGACAGAATGACATCTGTCGAGTCCGCTAGTAAACACACAAATAGAAAGACACATTGAGATTTATATTGATTTAATTGTGTCTCTTCATTTTTGTGTTCAGTTTTTTTCGGAACGTAAGCAATCGATTTTCATGACTCCTTCACTGTAAAACTATAATTCTCTCTCTCTCGCTCTCTCTCTTTTTGTCTTTCTCTCTCTCTCTTTCTCTATTTCTCTTTTTCTATTTCTCTCTCATTCTTTGTCTCTCTTTTTCTGTTGTAGATGGATGAATGAGTGCATTTAAAAAATAAATAATACTATGTTAATGTTATTATTAAATATTTCTCTTAGTGATAATGTATTTATATTTGGGGAAATAATCGAGGTTTATTGTTAAAGAATTCTAATATTTGAAGGGAAATTGTAAGAAAGTTGGATAAATGAATGTACATAAATAAATAATATTACAGAATACATAGTTATTATCTTAACTAGGAGTAAAAAATTTGACTTCTGTGTTTGGCTAGATTTGGAAAGGATTACATTGTGATATATGTTTGAGATTTTACATGCAGGCTAACGAATATTTATTATCTGTTCATATTAGAGAGTTTATATAACACATAGAAAGTACATTAAGAAATCGTACTTAGTATTTACAAAAATTTAAAATATTGTGATACCTGTCACAAACTGGATATTTTATTCGCAAAGAAATTTCTGAACTGTATACACGCAATTATTTCACATAACCAAACTGATCAAAATTTTCCTTGAAGAGAGTAGTGAATACTTGAAATATTTCAATAGATTTTGGTAGTGCTTTAAAAAAACAAAACAACACAATTCTTTGCTTGTTGTTTTGTCCTCTACAAGCGCCACATAGAAATTCTATTAAATATAATGTTCGTATTTTTTTGCCCTGCCCTTTATATCTGCAAAGATTTTCTTACTGGAGTAAAAGAGTATAACCTTCAGTACTATTTTCTTACATTGTAAAAATATCACCAACACAGCACCATCATATTTTAGGTTTTTTTTAGTATAATTAAAGGTAAAGTTTTCCTCAAATATATACAGGTTTTTGTTGTTAATTGTAGTGTTGTTTACCCTTCAACGAAAAAAAAGTGAACTATTCGCTTACTGGCAGAATATCCCTCGCGAACTATTGTTTTATGTCAGCGGGTTTTTTGTGAACTATCGGCCAATCCCTGGTACGACAGTCTCTTCTCCTGCATAAAACATAACAATTCCAGAGTTTAGCGTGAGTTGGTTTCCTTCTGTTCTTCTGAATTTACTTAGTTCTGTTTCATTTTTTTTGAGTTATGGCGTGTTACTTGTGAGTGAATGACATACAAGTCCAAAATATATGTCTGGGGATTAAAATTCGCCATATTGAGCAATTTTAGCACCAGTCTTCGTAGTCTAGACTAAGTAATGGTACAAGATATGATACATATGTAGACATGAGCGTATCACTAAAATAGTCAATTTCCGATCAAGGGTGTGGAGCATTACTTATCAGTTACCATTTTTTCACGATGATATAAGAAAAATAGTTTATGAAAACTCTAATTTGAATTCCACATAAATAAACACAACGTACTGTTTATATATAACCCCAACAAAAAGCGTATTTTATATTTAATGTGCCTACCTAAAATACAAGAATTAGACAGAGAATAATTGTATTCTAACTATATCAGTCCATTATGGAAAACACGAAATCTTAAGAATATTAATCTGAAAATTCCTATGATATGTTCTTGAATATTATTCGTGGCACATTTCCGGCATCTTCTGGCAGATTTTATTTCCACCCGAGTTTCAATTAAATTCACAGAGCGATAAAAAGATCTTGCTCTTAGGAATCGTTTTTAAATGTTGTCGATACAAAACTAAGCAAAAATGCACATTAGTATTCGCTGCAATTAATTACCACGATGACAGAGATGACCTTGCTTCTAGTACCGCGCTATAAAATCATTTGTCTAACTTAAATTAAAAGTAATCCAAGGGAAGGATAGAAAACATCTTCTGCTTTCTAATAGTAAATTGCCCAAATGTTCTATTTTCTCGACCTCCATAAAGCCCGTGGTAAAAGCGAGAAAAACTTTGAAATATTGGGCGTATTTTAAATGTGAAACGGCTCAGGCTATTAAACAGATCTAAGTAATCCATTCACATTTCGCATTCACTACGAATATCTTTCTCGATTACCGTCGCTAATACTTTAGTCTGCAGGATTCTTGGAATCCAGGATGTTCTATGGGGGGACGTAGATGAATCTCATCATCTCAAGATAGGAAAATCTGATTTAGTATGCGTTGAGACTTCTTTTCAATTATGCAGTTATCATAGACGGCATTTGATACAATTCGAAAATTGTGTTCAATTGTTCGATTAGAATAAAGAAATCGGCAAAAGAGAATTTTAAATAATAATAGACACTAAACACATTGCGACACCTTATTTGCAACAGGTTTAACAATTCATTTTTCAAAACTAATTTTAAATTTTAGAATACTATTTACTTACAAATATCTATAATTTCTGAAAACATGTTAAAGTCCAATTCACCGATATGCAATTTATGATTTAAACTAAATTTATTAAAAAGCAATTAGGATTTGAAATGAACATCTACAAATAATGATGCTTATGCTCATGAGACACCAATAACCAAGGCTTATTTACCGTATGTCAAGGGTACCACAGACAGTATTGCAAGAATTCTACGGAGACAAAATATCGATACTATTTTCAATACAGACAGAAAAATAAGCAATTTGTTGGGGAATCCGAAGACGAGGATCCCTTTAGAACAACAGGGAGTGTACGAGATTCCATGTGCAGACTGTCATAAAACCTATGTGGGGCAAACTAGCAGAAGAATTCAAGCTAGACGTGATGAACACCAGAACGCTATAAGAAAGCAGGAAAAAACAACATCCATTGCGGAACACGCCACCACGACGTCACACCGAATAGACTTTGAGAACACCAGAGTACTGGCAAATCAAAATCAAGACCGGTAAGAGAGGCAATTGAAATAGCGAAGAGGCCTCACAGTCTGAACGCACGCAATGAAATCCAGAACATATCGAATTGTTGGAAAATTCTATTAAACGCCGTACCGGCCCGGACCCGTCCTATAACAACTCAACCGGATATAACCAATCAGCAAGCAGGAGGCGTGGCCACTGAGCGCCAAGGGCCATCACACGCAGCCGTTCACGGTGCCAACCGTCAGGCGCCGAGCCGCGACTATATAACAGCGAGCGCGCTCATGAAAATCTTAGTATTCGAGTAACTAGAAGCGAAAGCAGAAGGCTACGAGAATTATGCGAACCGACCTGAGGAGGGCAGATGTGACTCTGCCGAAACGTCGTCATTTTAGCATCGATCCCGGCAGGGATCAGTTATCAACTACGCGGATGAATTCCCGGAAAACACCTAACACATTTAGTGAAAACTTATAAACAAATATATATATATATATATATATATATATATATATATATATATATATATATATATATATATATATATATATATATAGATGTTTTCACGAGTATGAAATGTCATTGAAGGTTCTCGGGATTCTCGTGTATATTGTTTAGTTGTCTTAGAACAGACAGTTTGACGTTTCGATAAGATCAGACAGAATAATCGATGTTGTCACTCACTAATCGAGAGAATCCCGAGAACCTTCAATGACACACACATATATATATATATATATATATATATATATATATATATATATATATATATATTCACCTGTCCCCTAAAAAATTACAAGAAAGAAGTTCGTTGTGATACCGTTTTTAAAATGATTTTCAAATCTCAATTCAGCAATATACCGTTTTTGACGTTGATAATTATAATAAGAAAAACCAATTTCGAATTGTGTACAATTTGTAAAAAAATTAATGATGCCTTAGAAAGAAATAAAGTTTGAAGTAATTAACATATTATTGTCTAAGTCGTATGCTTCAAACTGGAAATTGTTCATTTCTCTACAAAAAAATAGACGATGTCGAAGTATTTCGACAATTTTTTACAACGTCTTCATAGTTCATAGTCATAGTCATAGTCTTCATATGACGGCCAGGTAACTTTTCATTGAATATTCTGCATACCCCCTAATGTATCACACACGCCTATTAGTTTTAATGTCTCACAGTAATATGGGTCTCATAAAGGTTCAATAAAATAAATAAATCATTGTATGGAAGTTCCTATATAAAAGATTAATGATTACGACTTCTTGCCAAATAAAATATACAATTATACGTCTAAGGTGTCATTAGGGTGAATTCTATATGCGTCTTAAATTTCACAGAGTGATCGGACTTTACTTTATTGGCAGAAAGATAACTAATAGAGTAGTAAATCGTGACATAATAAGAACGGCTGTATATAAAAAATCATCAACAATGGGAGCCCCGAAACTTCGATGAATGTAAAAATGGTTGAAGTAATTTCCAAGCCGAATACCATCTAGACTGGTAGCCCAGAGACGACGAACGAATTAACCTTAAATAAGACGCATCTGCTGAGAAGCGAGGCAGTTTGGGTTGGAAGCAGCGTGTAGCACGCCAGCTTATATTAGTCATTGTGTTTTGTAAAAAAGTTGATTTTGATAAAAATAAAGCCGGTGAAAGTGTGAATATTTGTGAAATAAACCCACAGAACCTATTGCAATATTGTGGTTTATGAATATAAATGTTTAGGTATGTATTGTAACTTTGTAATGTAATTTGTTGTTAATACGAGTTTTATTTAAAATTATGAAATACATATAAATAAAGATCCAAGTTTTTTTCAACTTACATGCATATAAAACATACATTAATTCACCCCTAATGACTTCAATACAATAAGCAATAATCATGCGGATTGGAGGTTGCACTTTGTTTCTACCCTTCTGGGGGAGAGCAGCAAATAACCGGAAGTATCTGGTCAAGTCGTCACCCGACATCACAAATGCAAATATTGGATGAAAATATAGAACATCCTTATCAGTAAAATAACAGCAGATATGTGAAATAGAAAGCCTTAACTGTACAAAAGATATATATGCTTCATTTCTAGAATATAAGTTGTTTCATTTTATAATGTAGGCTTAGTACATTTTGGATAAGTTCAATTACATCCAGGTGATTTGAAATATTTACTTCACCTCATTGGGCTTTTTCATCAAATTAAAAATTTGGAACTAGAACTGTTGTGGGCTATTATTTTTCTGCTGGCATAGAAGGCTCAGGATCAGACATAAAGAGCCCAAGATCGGACTGCGGCAAGTTCTCTGTAGAAAAAGTGGAATCTGAGCTAAACGATTCTCCATAGTGGCTGGCCAGCCGTGGATAATCTCCTTTAGTTCAAAAGCTGTGGTGAGGATAGCTCATGCATTATTTCCTGTATTTTAAATCAATCCTCCATTGAACAAAAGTTTAAGTATTAAATAATAATATGAATTTTATTTCAATGAATGCCATCATTGAGTTAAATCAAACTTTAATCAATTACACTTTTGAATATTTTTTTACCCCACGCTAATTCAAAACCTTGGTTGGGATCAGATCTATCGTCATCATCTACATCTTCAAATGGATCTTCCATTCTACCTCGTCCTCACTAGTACAGGTTTCAAAAAAAGTCTATTGACCCGGTCTATTTTTTTATATGTATTTAAGAAAACTCAAAAGTGCCCATAGTTTATACAATATATAACATCACTATAAAACAAATAGGTACACATTTCATTACGAATGTGTCAGAGGTCTCTGCTGTTAACATTTTGAAAAAAGTAAAAAAATGTGGAGAAGTTAAACCCTTTTTTAAATTTCGATCGGTCGACTTTTCACGAATTGCAATAATTTCTATCACTGAATCCAAAACATGGGTACCAAACTATAGGCAAGTCGCTATATATTTACTAAATACAGTAAGAGATACTATTTTCAAATTCATTAGTTAGATGATAAACAAATAATGTCTTCAACATAAAGAACTTGCACCTGGTAAAACTTTGATAGTAACCCATAACGACCGCAATGACAAAATTTTTAACATGCTACCTAAACTGCTGTTTGATTAATTTCATTGAAATTATAGTTTAAGATTGTTAACATTATTAACATTATTAACATTATTTGCTTTATTATTATATTCTTGTGGATATTAAGATTTCGAATCTTCACAGCACTGAACTACTGAATTTGGCAAATCTGAATAGGAACACAAACCAATTATTTTGTTTCAAAAATCTGTCTTATGGCAATATTTTCAAAAATTTTGTTTAAATTTTAAAAAATTACTTAATCCATTATATTGCAATATAGTTCGTGGGTTCAATTTAAAATGATAAAACTAATATTCACCTCCACTTTTCTAGAACTTTTATTTAGATCGAATATACAACAGCTGATTCAAATATCACAATAACAATTTTACATATAAGCTCTTCGCTCCACCAACTGAACTCGCGATCGTGGCCTGCTTCCTTTATAAAACCAGCATAGAAAATTCTCGCAAAAATCATCATCACTCCTACAGGTGCCGAGTCTTTTCGAGAACCATTTTTTATCTCAAAGCGATTGTTGTCGTACTGAAATGAAGCAGGGTCGGCTTTGGGTAAATTTCGTAACACTGCCCCCCTTTTAATTCTGATCGTCTCGATCAGAAACATTCCCTCCATGGTAGGGAGCGAGTCGATCTAAATGAACCACCTTGAAGTCGTATTGCTGTAATTCCTCCATCCACCTGGCCAGTTGTCCTTCCGGTGTCTTCATGTCCAGCAGCCATTTGAGTGCGGCATGATCTGTTCGGATTAAGAAATGGCGACCATAGAGGTATTTGTGGAAATGGTCTACAGCCCTTATTATTGCAAGAAGTTCTTTTCTCGTGACGCAATAATTTCTTTCTGGTTTCCAGAATCCACAGCTGTAGTACTCGATCACCCTCTCTTCAACATCCTGGGATAGGACGGCCCCCAAGCCTGTGTTGCTGGCGTCGGTGTCTAAAATGAACTTGCCGGACTATGTAGGAAAGGCTAGGATTGGACTGGAACGTAGTGCTGCCTTCAGTCGCCTGAATGATGTTTCGCAATCATCATTCCAACGAAAGGTCTGCCGATGTAGAGGCGCGGCAATGGTGGCAAATCCCTCAACAAATCGCCTGTAGTAAGATCAGAGGCCCAAGAAGCTTCGCAGTTCATGCTTGTCTCTTGGGACTGGCCAATCACGGATGGCTTCTACCTTGTCTTCGTTGGTGCGGATTCCTGACTCGGACACTACGTGGCCCAAAAACTCTACTTCTATTTGGAACACTTCTTCGGGTTGAGTCTCAGGTTGGCGTTATTAATTCTGTAGAATATTTCGCCCAGGTTCTTCAGATGGTTGTCGAATGTCTGACCAATGACTAGAATGTCTCTAGGTATACTAAGCACGTCCTCCATGTTAACCCGCTCAGGACATACTCCATTAGCCTCTCAAATGTGGCGGGTCCATTACATAACCCAAAGGGCATGACCGTGCACTGAAACAGTTTACTGGTGGAGGACGCTGACGCCTCTCTGTCGTTTGCGTGTAGACCAACCTGCCAATATCCACTTTTTAAGTCTAGTGTGGAGAACTAACGGTAGCCTGTTAGTGTGGTCAAAGTGTCATCGATTCGGGGTACTGTATAGCTGCCTTTCTTCGTGACGTCATTCAGCTTCCTGTAATCCACACAAAATCGGGTGGTTCCATCCTTCTTTTTAATTAGCACGACGGGAGCAGACCATGGGCTGATGGATGGCTCAATTACTCCATTTTGTAAAATGGACTCGATGTTTTCCTCGACTGCCTGTTGTTGCCCCAATGGTGGTATTCTGATGGGTTGAGCCTTTCCAGTATCTATTCGATGCTGGATGATGTTGGTGCGACCGGTGGTTCCATTTTGACTGTTAAAAATTTGCCAGTGCTTTGTGATAAATTACTTGGCTTTCTTCTGGTTCTCTGGTGTCAGGTCTGTCAAATGGTCAGCAAACTGTTGTAGGAACTCTTTACTGGGCCCTGTCTCCTTCACCGTCGTCTGGTACTCTTCTTCGCAATTGATGATGGTCTCTACTGGCTCGAAACAAGCTATCTCTTGACCATTGGCAATTCTGATCTCGATGTTGGACATATTCAGTAATCTGATTGGTATATCTCGTCCGGTTTTAACTATAGCCCGTCCAACTAAGTAGTCTTGAGCTGAGTGTACGGGCTCCACCATTCCAACGCAGCCCCCAGGATTGTTGTCTAGCTGCCCATGAATAATCTGTTCCGTTCGACCGGGAATTCTAGCTGAAGACTTTGCCACTATTTTTATGGAGGTGACTGAACTGTTGACGGGCCGAGTCAATACAAATTCCTCATTTAGGAACCGAAGAACATCATATCTCGGGTCGAACATAAATCCATGCTGGCTAATTAGGTCCATTCCCAGTATAAAATCGTCCTCAATATTCGCTACCAGGACCCTATGTCGGATTATGTTGTCACCTATCTGTAGCACGACATCTACCTCACCCTGTATTGACATGGACTCGCCAGTGACTGTTCTGAGCTGGATGTTATTGGTAACTGGCGAATTTCTGATGCTCTCAAAACCCTGGACTTGGCAATGGACACAGCGGCGCCGGTGTCGATGGTGTTGGTAACTACTCGCCCAAAGATGGTGCCTCTGATGACTAGGCTGCCGCTATCTGGGCAAAATCCCCGGATGGATACTGTCCTGGGGGCTGGTTGAGGGTGAGTCAGCATTCGCCCCCTTATGCTGACTGGTTAGTGTTTCCCTGGTTGGTAAGGTCGGTTTGTTGGCTACCCCTGGTTGGTGATCGTTCCGGGAGCCTTACTCGGCTGTCACGTTGGAAGTGTCCTGTCCGTCCGCAGCGGTAACATGCCTCTCTGGTGCCAGTTCTTTGTGATCGTTCTAATATTTTGTTCAGACTAGCCAGCAGCGCTTGAAATGATGACTCTGACTCTTCCTGGTTAAAGGAAACTGCTCGGACCCTCGGCTTGGACATGTTCATGACGGCCTCTACTTCCAAAGCCCGAAGTAGACCTTCATTACTTAGTCTTAGATTTCTCTGTACTTCCACATCTCTGATGCCGTTTATGAAATTCTGTGTGACCAACTGGTCTTTCGTTTCCTCTGGCAGGTCTGGGTAGGACAAGTGAACTAACCGTCTAATTTCTGCTTCGAATACTTGGAGGCTTTCATCGGATTTTTGCGTTTTTCCACTCAGTTGTACTTGGTACACCTGGCTCAAGGATTGATTGTCTTATCGCTTATCCAGGATGGCGATGATCTTGTTGAAATTGCCTTGTTCATCGACTGGAATGCTTTGGAGGAGTTCTAGGGCCGGACCTCTTAACAAAATTACAATAGAAGTAGATTTTTCTTGATTATCCCATCCATTAGCTGTAGCCACGGCCTCAAATTGCCGTTTATACATGGGCCAAGATGAACTGCCGTCAAATGTGGGTGGTTTACTAAAGGAACCTTTGGTACTCACGGTGTGCTGGTATTTTCCTCGCTGTAAGTCCTGTTGCATTTTTTTGATTTCTGTTTCTACCTTGTTTTGGATGGCACTGATTTTATCTTGTACTTCACTTACTTCACTTTGTACCGTGTTTTTAATGGAACTGACTTCAAATTTCACCTGGCTCTGGATGGAATCGATGTCATCTACTTTTGATTTCAAGAGTCTCACCATTACTTTTTAGGATCTTTATGTCGTCGTTTATTTCTTTTATGTCTGATTCAACTATTTGCATTCTTTCATCAACTTGGATACCATTTGCATTAATTGTTCAAATTGCAATTGTCTTTTTTCTTCCGTTATGCCTTGTTTTTCTTCAAATAACATAAATTCATTTAGTCTGTGTTCATCTAATAATTTAAATTCATTTTGTCGTTTTTCTTCAAATGTCGAGAACAATCCTTCATTTAAATTATGTTGTTCACTTTTCATCGTGGAAACTAGATTTTGTTGTTCGGTTTTTATCGTAGTGACACGATTTTCTAATTCTATTTTACGTTTTTCATCAAAAGATTTTACTAACCTTTGTTCAATTTCTTCTTGATGTTGTTTTTCCTTCTTGTCACGTTTTTCTAGAATCTGGACTATTTTTTCGTCTAGTCCCTCCGTAACCTGCTTGACTATTTTTCTGGTAGTTTTGTCCATTTTTCCCATTCTTCGGGTTTCCATAAATCAAATTACGATTTTAACTGCACTTAATCCCACTTCAGACACCAAATTGCAATATAGTCCATGGGTTCAATTTAAAATTATAAAACTAATATTCACTTTCACTTTTCTAGAACTTTTATTTACATCGAATATACAACAGCTGATTCAAATATCACAATAACAATTTTACATATAAGCTCTTCGGTCCACCAACTGAACTCGCGATCGTAGCCTGCTTTCTTTATAAAACAAGCATAGAAAATTCGCGCAAAATCATTATCACTCCTACAGGTGCCGAGTATTTTCGAGAACCATTCTTTATCTCAAAGCGATTGTTGTCGTACTGAAATGAAACAGGGTCGGCTTTGGGTAAATTTCGTAACAATATCTTTCGTTAAATTTGAAGACGCGAGATGTAAGACCGACATCTAGGATTTTCAAGAGAATCAGTACACAGAGGTTCCGAATCTGGAGCCGTTCCGTGTAATTGCTGTTCTCCCTTAACTCCTAGGACAGAATGTCACGATAAAATTTTCAGGTTACTTCACCTGTCAGAGATATTGAATACTCTCTTCGAGGTGTCATTCCTTTGTACGCAAGACAATATCTTTCGTATTCAAGACTAGTTCCTATATATCTTACCAGTATATTGGAGGAGTTCTGATATTTATCACTCTAACCTGAAACCAAAAATCTCAATTAATAAATATTTTGAAAACATAAATATATAAATGATACAATATGATGGTTGTATTTAATAATTTGATGGATAAAATACTAAACTGGATCATTGTCATGTTGAAATGTGTTATACCATAACTTCTATTTGAATTGAATTTAATAACTGAATCTGTATTTTTGTCAGAATTAATTTAAAACAGTCTCAGTGCGGTTTGATACACTTAATATAGTGCCAAACCTCAGAAATGCCTATATTTTACATAGAAATATAAATATCTTAATATTAAATTAATTAAATATCTGCTATTAATTAACTAAGTTATTTATACGCTTATACGCTATCATAAAAATATATGTTTCAGATGGCACCAATTTCAAACACAGTTTTATAGAAGTTATAATATTTTCTGGCTAAAACAACCAATTGAATTATTTTATACTCTTTATTGGCGCTATTGCTATTATGCCTTGTAGTCGTTAATTTAAAAAAGCTGTTTATTGTTTTGCAATTTATTGATATAATGGCACAATTGGACGAATATTTTATTTTTCCTATGAAGTTTGTTTCATTACAATTTTAGATATTGGCAAAAGGATAATTTACTATTAGATAATATTTATATTTTTTGACGATCCCTGTATAGAATTGAAAAAAGTGACCTGTGAATATTTTATTTATGAATGTTTTGAAGTTTTGAAGCATGAATATTTCTTAAATATTAAGATTTTAATACCAGGGTTTCGTAAAAAGATGGCTAAGTATATCCAGATAATCGGACATTTTCCTAAGACGAAGTGAGTTAGTTTAATTTCAATTTGATTAACTTTATTGAGACACTCTTTATAATAATTTCATTTCATATTATATGTCAACCACTCTGTATATCTTTATGGACCACCCATTACTTTCTATAATATTTTAAACCACTTAGTTTTAACTACAACATTATATTTCAACCATCCAGTATATGCGACTGCCTATGGGTCACCCTATGAACCATTTTTGTTTCTATTTTTTTTAACGACCTTCTATAAGTATAATTCTATGCCGTCCCATATTTCAAACACCAAATACATGCAACACATTGTGGACTACTCAATGAATCGTGTTTTTCTAACATTTTTTAATCACCCTGTATTACTACAATTCTTATCCACCCTATGCAACAACTATTCCTTTCCTGAACCTCCCTGATTATCTATAATTCTCTATACTGTACATTCCGACCATCCTGTAAATGTAAGTGCTAAGAGGCTATCCAACAGGTATAACATTCTTATAACAATTTTGGTTCAGCCGTTTACCAATTCTCCTACTCCTCCCTATCTTTCAGCTATCATATTTCAGAGGTATTCAGCTGTATAACAATTGTTCTACTCCGTCCTATATTTCAACTATAATATGAACTCAACTGCTTCTGGGTAATCCGATATAATTATATTTTCTATTTTTTTCCTGGCCACCCTGTATTACTATTTCTCTCCACACCACTCTACATGTTGATCCCCCTGTATTTGCAACTGCTTACGGGCCACCCAAGAAAACATTTAGTTTCTATTATATTTTGAACCATTAGGAATATTTATTATTCCACAACGCCTAACATTTCAACCAATGTATACATACTAGTACTTATATAACTGCTTATTGGATAAAATAACATTTTTTTAAACATCTTGTGTAACAATACGTACTGGTATGAAAAGATAACTATTCACAAAATTTACATACCTCGTATAAAATTATTGATAAAAATGACATAGTGGTTAATTAACATATATTTTGATGAAGCTCTAATCAATTTTCAGTTAATCCTAAACGACTTCCAAAACGAAGGTGTTTATTAATTCGTCGAAATTTTTTTATCTATGCTCAGTGTTTATTGAAAAATGGCTTAGGCAATTTTGATGATTTAAGCTGTATTGTATTACGGAATATTACAGAAAGGTACTATATAATTTTCTATAACGTGATAATTACGGCTTTCCTGAAGATCACAAAAAACAGTGGTTAAGGGACTAAATTTCGGTGAATTTTAATGAAACTTCACTGTTTTCTATTAAGGGGCTCAATGAATTTGAAAAAGGTTTGCTTTTACGGGGCACAGTCGAGAAAAATGAAAGAAAATATTCTATTGGTGTATCGGAAAGAAAAGTTTTTCTATTCGGTATACGGTTGTAGATGTGTGTGTGTGTGTGTATGTGTGCGTGCATCGAAATTCAAGCAGCAATCAAAATGCGCTGTTGATAAATAGGTAGAAGTAAAATTACAGTTATATACGTAGGTTCAAATAATCTTACAAATAAATGTGATATTGGGTGGTACATAGGAAGCTACATATATAGGGTGATTGAAGTATAAGGTGAAATAGGCTTATAGTTGTACAAGGTAGTATTGGATGACACAAAACTAGTTGCATATACAAGCATATACAGGAAGGATATTTGACATATAGAGTGGAGTATATAATTACGGTTATACAGAAAGGTTCAAAACAAGTAGCAGTTGCATATACAGGTTGAAATATAAAGTTGAATTATAGTTATTCTGTCCTTGAACGACCGAGCGACCGTCCACTCTTACTGATTTGAGCGTTACATTTGAGAGTAAGCTTTCCTCTATTGCTCAGATCGATATTGTTTTGTCTGCTACCGACAAGATGTACGACTTTATTGCGGGTAACTCCCGAGATTTATTGCAACCAGAAACATTGAAATTTTATTTTTTGCTTGTGTCAGGTCTCAAATTGGGTATGCTGATATAATTTGGAGTCCTCTTATTTAACTCACATTTAAAAAAATGATTTTATTCAAAAACTGTTTTTAAAACTCCTGTCACTCAGAATAGATCATATTTATCCGCCAAATAATAAAACAAACACTGAACTTCTTTCCCGACATAAAGTAGATAAATATACAGTCATTGACAACGAAGTCAGAGTAGATTTTGAAACGTTTGGTTTTCTATCAAAATAAGTCGATTTATTTCGATTGTGGTGTTATTGCCCAAATAAACATAAAAATAATCAAGAATATGCTACAAACAACGTTTAGAAGACAATAAAGTAGATAGACCAAGCCACCGGAGAAACAGTCATTCAGTAATTTTTCTGTTTAAGCTTATTAAAAATCAATTTAATGACTCAATTTTTCTGCATACACTACTTTTTTGTTCCCAGATTCACATCTATTACAATCTACACGTTTTACTTTGCTACTTCCCGAACAAACTTTCTAATTTTTTTCCATTTTATAAAAGTGTTAGAAGTGCAGTGGGGTGAATTACCCTCTTGGCATCTTTAATTGTACTGCTTCAGCCATTAAGACCTGCTTTTTAGATAACTAAAAATAAAATTTATATAAGTGTCTGAGTTTTATGTTTTCTCAATTCTTAGCGACAAACTTTTACTTTTAGCTTGTATCAACAAACATGTTCTGTAATTATTCAATGTCTTTAATTTTTGTAGTAAATTTGGTTTAAAGCTGCTGTTGTTTATTACTTATTGATAATGTTAATTTGCTTATTATCCTGTTTTGTAGTTGGGTGTAAACCTGTTTGAACAGTAAATAAATAAATAAATAAACTTCCAGTGGAATTTGTTATTCCTTGATAATATTTCAATTTACTTACTTGTTCCAATTGTTTTTCCTACTCGCATTATGTTTGTTCCTTCAATATTTATTTTCATATAATATTTCTCACCAGTTTCCCTTACCATATTTGCATTTCTTTCTTCTATTTCCAATGACTGCTCTGGTAATGGTAATCACAGAACTGTCTTTCAGTGCTTCATTTATCAGTTTCTCTGCATATAAACTGAACAGTGTCGGTGATAGGCAAAAATCTTGTCTCACTCTTGGTCCTATGATTATTTAGTTGATTTATTCATTTTCTAGCTTCACATTACCTTTTTACCATTGGAAAATTCTCGAGTAAGGAGTCGGTCTTTCCAATTCACATCTAGCTCAGGTCATGTACGGAGTGAAAGCTCTTTTGGTAAAACATGACTAATTGAGAGAAAATTTACCATTTTTTATCGATGCGCTTTTTTACAAAAAACCCACAACAAATCGGCAACAATTTAGTTTTTTACCTTTTACACAAAATCCACCAATGAAACCGTGTTTGCTATTATGGGCAATGTTGAAGAAAAATGAAAAACCTACAAAATGAGCTACTATACGCTCAATTTTGTCTGTACAGAGATTCTTCCCAGGGGGTGGTAACTCAGATAGGAAATATTGGTCCAGCTGACGGTGAACTGTAAACGTAGCCCCCTTCAGAACTCCTTCAAGTACCATTTTTTGACAGTTAATCGAATATATCCAGGTGACACAATGTGATCTTCTTTATTGACCCTTAGTACATGTAAATGATGTAAATCACATAATGTGATTTTTGATTTTTGTCTTATATTTTGTCTGTGAAAGTTGAAGCTATTAATTATTTTTTCTCTTATTTGTGGTAGAATTTTGTATCGAATCCCATTCTTGCAGTAGGTATTCATACATCGTTTTAAGGTACTGTATATAGCCAGAAGCTACAAACTAAATAGTATTTCAAGCATAATTTAATAATCAGTTTTTTTAGGCATTATTTTACAACCAACAAAAAGTGTCAGAAAATATGGTTTCAAAGAATAAACAACAAAAAACTTTACATGCCAGGTATGTTTATCTTTTTCTGATACTGTTACTGGTATTTATTTCATTTATTGTTTAATTTCAGGTTATGCGAGAAGTTCAGGAGACAACTTTGTATACTCTGTAGGAAAACAAACCACTGATTATTACCCCCATATGATGACAGGTAAAATAATGAAAACAACCAAGCTATTGTGAAAGAGATATGGTATTTTTTAAGAAGCTGCTGACAATTAGAAAAATAATATAAATATCCCAAATCAAGGAAGTTCCAACTCTGAAGTTTCAGTAAAAGTGTCTGAGCTGGATTATAGATGTATGGCAGTAGTGTCACCTGAAGATGATCATGTGTATTGTGTTAAGATGAAACCTGCAGCTGAGCCACAAAACCAAGCACACACGGGTAAGGAAATTTTAGTGCTTGTTGAATAATTCATAATATCTTGTTGTATTTTACAGCAGGGTAGTAATAAAAAAATCTTTAATTACAAATAACCAGAACCTTAGAATGGAACTATTGAAATGGAAAAACTACTAAAATGCACAAGCCCAAACATCATTTGCAGCTATTACATCAGAAGAAATATGAATAAAGGTATTTTAAAAATACTAACAGTCAAATGTGAATTCAAAAGTTAAAACCAAAGGGAAGACTTTTATCATTGGATGAACAATTTTTCTAAAGTTCACATGGTAGAAATTGTAAATTGCTGTAGTGATACATGCACTTTCAAACCTTGCATTAGTTGCCAGGTTACAAGGCATTTATAAGAAATGGAAACAGCCAATTATTATTATTATTATTATTTTTTTTTTCTGAAAATAGTACTCCCATAGTAGATTTAGTAAGGATTTTAAAGGAAATAATTGTACATGTTTATTCTGTGCTTTGGAGTTTATAGCAGTATTGACCAAGCACCAACAAACAGTGCTGCAATAAAATATCTTCTAAAAGATACAAACAGTTATTGGTTAAGAAATAATTATAAAAATACATTTCATGATTATTTCATTGATGGAAGGGAAATTACATATTATTTTAAAATATGTGAGAAATGTTTTACTTAAAAAAACAATTACACTACATTCAAAATGATAAAAATAAAGCTGTTTGTTGGTCCTATACTGGACATATATATCACAAGGATACAAAAATGGGTCGTGATTTTTTCTGATGATAAATTTTTGTATACAGGGCCAAGAATAATTTAAACCATCAACTTCAACTTTTCAAATCAGAGTTCCCATGTTCTATTTCTTTATACAATTCTGTCTCAAATTCTAGGTATGTTTTATGTACTATATCATATATAGAAACTAACAATTAGTGAGAACGTTATGACTGAATAATAATAAAAATTTCTTTATTTCAAAATTTCTGTAATTCTGAAAAGGAGTGATTTATTACAAAAACAGATATTAGTAAATCAAAGTAAATATGCAAATTATTAAAATTTTCTTCCAGTCAACTGCAAGTCAAAATTCTTGTAAAGCTTAAATTAACATTTGTGATTGCATTTCTTGCATTTTGGCTCTTAATTTGATCATATATTTGGATCTGTTGACTTTTTTTGTTTCTGTTTGAAAAATTGAATGTGATAATAATACCTCATTTTTGGACCACCCTGTATGCATGAATTTATCATAAAAAAACACAACCAAAAATAAAAATTGAAGACTCCAACCATTTGTGCATATTTTATAAAATGAATCCTTTGATATATTTCATTCAACTAACATATGCCTCATCACTGTATATATAATATTGATATATACTGTTTTGTTAGTTTTAACTATGAATCGTTTTAATGTATAAATAAGTAGTGCCATTTTCAACTGTATTTGTTAATTTATCTTTTTATGTTTTGTAAATAAATTTATTAAATTTCAATATTGAGTTTCATTTATTTTGATGGTACATTGTCTAAATGTTATTTGTGGCACATTCTTAATTATTTTTATGTGTTTCGATTGTGGTGTTATTTCCCAAGAAAATATGAAAATAATTCGATGGTACAGCCCCCTGTTAGTGAGATTTGGGACCAGAAACTGCAGATTCCTTCTTTTTAGTTGGTGATAATCTGTCAAATTCAACAAACGTCAAACTTACTACTTGAAGGACTTCTGAACATGCTTATTATGCATATTCTAACCTCTCAAGGGAGAAAATGTGAACACATTTTATAACATTGAGTTGTCCATCTATCTTGCATGATCTGTGATTCTTCCTCACAGTTATTCTGAGAGAAAGAGATGTCTACAAAATGATCAACCAGTATTCCTGTATATAAGTAATATATTGTATACTGCGTAATACTTATCTGTGTTTGGAGACGTTTCAACTCCGAGTCTGGAGCCGTTGCCAATCGTTTAGTGATGTTTTCGAGATTTTTTCTGAAAATTTTTTGCTTTGATCTTGAATTTGTTGTTTGTCAAAAAATTTGACACTGACAATTTGTTGTTTGCAATCACTTGACGCTGAGGTTACCGTTTTTTTGTTCTGTTAGCAATAAATTCCTCCAGTCCAAATGAAGGTCGGCTGAAGGTGCCCCGATTTCAATGTTGTTTATCATCATACAGCTGGCTTCTGTAAGTTTCCTCTTTTTTAAATTTTCCTCTTTCAACAAAATCTCTGTTTTATCCCAGCCTATCCTATGGATGCTGGTGCTCGTTAATACGTGATTAGCCAAATTTGATTTGTCCACATGTCTTCTGGAAATGTTATATTGATGTTCTTTTTTCCTTATTTCTAAAGGTCTTGAAGTTTCACCGGAATGGCCACAGTCACACAAAACACTGAACACACAATTTTTGGAACTCTGGGTTGCGTTAAACGGTTTGGTATGTGTGAGGATAGAGCGCAAGATATTATTTGTTTTAAAAACAGTGTTAACGCTGTATTTATTTCCTAACCGCTTAATTTTTTCCGATACACCTGGGACATATGGAATTATGTTCATAATTTGGTTGTCTGTTTGTGTTTGGTTGGTATTAGTGTGATGGTTATTTGTGCTGGTTTGTTGTTGCGATTTCCTTTCTAACTGATTTATAGTTTTATTTATAAAGTCTGGGGGATATTAATTTTGAAGTAGATGTTCTTTGATAATTTTGACCTCGTCGTTAAAGATTTGGGTGGATGAAGATATGTTTTTTGATCATATAAGCACTTTACAACACATTTCTTTACTTTCAAGGGATGGTTGGAATGAAAATTCAAATATCTATTAGTATTCGTTCCATTGTAAATTTTATTGTGGGTTCTTGACTATTGTTGTAATCTAGGACTGAGTGCAGTTCTTCAGCACCCTACTCCCAAACCACAAAAATGTCATCAACGTATCTCCACCACACCTTTGATTTATTCTTATAATTGCCTATGAATCTTTCTTCAAGATATGTCATTAATATATTACTAATTATAGGAGATAAAGAAGAACCCATGGCCATACCAAATTCTTGTTTATAGAAATCTCCTTCAAATTGAAAATATGTTGTTTTTAAGCAAAGTTCGGTTAGTTCCATAATTGTGTCAATGTTTAATTATGTTTTGTTGTGTAAGGTAATATCTTGTTGCAATTTATTTTTTATAATTTGTAATGATTTATCAACAGGTACATTTGTAAAAAGACTAACTATGTCGAAACTTACAAGTACATCATTTCTGTTTATAATATTACTTTTTAATTTTGTTAAAAAATCATTAGTGTTTTTTTAATTGTTTGCATTATTTTCGGTAGGTTTAATTATATTCAGTAAAAATTTTGATATGTTTAGTAATGGTGAATTTATTGAAATTACAATGGGTCTCATTGGTATTGCGTCTTTATGTATTTTTGGAACGCCATATAAATGTGTAGTTTTACTGTAGTGAGGTGTTAAGTGTTTTTGTTCTGATGGAGTGAATTCTTGTTTGTGTTTAGTTATAATGTCTCTAGCGGCTTTTTCTATATTTTGCGTAGGATCTTTTTTGAGCTAAGAATATGATCCTGTATTAATAAGGTGCATCATTTTGGTGTTGTAATCATTTTTATCATTTTTTTTAAACAAATAATACCTTGCGCTTTGTCCTCACACATACCAAATCGTTTAACACAATCCAGAGTTAAGAAAATTGTGTGTACAGTGTTTTGTGTGGCTGTGCACATTCTTATACCGGTGAAACTTCAAGACCTTTAGAAGTAAGGAAAAAAGAACATCAATATAACATTTCCAGAAGACATGTGGACAAATCAAATTTGGCCAATCATGTATTAATGAGCACCGGCAGCCATAGGATAGACTGGGATAAAACAAAGATTTTGTTGTAGGAGGAAAACTTAAAAAAAAAGAAACTTGAAGAAGCCAGCTGTATGATGATAAACAACACTGAAATCGGGGCACCTTCAGCCGACCTTCATTTGGACTTGAGGAATTTATTGCTAACTGAACAGAAAAACGGTAACCTCAGCGTCAAGTGATCGCCAAACGACATATTGTCAGTGTCAAATTTTTTGACAAACAACAAGTTCAAGATCAAAGCAAAATTTTTTTAGCAAAAACCTCGAAAACAGCACTAAACGATTGACAACGACTCCAGACTCGGAATTGAAACGTCTCCAAACACAGATAAGTTTTACACAGTATACAACACATTACTTATATACAGGAATACTGGTTGATCAATTTGTAGACATCTCTTTCTCTCAGAATAACTGTGAGGAAGAATCTCTGTACACACAGACAGTAATCCGGGAATTTTACGAAATTGATTTACTACACTTTGTTCTACATATACAATTTTTAAATTTTAAATACTTATCTGTTGCAGGAAAAAAAATTGAGGAGAGAAAACCCAATGAACAGATAAAATAATTCAAGACCTCCTTAACAACCTTCAATTAGTTAAGTTATGTTGTTCAATTCTGATTCCTGTTAAGAAATTTTGATTAATAAATACTAATTAATAACAAGCTAAATTACCTTAGATATATATGTTTTGATCATTTATTGAAACATATTAAAATGGAAAAATCGCTTGCAACAGCCTTCGCATTTTGCATATTATGATTGCTCCGTCATTATCATTTGTGGTTAAATAGAGTTTAGGTATTCTATTTTGCTAAATTTATTACATAAATCCATATTATCCAAGAAATATATATATATATATATATATATATATATATATATACGTCTGCTTAAAATTAAAAATGTGCCTCAAGATTATTTATTATAAGGATGTACCACTCCTTAGCAAATTTTCGAATGGACTCGTTCAGAAAAAATATAGAGAATGGCCAAATATTGTCAGTATGTATATATAATTATACTTTAAATTTAAAAAAAGTGAAATGAGAGGTCTCGAGATCAACTCTGCTACTTTCCATCGGTGGTTTCTTCATAATAATAGGGTCATCCGGTGAGGTAATATGGCTTCTTAAAAAAAATATGTCTTTCATAGGATGGACTGAAATTTTGCAAATACTACCGGGGCTACGGTATTGATTTTGGAACATGAATTAGGTATGAGAAGATCTATCGTTTCATTTAATAAGAGTGTTATAGCTATAAAATAAAAAAAATATATAAGGGATTATTTTTTTTTGAATTCTGGATAAAGATTCCATTACCTAAGAAGCTAATTAACAAAGTTGAGCTTATAGTAGTTCATTTTGTAGGTTTTTTTGTAAAAAAACAAAAAATCATCGATAAAAAATTTTAAATTTATGTCAATTAGTCATGTTTTATCATTAGACCAAGTTGATGACGGTTTTATTGTAGTATTAATTTTGTCACGAATTTTCGTAAATGACCTGGGCTAATCAATATCCACCCGTATTTTCAATCTTCTCGGTCAAAATCTTTCTCCCCAAACACATACATTCTCATGGTCTTCAGTCTCTCTGCTAACATTCTGACACTCTATAGTGTAGCGGGTTACTCTTTCTTTTCTAAATCCAAACTTATTTTCTACTACGTTCTCTTCAATTTAATTGGCAGATCGTTTCAACAATCTTCTTGTTATTACTTTTTTTTACAGAAAAAGCTTATGGTTCTATAATTTATGTGTTCACAATATAAACGTTAAAGGATATGGCTAAATAAACATAATTCTTCATTCATAATTAATTCTTCATAGTTTTGTTAAAACAGTGAAAAGTATTTTCTGCATTCAAGCTTATTTAGAGAAATTCAATTTAAATGTATCTGGTATGTAAGCAACCAGAGTGTCGGCGCTCCACCTTCTATAATTGATAAAATATATAAAAGAACTTCACCCAAAGTTTTATCAAATAATTAGAGTACTTTAGAAAAGAAAAACAGCAAACTCAATCAGTTCCAAAGCAGCACTTTTAGCTTTGTGAAAAACTGAAGGAATTCATCAACCATCTTATAAAGGGAAATTTCGTTTGGAAATGAGATGGATTACTTGAGAGTTTTCAGTCGTTTAGGCTCTCAAGAAAAGACGTTTCTTTTTCTGGAAAGGAATACATTTATAATATGAGTGCGTGAAAATGTATTCCGTGTAGTGCACAGAATGAGAATTAGTTCCAATTTGTAAGTCTTTGATCGGAGGAAAGCTGAAAAACTTTTTCAGTAAGGGTAAATTTTCTAATGTAGAAACTTTGTTTGGATCTCAACTTTATAATATATTTTCTTTTTTTTCTCAGAAAGTATAATATTTATTCCACTTGACTTAAATAAATGTCTTTCTGTGTTACTAACAATACTATAGCTTCGAATTCTGATATAGGGCTAATTATCTGCTGTATATTGATTTATATTGCAAGAATCTTCGTGGATTCAGTTTAAATTTTTAACCACGAAGACTCACTTCACTTTCTAGAACTACATTTACACATCAAAATCCAATAATAACAACATCTAAGTTGAACTAACTGGGCAATGTCCAGTCGTTACTTTTAAAATCCACATCGAACTCTCTTTCAGTTCGTCTAACGTTTGCCGGAATGTTATCGAAATTTCCAGTCAGGTTGACTTTGTACAGAATCCCTTTTTGTATACTTCAGTCGGCTTAAATGTGTTATGTTGTTTTAGTCAGGAGCGGCGTAGATAAATTTTATAACACTGCCCTCGATTTAATCATTATCGTAGCCATCGGGACCATTCTCTCCTTGGTAGGGAGCTAGTGGATCAAACTGAACCAGCTTCAACTTAGCTCTTGGGTTTCTACGGATACGGCAGACAACGTCATTGATCCTCCTGATGACCTCTTAGGGATTATCCTAGGAGGGTTTAAACTTTGGAGAAATTCCCCATGCTCCTCTGAGGGTTGTACAGCCACACCATGTCCCTCTCTTGGAACCCAACTGAATTGGCCTTGAGGTCATAACGGGTCTTTATCCGGTAGCTGGTGGCCAACATTTGCGTTCGGGGTAGTTCGTGTATTGTCAGCATGTCGGCATAATCGTTGATTTCTTGGGACGGTTTTTCCGGGGACCTTGGATGGAGTCAGACCTGTACAGTTATGTACGGCTGATCGATAGCCCAACATGAATAGAGGAATATGCTCATCCCAATCATGCTGGTTACTGCTGACAATCTTGGATAGGTGTTGTTTCAAGGTCCTGACTGTGGATGTAATGGTGTTGTTCTCGTTTTCCTGATTCCCAACAATGTACAGACCTTCTGAAATACATTTAAATCGAAGTTACGCCGTTGGTCTGAATGTAACTCTCCAAACCTGCTGAATCGCTGTTCTACCAGCACCGCCATGGTTGCTTCTTGAGTGGGTATCGCATAAGCCTTAGGCTATTTAATGAAGTAGTCCATTGTGACCAAAATGTATTTGTTCCCCCTATCAGACTCGGGTAATGGACAGGCGACATCGACGGAAATTAGCTAAAATGGGACGCACACATGCATTCTGCCCTTGGTCCGGGTCTTCGAACCCTTACTGCCTACACAGGTGTCACATTTCCGGCACCAAGCTCGACGTCTTCGAAGTAATTTACCCAGTAGTATCGCTGGCGAACTTTATCTAAGGTTTTGTTCATGCCCAGATGACCTCCGGTAATTCCATCATGCACTTTGGTCAGGATAGCTGGTACCTTCTTCTTTGGGACTACCAGTTGGGACTTAGTTTCTCGGCCGTCAGTTCTCTTGAGCATTCCATTCTCTAGTCTTAGAGAGTCCCATTGGGTGCATAACCATTTCAGGAAGCCCAATATCTAGCTACCTCATCCCATTGTGGCCTCGGTGCTCCTCTCTTTTTAACTAACAGGATTGGTTCAATGTCTGGATCAGCCGTTTGGTCCTGGATGTGCAGTTCCTTTGTACAGTCTTCATTAGCCTCTACTCGGATCTGTCGGATGGATACACCATCACCACCTTCTTGACAGGGCATCGGCATTATTATGCAACCGACCGGCACGGTGTTCAACTTTGAAATCGTATTACTGTAATTTTTCCATCCACCTGGCCAGTTGTCCTTCCGGTGTTTTCATGTCCAGCAGCCATTTGAGGGCGGCATAATCTGTTCTGGGTTGGAAATGATGACCATACAGGTATTTGTGGAAATGGTCTACGCCCTTAGTACTCGATTCTAGAAGGTCTCTTTGTCAGTGGTCTTCCTATGTAGAGGCGCGACAATGGTGAAACGTCCCTCAACAAAGCGTCTGTAATAGGAACAGAGCCCCAAAAACTACGTAGTTCATGCTTGTCTCTCGGGACCCGGCAATCACGGATGATTGTATCTTATCTTCGTTGGTGGGGATTTCTGACTCGGAAACGACGTGTCCCAACAACTTTACTTCTTTTTGAAACATGGAACACTTTTTCGTGTAGAGTTTACTTTACTTCGCCCAGGTTCTTCAGATGGTCCTCGAATGTATGACCCATGATCAGAATGTCCTCGAGGTATACTAAGCACGTTTTCCCTGTCAATCCGCTCAGTAAATACTCTATTAGCCTCTCAAATGTAGCGGAAGCATTACATAACTCAAAGTGCATGGCCGTGAACTGAAACAGCCCTTTACTGGTGGAGAACCCTGTCTTCTCTCTGTCGTTGTCGTGTAGACCAGCCTGCCAATATCCATCCTTTAGGTCTAGTGTGGAAAAACAACGGGAGCCTGCTAGTGTGGTCACAGTATAATGAATTCGGGGTAGTGGATAGCAGTCTTTCTTCGTGACGTCATTCAGCTTTCTACAAACGACGTAAAATCGGGTGATTCCATCCTTTTTTTAACTAGCACAACGGGAAGGATGGCTCAATAATTCCATTTTGTAACACGGACTCGACTGCCTGTTATTGCCCCAATGGTAGTCGCCTGGGAGGTATTCTGACGGGTAGAGCCTTCCCGGTATCTATTCGGTGCTGATGAGATTTGTAAGGCAGGTGGTTCCATCTGGCCTCTTAAAAATTTGCCAGTATTTTGCCACAAATTGCTTGGCTTGCTTCTGTTCCTCTGGTGTAAGGTGTGTCAATTCGTCAGAGAACTGTTCTAGAAATTATTTACTGGGTTCTTTCTCTTTCACCGATGTCTAGTAAACTTCTTCGCAATTGATGATGGTCCCTACTGGCCCGAAACAAGCTCCTCTTGACCATTGGCAATTTTGGCAATTCTGATGTCGTTGTTGGACATATTCAGAACTCTAAATGGTATATCTCGTCCGATTTTTATTATAGCCAGTCCAACTAAGTAGTCATGAGCTGAGTGTGAGTTTGTGAATATTTTTTTCCTTTCGAGAGAGAGTGAGAGAGAGAGAGAAAGAGAGAGAGAGAGAGACAGACATTTTTGAAGGAGCGTTTTTTACCGGAAACGTCATAACTCAATAAAATTTGTATTATTTTATTTTTGAGCAATTTTTTTCATAGTTTGTGACGAAAGTTTAATCAAAATCGTACAAAAAAGGCACACTCACTATGCTGCTATTAAAGTGAACGTTCGGGCTGGAATAAGAATAAGTTATACTACACTTTTTTATGGGGCATTAACTGGTGCGAGTTACTCGGGTACTTTACAAAATACCTTAATGAACACAACTTTTTCCTGATACTGTTAACCCCGCAGAAACTAACAGATATATTGGCTTCAATAAGATGCAGCAGCAGTATGAACTCATCTCTTCTTTAGTTGCCAATTGTAAAGTTCTTCACGACTGGTATGCATATCATATCAGTTTCATTATTTTTTTATGAAATTGTACATCCCTACAAAACAATTTATCTCAAAAATCCACAATATTTCAATTGGACCAAAATAAATGCGCTTTGTTTGGTAAATTGTAAATTAAAAATTCTTCCGTCCATGCCAGACGACTGAAACCGCTTTTAATGCAATTTCAAATGTCGAACACACTGATATACAATCAACCTAGCGAAACCTTTAAAGTTATTACCAATCGGTAATTAAGCAGCTTAATTTCATTGAAATCAAGCTTTTTAGGTAACCCTGAATCGATCGCAACTTGATTAGAATTTAATACATGAAAAACGACTCAGTTAAATCATCGAATGTTGAAAAGAATTAGGTCAGTGGTAATTGTATATTTAAAAGGGTCTCTCGTTTATTTTGAGCTGTAGTTAAGAGGAATTTAAAAATGTTTTTGAACAGCATTAAGTCAAGTCGGAACAGCTTATAGCTTTTATCATAATTGATGAGATGATGGTGATGAGTACATTAAATCGCCATAGTAGCTTTATATAATTAAGAACATATTGTTATAAAAATCTATTAAGTCCGTCCCTGATTTCATTCCATGAGACATCAATCACTGGCATACAAAAGAAGAGCTAGAAGGTTCGGTTGGGAAAAAAACTTATTTAGAAATAACTCGACAACTGTAAAATTGAAATTGGATTTTACGAGAAGATTCGATGCTGATTTTAAAAGGATTGGTCCATCATCGCGGGAGTTAGTGTGAGACAGTGAAGAGCTTATGTTGCGTTATTATTGTGATATTTGAATCAGCTGTTGTATATATTTGATGTAAATAAAAGTTTCTAGAAAGTGAGAGTGAAAGCTAGTTTTTTAAATCTTAATTGAACGCACAAACGTATATGACAAATTTGGTGATCAGAAGTGCAGAATTAAGTGAAGTTAATATCGTAATTTGATTTATTTAAACCAGAAGCATAGAAAAAACCGACGAAACTACCAAAAAATTTTTTTCAAACAAGTTACGGAGGGACCAGACGAAAAAATAGCTCAGATCCTGGAAAAACGTGACCAAAAAGAGAAACAACAGCAAGAGGAATTTCAATAAAGGTTAGTGAAGAATATAGATGAAAAACAACATAATTTAATTAAAGGATTATTCTCGAAATTTGAAGAAAAACAAGAATAAATTGAATTAAAACGACAAAATGAATTTAAAATATTTGATGAAAAACAAGACAAAACGGAAGAAAAAGCAAATAGTAGCACAATTTAATGAAACAGTTAATGACAGACTGCAAATAGTTGAGTCAGATATAAAAGAGATAAATGATGACATTAAGACCATAAATAATACCGTGGATACTCTTGAAACCGAAGTAGATGACCTCGATTTCATCCAAAGCCAGCTAAAGTTTGAAATCAGTTCTATTCAAAACACAAGGTAGAAACAGAAATTAAAAAAAATCAGCAGGACTTACAGCGAGGAAAATATCAGAACACTATGAGTACCAAAGGTTCCGTTAGCAAATCACCCACATTTGATGGCAATTCATCTTGGCCCATGTATAAACGGCAATTTGAAGCAGTGGCTACACCTAATGGATGGGATAACCAAGAAAAATCTACCTCTCTTGTAATTTCCTTAAGAGGTCCGGCCTTAGAACTCCTCCAAAGCATTCCAGTCGATGAACAAGGCAATTTTGAGAAGATCATAGGCATCCTGGACAAAAGATACGACAATAAATCCCTGGGCCAAGTATAACAGGTGCAGCTAAGCGGAAAAATGCAAAAATCCGGAGAGAGTCTTCAAGAATTCGAAGCAGAGATTAGACATTTAGTGCACTTGTCCTACCCAGATCTACCAGAGGAAACCAAGGATTTATTGTCCACGCAGAGTTTCATAAACGGTATCAGAGATGTGGAAGTACAACGAAATCTAAGACTTAATGGCATCAAGAAAAGTAATGAAGCTTTACTTCGGGCCTTGGAAGTAGAGGCAGTAATGAACATGTCCAAACCAAGAGTGCGAGCAGTTTCCTTCAGCCAGGACGAACCAGGATCATCCCTCCAGGCAGTGTTGTCCGGAATCCATAAACTTCTAGAACGATCACATAGAACTGACCACAGCGGGGCATGCTACCGGAGTGGACGGACGGGACATTTTCAACGTGATTGTCGCGTGAGGCCACCTGAACGATGACCAACCCGGGGTAACCAACAGAACAGCCACATGTCCAGAAACCGTCAGCCAGTCAGCATAAGGTGACGAATGCTGACTAACCCTCCACCAGCCCCCAAAACGTTATCCATCCGAGGATTTTGTCGAGACAGCAGCAGCCTAGTCATCAGAGGCACCATCAATGGACGAGCAATTACCATCACCCACGACACCGGCGCCGCTGTGTCCATTGTCAAGTCCAAGGGCTTGAGGGCTTCGGAAATCCGGCTAGCTAACAACAACATCCAGCTCAGAACAGTCACCGGCGAGTCCATGTCAATAGAAGGTGAGGCAGATGTCGTGTTACAGATGGGGGACAACATGATCTAGCATACGGTCCTGGTAGCGAATATTGAGGACGATTTCATATTTGGTATGGACCTAATCAGCCAGCATGGTTTTATGTTCGACCCGAGATTTGATGTTCTTCGGTTCCTAAATGAAGAATTTGTATTGACACGGCCCGTCAACAGCTCAGCGACCTCCATAAAAATTGTAGCAAAATCCTCAGCCAGAATTCCCGGTCGAACGAAACAGATTATTCATGGGTAGCTAGACAGCAATCCTGGAAGCTGCGTTAGAATGTTGGAGCCCGTACACTCAGCTCATGACTACTTAGTTGGACGGGCTATAGTTAAAAGCGGACGAGATATACCAATTAGAGTCCTGAATTTGTCCAACAATGACATCAGAATTGCCAATGGTCAAGAGGAGCTTATTTCGAGCCAGTCGAGACCATCATCAATAGCGAAAAAGGGTACCAGACAACGGTGAAGGAGACAGGGCCCAGTACCTACAATAGTTTGCTGACCAGTTGACACACCTGACACCAGAGGAACAGAAGAAACCCAAGCAATTTATCACAGCGCACTGGCACAGTCAAGCTGGAACCACCGGCCGCATCAACATCATCCAGCACCGAATAGATACCGGGAAGGCTCAACCTATCAAAATACCACCTAGGCGACTACCATTGGGGCAACAACAGGCAGTCGAGGAAAACATCGGGTCCAAGTTACAAAATGGAGTTATTGAGCCATCCATCAGCCCATGGTCCGCTCCCGTCGTGCTAGTTAAAAAGAAGGATGGAACCACCCGATTTTGCGTGGATTACAGAAAGCTGAATGACGTGACCAAGAAAGACAGCTATCCACTACCCCGACTTAATGTTACTCTGACCACATTAGCAGGCTCCCGATGGTTCTCCACACTAGACCTAAAAAGTGGATATTGGCAGGTTGTTCTACACGAAAACGACAGAGAGAAGACAGCGTCCTCCACTTGTAAAGGGCTGTTTCAGATCACGGTCATGCCCTTTGGGTTATGTAATACTCCCGCAACATTCGAGAGACTAATGAAGTATGTCCTGAGCGGGTTAACATGGAGGACGTGTTTAGTATATCTCGACGACATTCTGGTCATGGGTCAGCATTCGACGACCATCTGAAGAACATAGGCGAAATATTTTCTAGAATTAATAACGCCAACCCGAAGAAGTGTTCCTTGTTCCAAAAAGAAGTAGAATTTTAGGGCGTCGTCGTTTCCTAGTCAGGAATCCGCACCAACGAGGACAAGAAAGAAGCCATCCGTTATTTTCCAGTCCCAAGTGACAAGCATAAACTACGAAGCTTCGAAGCTTCTTGGGCCTCTGTTCCCACTACAGACGATTGGTTGAGGGATTTGCCACCATTGCCGCGCCACTACATCGGCAGACCACTGTGGAAGAGACCTTTCGTTGGAATCAGGATTGCGAAACATCATTCAGACGACTGAAGGAAGCAGTATGTTCCAGCCCAATCCTAGCCTTTCCTACACAGTCCGGCAAGTTCATTTAGACACCGACGCCAGCAACACAGGTTTGGGGGCAGTCCTATCCCAGGTGCAAGATGGTGAAGAGTACTAGAGCCGTGGATTCCCGAAAACGGAAAGAAATTATTGCGTCACCAGAAAAGAACTTCTTGCAATAATAAGGGCTGTAGACCATTTCCACAGATCCTGCCGCCCTCGAATAGCGGCTGGACATAAAGATACCGGAAGGACAACTGGCGAGGTGATAGAGAAATTACAGCAATACGATTTCAAGGTGGAACCCCGTGCCGGCCGTTTGCACAATAATGCCGATGTCCTATCCAGAAGACCCTGTAGCCACTCTTGGTACTCAAAACGAGAGGGACGCCCAGGCTACTATGGGACGAGGTAGCTAGATACTCGGGAGTGCTGAAATCGTTATGGGTCCAATGGGACTCTCTAAGCGTAGAGAATGGAATGCTGAAGTCAGTTTGGGAAAGCACTGATGGCCGAGAAACCAAGTTCCAACTGGTAGTTCCTAAGAAAAAGGTACCAGCCATCCTGACCGAAGTACATGATGGGATTAATGGGGGCCATCAGGGCATGAACAAGAACTTAGACAAAGTTCGCCAGCGATACTAAAGGGTAAATTACTTTGAACGCGTCAGAGCTTGGTGCCGGAAATGTGAAACCTGTGCAGCCAGTAAGGGCCCGAAGACCCGGACCAAGCACAGAATGCAGCAGTACAATGTGGGCGTCCCATTTGAGAGAATTGCCATAGATGTCGCCGGTCCGTTTCCCGAGTCTGAGAGGGGGAACAAATAAATCCTGGTCGCAAAGGATTACTTCAGCAAATGGCCCGAGGCATATGCGATACCCAAACAAGAGCCAACCACGGTAGCGACGATGCTAGTAGAACAACTGTTCAGCAGGTTTGGCGTCGCGATGGAACTACATTCAGACCAGGGGCGTAACTTCGAATCTAATGTATTCCAGAAGGTCTGCACGATGTTAGGGATCAGGAAAACGAGAACAACACCATTGCACCAACAGTCAGGTGGAATGGTGGAAAGATGCAACAGGATCTTTGAACAACACCTATTCAAGGTCATCAGCAGTAACCAGCGTGATTGGGATGAGCATTTTTCGCTATCCCTGTTGACATATCGCACAGCCGTGCATAATAGTACAGGCCTGACTCCAGCCAGGGTCCTATTCGAAAAAGAGCTGCGATTACCCTGCGATTTGGCTTTTGGCTCCCCCGAGGAACCTTCCCAAGACATCAACGATTATGCCGACCAGTTCCGACATAAGATGCTGGCAATACACGAATTAACTCGAACGCAGATGTTGGCCACCAGTGACCGGATGAAGACGCGATACGACCTCAAGGCCAATTCAGTCAGGTTTCAAGAGTCTGGCTGTACAACCCCCAACGGAGCAAGGGTAAATCTCCAAAGCTTACACTCGCCTGGGATGGTCCATATGAGCTGGTCAAAAGGCTTAATGACGTCGTCTAAAGGATCCGTCGAAACCCCAGGGCTAAGTTGAAGGTGGTCCATATAAATCAACTGGCTCTCTACCATGAAGATGATGTTTCTGATCGGGACGATCTAGAGAAAAATGATCCTAACAAAATTTTTTGTAGTTTCCTTGTTCAAGTGTTATACTTTGATTTTACATGCCAACGCTTTTTATTTTATGATTGAAGCGAAAGCTTCTTAAAGGAGGCCCATATTTTCTCATATGAAATTAGATGAGTACAGCAATAAAATGAATAACCTGAAATAGAATTTGGTTCGACATGTTCCGACCAAAACCACAAACTACCATGATCTCGAAATGCCCATATCTATATAATTCAGTTGTCTCTGTTAGAAATAGGGACCAGGTAATACATTAAAAGAGTGTCTTCTATTATACAAACTCAATAAATTATACGAAATACACAAATATAACTATACTACACATTAAAGTACAATGTTCCTTGCTATTAAATTTGTGCGTTGCATAGTTTTATATATTTAACATTTCACAATAACTTATATGTTTCTTTGGGGAATAACACCACAATAGAAATAAAACTACGTATATTGCAGGAATACCAAACGTTTCAAAGTCTATTCTGACTTCGTTGTCAATGGCTTTATATTTATTTTAAATATAAAGCCATTGAAGAATATGCCACAAACAACGTTTAGAAGATAATTAACATTTCACATTAAGAATTCTTAATAATAATTGAAATTATTATCGGAAATTATTAACTACGGTGTAGTAAAAAGGTGGAAAGCCGGTAATCGCATGGCAATACTACGTTACGAGTTTGTCTTCTTTTACGAAGCAACTGCAGAAAGCTCTAAGTGTATCATCTCTGCACGTTAACTGTTTATACAGGGTTATTTACCTTATTCGACAAGGAATATCACGACTATAAGAATCAATTTTCAAAAAGCATATATCCTATGAATTACCCCTGAACATACTAACAATACGTTGTAAATATATCTAAATATTGCAGATATATATCATTAATTCGTTTAGCCATGCTATTTCAATTCAGATAACGTAAATTGCCCTATATATGCATTAGTACGTTGGGGGTTGCATTAGTGTAATGTGTAAATATTTTTATGGGCACATAATTTTAAAAATTAATATAATTTGGCGTAACCCAGTAGCTAGTTGTAATACTAAAATAAGAATAGATCAGTTGTCGGTATTTAGTATTACAGAATGGCTAAAAGTAAAATGAAAAAATTCATCAGATGATTTTCAAGGAGCAGTATATGTGTTTTCAAAGAACACTATTCCAAATGATATTGATGAAATATTGATAGTTATAATCGTGAATAGACCATAATTTTAAATAACATAAAGAAAAAATAATCCAAACTTATATCTTAAATGAAAAAGAAGTATTTAAAGTCTTTTTGCATTAAATATTTGGCTGATAATTCACTGAATGATATATAATTCTAACTGATTTAAAAGAAATGGTGTCAACTGTATGAGAAAAATTATGTATTTAAAATGTTTAATTAACTTTGCAGATATATTTACGTTAAAAGTTAAAGTACACATTAGGAATAATACTTGAGTTGCCACCAAACAATGACAATTAATTTAATTCACCTGAAATTTGTATCCATTGGTAAGAATGACAAAATGAAAGAGAAACAGACGGGAAGTGTATTTCGCTTCCATCGTCCATTCTCATATGACTGCCCCACTATATACAATATAAAGTAATATATTAACGAAACCTGATATAATTGTAATTGATGAAAAATTATTTTTCTCAAAAATTAAAAATGTATGGACGAAGCTATTAAATAAATTTGCGGGTGACATCATATCAAAAAACATGTGATAGTTGATTGAAATCAGAGTGTATCACGGTCTACAATAAAATACCAAAAAACTTTCTTTTGAATCATTTTACAATGGAACTAGTATTGAAACTAGGATTAAGGTGTTCCGAGACATTTGCAGAACCAATTTTTATAGTTATTTCATTTAAAATTGTCAAAATGGTAGCACTCAATTTCAATTTTATATTTTGTTCAGTTTTTAATGCCATTGACATGAGTCAGATTAAGATTTCAAAATCTTGTTTTTTTTGATTTTTAAAATAATACCTTCCTTTATTATTATGAATAGATTTGTTAAATTGGTGTTGTCGCAATTATTTCTCTTCCTCTTCATCATAAAAGGCAACTGAACGTTTAATTGTCATAGGGTTGTTGGTAAGCCGAGACGATACAAAAATCGCAGTCCCTTGCATGTCGGGTATCTCGGATCAAACGTAAACTGTACCTGCCCAATGCGATACATACAGATGCAAAGTTAACTTCAGTATTTATTCGATACTAACATAAAAACTCAGAATTTGATAATTGATTCAGCAACACCCAGTTCCAATACAATATGACTCTTTAAGGTACTCAGGATGGATGACTGAACCACCACACAGAGCAGAATTCATATCTGCCTAATATGTCTGCATCGACTAATTGGTTGCAATAATAAAAACTATTACCTCTTCTAAATTGGACGTATTCGTCACGGTTTTCCAAAACACCGTGAAAGGTTTTGTAACATTTCGTTAACCTACTTAGTCTCAACCTTGGGCGTCGGTGTCTTTAATACAATTGACAAATCGTTTGGTTGCAAATTCCTTGGATGCACCTGTGTAAGCTAGGTCTAACATTAATCTCAGACATTTGTGTTTTTGTACATTTTTTAACATTTACAACTTGCTAAAATTCATTGCATTACATTTTAAAGTCGAAATAAGTTATCACAATAATTCAGTTTTTCTGAAATGGTCAATAATGATGTGCTATTTTCCTCGGTGTTGCATCCATAGAAACATACTCTGTAGATAAACTAGGGATTATTAGCATTGAAAGTGGTGAAAGATAACAACTTGTTATTGCTATACATCGTTAATTTTCATATGGCTTGGACATGTCTTGGGTGTTTTGAATTTTAGTTCCTTAAATCCGATATAACAGGATTTTGATTTCTACATTTACAAATTTACATTTTTTTACCCACCTGTGATTTCAATAATTATCTTATTATTTACTAAGTGCTTTGTTATTTTACTTAATTAACTCAGCTATTACCTGGACTTGATATTGATAAAGGTAAATCATTTTTTTTGTGGCTCTTTTTTGTAGGTATTCTCTTCTCCTTTTCCTGTTCTACTATTTGTTTATTTGATCATCTGTTCAATTTTTTTTTAACCGATTTCAAATAGAAGGAGGTTCTCAATTCGTCTGTATCTATATATTTTTTCTGTTGGTTCAGCAATTACTCGCAAACGGCTCAAGGATTTTTGAGTGTTTATACTGGATCCTGTTTCGGGGGATCGCGAAGTGGTCCCATATTTTTTTCAACAACATAGCTTGTAACGTTTCTTAGAAAATTGGGAAAAACTTTTTTACCGAGTTTCTTATACAGTATCCTTGGGTAGAAAAGCTGGTATTAAAAATATGAAAATTTTTCTATACGGATCATGGGATAAATTGAATAGAAATTCGATTAGTGAGCGGATATCCCGAAGTGGTCCCATATTTTTTTCCATAATATAGGTTGTACCGTTTTGTAGAAACTCGGTAAAAACTTTTTTACTGACTTTCTTATCCAGTAAACTTTGGTGAAGTCCCTGGTATTAAAAATATGGACACAATTTCTGTTCGGAACATGGGGTATAATAAATTGAAAAGAAATTGGATTAGGTCCGGAAGATCCCAAAGTGGTCCCATATTTTTTTTCAATAACACATTGTACCGTTTTTTTTAGAAAACCGGGAAAAACTTTTTAACAACTTTCTTAGACGATAAGCTTTGGTGGAATTGCTGGTATTAAAATATTGAAAATGTTTTTGTTCGAATCTTGGGGTAAATTGTAAATAAATTTAATTAATCAAAATAAATGTCTGTTAATCAACTTCAAAGTGAAGATTTTCGATTACTCTGTATATAGGGTGTGTATTCATAAATCAAAGGATTTATTTTTATTTATAAATTTTAAGAGAAAAAGTTAATCTTTATGAACAGTTTTGCGTAGTCTAAAACGTACACTGTAATCATTTCATGTCACTTTTTAACTCTAGATGCAGTTTGTCATCAAATATTAGTTTTGATTAAAAGTGAAGTATCTTTATTTTTGTTAATATCTAAAATTGTTATCAAACTGAAGTAATTAGAATTAAAAACTGCATTTACGTATGCCATTGCACTAAAAATTGTATAATAAGTATTTATGTAACTTTTCCAACTATATACTAGGTTTAAAAAGAATAAATCAATGTTGGTTAAAAATAAGGTACCTTTATTTTTTTTATACTACCACAAATTGTAATCAAACAAAGTTTATTAGAATTGAGAACTGCATCCAATTGTGTAGTATTATTAAAAATTAATCAACTTCAAGATGGAGGTTCTCAGTTGGTTTCTATATGCAGTTTGCCGCCATAAGATGGATTCAAATGCAAAAAGTTAGTATAAATTTTATTTAGATGAAAAGTTATTTTTCGTAAAAACATTTGCATGATAAGAACCGTATATTGTTATCATTAAATGTCACTTTTTGTTTGTCAGCAAATGCGAATTTTACTTAAGGTTAAAATACCTTTATTTCTCATAATATATAAATTTCATATCAAACAGGAGTAATAAGATTATAAATAATAATATGCATCTAATTATGCCACTAAAAATTTTATAATAAATCTTCATTTCACTTTTCCAAATTGTGTAGTAGGTTTGATAATGAATGTGAATTTTGTTTAAGTTCAAATTATTATCAGACAAAGTTTATAAGAATTAAAAACTACCCCCTAGTATGCTATATCAATTAAAACTTTATAACGATTTATTATAAGATTCCTAACTTAGAATCATATACAAAATGTTCTTAATAAATATAAATATTTAAAAAACAAGTTATTCTATTCAACAGTAAACGAGGTTTGTCAAATTAATAAATGATGCTTAAAAGTAAAATATCTCAAATTAAAAGCTATTGCATTACTAAAAATTATAAAATAAATACATTTAAAAAATAAAAGCCGACTTCAAAATTTTTTGCTACTATAATTATATATATTTTCGGTCGCTGCCATTTTAAACACGTAAGTAGCGAAGTAGAACTCATAAAAAGTATTTAATTGTTGTAGCAAAAAATATTTCATGCCTTTTAGTTAATTTTTTTTTAAGTCACATTTTGTTTTTTTTATATGTATTTATTTCTCTAATCTTTGATACATAATAATTTTGAATTTATACCTATTTGTTCTATTGCCATCCAAATATTTGTCTTGTAATTAACCTAAAAACTCATGTATTCCATATTTTTTATTACGTCTGGTATTTTCCACAATGTTGAATACTTTTGATAAACTCCCTCATTTATTTACTTTAAACAAGAGTTGGAAAATTATCTAACTTTAAATGCAGAAATAAGTACTAACTCGAAACAGCAAAAAAATATATTCAATAGTGATTAATAAAAATCAGTCCTATTGGCATCATACAAGGAGACATCCATAAATTACGTAAGATAAATTTTGATGTCTTTCTGGTCCCCAAACACTACCATGTAAGAACTGTAGTATACAATTCAACACACACCCACACCCTAACCCTTACGTCAGATCTTAATTTTTCCCAAATTATTCGTATTAATGTTAAAAAGATGTACATATACCACACATATGATACCATATATCTATTAGAGTCATAATATTAATTCCGTAACACGTATTTCCTTTATGATTAGATTGAGTAGCACGTTGGTGTATAATATAGGACTGTTTTATTGTATTGCACGAAGAAATCAATTCTTTATCGTTATTGGTATATAGATTAGTAATAAAAGATTTTGGATTCTAAGAGAAATTTTATTCATTCATGACAGGGCTATTGTTAATAGAGCATCGTCAAATTTTTTCAGATAGTAGATATTGATTGATTGTTAATTTAGAAAAATAATAGTTAAAAAAATCCTTTTCCAACAGTTACCTACCCCGATTATGTCGTAAGACATTAGCAGACACCCAGCCTTACGAAATTTATGGATGGTCCCCAATATATTACTAGAAAATTGTGTTCAGTTCGTGCCGTTATCAATTAAATTTCTTGGGGCATTAAGAAAACATTTCTTTGTTACTTTTTCAATTCAAATTTAAGGATTTCTAGGTAATTGTAGAATCGATATTGACAAGTAGTTATAGGAGTATACTTTTGTACCCAATTTCTTAATTTTGCTACTTATTTTATACAAACACACCTCTGTGTGTATTTCTATATTCTCTACATTAATATGGAAAGATTTCAATTTATCTTAGTAAAACGATTGTTTTTATTTTATGATTTTGGTGATTTCCTTTAGAACTGACATTTAAACCTAGTTGAAGTCTGGGTTTTCGAATGTCTTTTGTAATGATTCTGGTGATGTCATAAAAATTAAATATACAATTTTATAAGAGATTAAGATTTTAATTGTTTACATTTATTTTCCAAATAGTAACAAAGGTCAGATAAACATTCAAGCATCAGGAGGTATTATTAAATAAAACTTTTAGCTAAAATAACACTTATTCATTAACAATTTGTTATAAATAAACATTAGTTCATCTGAAGCCTAAAAATATTGTTGTGAAATTTACCTAAGCCTGCCTTGGTTTCATTTCAATACGACATTGATCTCTGGGAGGACAAAACAAATTAATCTCGAAATAGCTGGGCAACTGTAGAATTGATAATGGATTGTACGAGAGGATTCGATGCTGATTTTAAAAGGAGCGGCCCATCATCGCAGCAGGCAGTTAGTGCGACGAAGAGGTTATATTGTATTATATTTGTGATATTCGAAGCAGCTGTTGTGTATATCTGATGCAAATAAAAGTTTCTAGAAAGTGAGAGTAAATATTAGTTTTAAATTTTAATTAAACCCACGGAGTATATAACAATATATTATTTATGAAAATATGCAGCACAATTCCTACATTTGTCAGAAAAATGAATCCAAGTTCAATCGCTCTGTGTATCAAAAAACTATATTGAATTTCTTTTGCATGAAAAAAAAAACAAACCAAACGCAATTTAAATGCAATGAAAATAAACTCCTTTTATCGAACACTGTGATAATATTTCAAAGATACTGACACTATGATAATATTTCAAAGATATTGACAATATTACGGCTGGTATATTGACGTGTATTTTATTTCGTCATATTTATTAGAAAGGTCAGGAATTCTTTAGGTTCGGGTTGTATGTATGAAAACTATTTCAAGAAAGCACGCTAATATTGATTTTCTGGATAAAAGTTTTGAGCACGAAAGACGGACAACATAATATTTGTTAAATAATGATATTGATTATTAATTTACTTTAACATAAGTACAATCGAAAATTAGTTTTAGTCGGTAAGAATTACTATACAAAATAGAAATAATATTTTGTTACACAGTTAATGCTCAGTTTTGGAATATTGAAAATTGAAAGCTCCGTAATATTTGTTATTCAAGTTACCAGAAATTTGTTTCGATCCCATCAATAGTAAATGAGCAGACCTAAATCCTTTTCTATTGTTTTGTAGGTTTGCGGGTGTTGCTTCCAAGAATAATTTCATATTATTATTGTGTCTTCCACAAATTTTCCAACATTTGCTGTTGTAAATCATTTTGGCGCTAAGGTCTTTTCGAAAATATAGGAGATATTTTTTAAGTTAATTTTATACCAAGAAATTGGAAATTATTACTCCAGAGACATTCTTATCCCTCTTGCGTAATACTCAAAGGTATAGCTTCTCATTACGGTTTATATTAGCCACCTAGCATTAGTATAATGGCTTTTATAAACACCTGGGTAACCTGTATTGTCTGGATAGGCAGAAACTAACTACATTTAACTAACTAATCACTTTTAGAATATCCTAGTAATGTTCATGATTTAACGTGATCAAATACATTAATGCACAATTTTTTTAAAAGTTTATGACACGATTATACATGTACATCCATTTTAACGGGAAGTCCAGAGACTGATTCGTTTTTATAACAATCAAAAATAGTTTTATTAACATATCTTGTTATTTATGTTTAAAAATATTTATTATTATACAAAGTGTCAAAAAATTAACAAGACAAACCAAAACAGAAAATTCTAAAGACGATTTCATATCGATTTGACATAAATTATTTTACCCAAAAATCCTACTTAAGGAAGATCTTCCCTTGGAAGACATTGAATTAAACACAAACTGGAAGGTACTCCGAGTCTCATGAGGAAAAATGAAGACTTATGCAACCCACTATTGTGACGGCTTTTCATCTCACTCTTACTTACTGCGATTAATGACGAATTAGTGAACGGACAATTGAAATTAATTTATTTCTTAATGCCTATTACTCTTAATTTGCGAATGAAATTAATTTCTGATTGAGGGCGTGTAAATAAATGAATTTATATAATTTAATTAAAATTAAAAGAATATTCACGAATTTAATTTTTATGTAGGTACTATATTTAATATTTAATTACCAAGCATAACAAACATTGACATCTTTTATTATATATTTTATATTGAATATTTGAATGCTAGTTTTTACACCACAATTTGAGTCGTCGAGATTTCTTTGGACCTCCATCTTCTTGAAATGGTTGATCTCCCAACATTTCAATTTCTTTGTATCTGGTATGGTCATCAGGTGAATGATAGAATATTCAGATTATCCTCTGTATTTATATCTTTAACCGGTCATGTGCTCCGGACATGGTCATTGGGTCTTATCTGGTCCAATCAGCGTTGTGGTACCTGGCGGTTAGTTGTTGGTGATGCGTAGCGGCATTTGCCGATTAAGGGGTCTCTAAATGTTTTTAATTTGGACGCTGGGTTCGCTAATTTTATTCTCGTTTGAAATTATATATTTTGTCTCTATACATTTTCTTTTATACCAGTACTCTTCCTTGTTAATGACTTTGGCCTGGTCCCAGTTGATATTATAGTGTTCGGTCCATGAGTGATTAGCTTTAGCCCAGACTTCGTTAGCTACGCCCTTCATGTTGCTATGCGGTGTTGTTTAAACCTGGTATCCAGTGGTTGCTTTGTTTCTCCAATTTATTGATTAAGTCATTCTCAAAGTATGCTGTATATACAGTACGACGACGGAAGTCCAAGAAAACTTCGAGGTAGGAATTACATGTCTACCAACTTCAAACTAATACATTGAAACACAACGCAATAAAATAAAAACCAAATACCAGAAATTACCCATTTTTTAATTACCAAATCCTCATGCGTACCCCTTTTAATGCCCCTGGTACAGCGATTCTAATAACATGAAACGGCAGTCTCTCTTTCAGTTTGTATTTTATTCTATTTTTGAAGAAATTCGTCGATATTGTATTTTTTAGTTTTTCAGAGTGCCATTTATCTAGAAGAAACAAACTGAAATCATTTGTTCACTTTATGCAGGTGTATGTTTGGACTAAATTACTACACTCCACCGTTTTAACTATTGATATTCTATTGTTTGTTTTCTTTTAATTGCAAATATTAGATTGTAGTAAAAGGATCATTGCCAGAAGTATAGACCAATGATTAATACACAAATATATATATATATATATATATATATATATATATATATATATATAAGTCAAGCTTTCGATAAAATCAATGAAACCAAATTCTTCCTGAGGATGTAATAACACTATCGATTAATTTAATCTAGAATAGTTTGCTGCAAGTTTTAGAAAAAGTAAGAAACAAGTAAATTAACCACCATTGTCAACATGAATGGCTCACCAGATATAAATTGAATTACCACTTCGCTGGATTTCAACAAACTTTGACTAAAGACAAAAGAAAGTCTCCAAATTGAAAGATTAACATGAAAAAGAAGTATTGTTAAGAATATAAAGAAGCTCAACTCACAAATTAAGAACTGTGTTGTTCGATGTCAAGTCAAACTTAAGAATGAACCTTATAAATTACTGTGTTTTACTTTTTACTTCCTATAAGTTCTTTATCATTTAATTCAGTCGTTTTGAACTAGCCAGTAAAGTTATTTTTTATTGATATGTTAGTGAAACAATTTAAAAATTTAAGACTTCAAATCTCTAGATGCTCTTAAATTTCGGGAAAAGGGGATGTGGGGGAAAGCCATTCATATGTAATATATCGAAATTTGCGATTTTTATAATAGAGTGCTGTGGTAAAAACAACTGTGAGATATATTCTTTTTTAAATGTACCTATTCTAATTATAAATATTTTTATCCCAATAGTTCCCTATTTGACGCAAAGGATTATTTGTTTGCAGTTTTGCAAAACATATATAATGATATAATCTTAATCTAAATCTACTACCTAAATTATCTTTGTAAAATTAAAATCTATAATTTACTTCAAATTAATGAATTTTGGTGCCACTGAGCCTGTTCTAAAACCAAATTAAATCACGCAATAACGGAGAGGAGGAGTCCGAGAAATCTTATACGCTTATATATAGGAATATGGGGGTAAAGATGGATAAAACCGTCCTTACGCAATTATTATATTCAGCCTTAACTTAGCTGACTAAAACTAAAACGGATTATTGGTCATATATCTGTCTTTAAAATTTGTAACATTATAATTTCGATTGGTTGCCCAAAATTCCCTATTTCATCATCAAATTGTGAACATTATTGAGGTGCGTTCGTCAAAAGTCATGACCCCCACCCCGCAAATCATTCACATCATATTGACAAATCTACTCAAATAACAAATATATGAGAATATAATTAAATACCTATAGATCGTACTGCTTACCTATATTAATGCTTCCAGCTTTTCCTTAACAGGTCTCAATTTTTCAGTAGGATGAAATAAAAATTATTGAATAGGGGTTAAGAGCAAGTAGTAGGTGAGCTGGATCGCAGACCTAATAACGTGTAAGACACAAGATTTCCTGTAATTGCTCGCCAGATAAGTTGTAAAGATTTTTAAGTACGGAGACGTAGGAGGGTTGTTGCACCCCCACGAAGTTTGCCTGGACATTATTTTCATTTTTAAATAATATTAAATCAATTTTGTATAAAGTTTTAGTCTTGTTATTTAGAAGCACATTAATTTTCACAGTTTTTTGACATATTAACTAAGCACAAAGTTTCAACCTTGTATTTCATACGCTACCCAGCTTTTAAACTATGAAGAATACAAAACTAAACAACTGGCCAACGCCTGGTGGACCGCCGATAGAACGAGAGACTACCTAGAAATTGGCTACTAGATATCCAAAATCTGAATAAAATATAAAAGAAGTTTTTGTCCAGCAGTAGTTAGAATTGTAATATATAATGCTAAAGACAAAGATAAACTTTTGTATCGATAAAACCACAATGATAAATAAATATTTTATTTACATTACTGTATGGATGCTACGTTGTTCACTGCTGCCAGTCTGAATGAGTGTATGTAGTTAAAATTTTGGATATCTATTTTTAGAGCGGTTTTAGTGAAAGTTCCTTAAACAAAATAACTCATGCGAATACCAATTTATAATGCCAACAAGTATATTGATAATTTTTGTAAATATCTTTATTAGGTGTTAGTCAACATTAAGAATAGTCATAACTGTGGCATAAACTGTCAACACCACTTATGTGATAAATATTCGCTTATAAGGACATTCAGGACTATTACATTTTTCATATTAACTTTACAAACATACATTCTATTATGTTCTTAAGATTATTCATATTCTGTAATCAAAACGAATAACGAAAGAGTAATTACGAGCAACAACACTGTGAAACTCATTTCACAGTACACTTTTTGCTTGCTTACTTATAATGAAAAATCTTAGTGAAGTGTTTAGTTTCGAAATAAGATCCTTGTCTAATGTCCTACTAGAAAATCCAATCTGCCTTATATATTGGTAGTAGTAATATACATAAAACAGGTCAATTTCATTTTGTCACATCAACTTCCATAATATTAAGCGAGAATGAAATCTCATATAGCTCAGAAATTCGCCCCGAATTCCAGAAATAATCCTCTGGTGTCCTACAAAAATCTAATTATCTTTCTCTTGATATGTGAGGGGTTGCTAACGTTTGACACAAGCCGATTAATTCCTCTGAGAATGAACTAATATGACAGTGTTGTTGGCGATTGATAATTCGATTTCAACCTGAAAAGGTCTGCTGCTCTGGCTCGTGCTCTTGCGAATACTGCGTTGATTCGTGCTGTCATCTGACTAGCAATGAAGATTTCTTAACGATCCCGTCTGAAAACCGATCCGATCCAGAACTAATGGAATCATCGATGAACAGTGAATGTCTGCGAACTTTCTCGGCTATACCCTAATTCTATTCCAAAACTCCGTAGAAATGGATATTGATTCCGATTTTCTTGAAATTAATGTTCCTTCGGAATGAAGATAAATGGGGGAATTTGCAATAAACACAAACTTTTTAAAACCCTGATGAGTTATCGCTACCAACTTTCTCGTTAGTGTAAAATTTCATTAATGATATTACACCGATTTTCAGATTAAATTTAAGTAGATAGTTTTAGTTTCTTTCTGAGATTTTTGTAAGTTCTAATCACTTAGTAATTAATAATGGGAGCCCAAACTTCATCTGCCCTTACGTAGACTGTAAAAATTCACAAAAATTAAGAAAAAAAAAACAATGAAAAATGTTTGTAATTCCTTTCTTATATAAGCTATAGTAAAGGATAATTACTAAGGCTAATGCATTGTTTTTAACGATAAATATTGTCAAACTGTTCATTATTGCAAAATTTAAAGTAAACGTAGTTTTGATGAATCAGGTTCTTCTGACCTTCCATTATTGACACATTTACTACGTTACTGATCAGAGCTATGAGGGAACTTGTTATAAAGAAAATTTGTTAATATTTATTTTAATTAGGGGTAGTTGTTTGTTTCTGACAGAATTGTAATTGAAAACAATCCAGGCCATTACAAATACTATATTAATTACTTTCAATATCTTACGTAATCATGGTACTCCAATTCACTTACGTAGATAATAAAACTTCGCAAAAACTACTATAAAAAATTAATAATAAAATTTTAGTTGCTTTGTTGAAAGGTATCACAGTGAAATAGTGCCTCTGGCTGATCCATTAACTCTAGTAATAAATACAGTCAAACTGTTCTTCATTACAGCAAAAACTGCACTAACGTGACGGATCAGATTCTCCTGATATTTCGATATTTCACCAATGGATTATTTACTATCTTACTGATCAGAAGTTGCAAAGAACTGTGTTATGAAAAAAACAATTTTTTTAAGAGGAGTTGTTTTTTATTGTAGACTGAACTGTAATTGAAAACAATCCGGGCCATTATAAGAGCTATATTAATCATCCCTTAGCGAACAATTCTAATAACTAGGGTTTTGAACAAAAGCCGATTAGTCTTGAACTAAATCTGAAATGATGATGAAAGTTAACAAGGTATTACAAAACAACAGTTGTTTTTAGTCCCTAACCATTGTTTTAATTAAGTAATGTAAGTATTAATCATACATATATTTCTAAATTAATATCTGTCTGAAATTATCTTGACACAGGTCAACCTTGAGTTTAAATTTCTTGGCAGCTTGTAGGATAACACCGCTTGTTCGGAACAAGTTGAAGGAACTGGAGTGAATGTCAAATATTGTTGTGGCCTAACATATCTCTAGCATCTAGTCTAAAGTCTTAAGTACTGTTTTAATTTTTGATGTTGAATTAATCAATCATGATTGGAGGTTAATATCAATTGTGTATTTTCTTCAAGCGTTTTCTTGTTTCTGTATTTTTAATTCTATTTTAGTCACAATAACCGTGGCTTGTTAAAGTATAATGAGCTTTTTAGGTGCTAGATTGCAATAAGCCAATGAAAACGGGAGTATGAGTTCTAAAAATAACCGGAAGGAGACTGTAAACTAATTTAAAGGAGGTGATTATCCAATCGGAAACGTCTTATGACTTTGCATCCAATTCTCAGTGAGTGAATTTACTGATAACAAAGTGTCTTAATTGCAACAATAAACACATACTGTGGCTTACATGATGTTGTAGCAGGTTTAGAATAGTTTATATTTAAAGCATCTAGATCGAGACCCTTGAACTGTCATCTCCAGAGAATCCCGATTCTCGAAACCATTCGACTTCTCGACCACTCGACTTTCGATGTAAAATTGTCATATGTGATGTTTAACCCCATATTAGTTAATTATACTACATACGTACTTCGTCGAGCTGTCGACCCGTTGAATGGTTTCCAAAATCGGGCAATAAATG
>CM067217.1:135334632-135450503 GCA_034190945.1 Octodonta nipae
AATTAATTTAATATTAAGATATTATATTTCTATGTTAAATATAGGCATTTCTGAGGTTGGCACTATATTAAGTGTATTCAAACCGCACTGAGACTGTTTTAAAATTAATTCTGACAAAAATAAGGATTCAGTTATTAAATTCAATTCAAATAGAAGTTATGGTATAACACATTTCAACATGACAATGATCCAGTTTAGTATTTTATCCATCAAATTATTAAACACAACCATCATATTGTATCATTTATATATTTATGTTTTCAAAATATTTATTAATTGAGATTTTTGGTTTCAGGTTAGAGTGATAAATATCAGAACTCCTCCAATATACTGGTAAGATATATAGGAACTAGTCTTGAATACGAAAGATATTGTCTTGCGTACAAAGGAATGACACCTCGAAGAGAGTATTCAATATCTCTGACAGGTGAAGTAACCTGAAAATTTTATCGTGACATTCTGTCCTAGGAGTTAAGGAGAACAGCAATTACACGGAACGGCTCCAGATTCGGAACCTCTGTGTACTGATTCTCTTGAAAATCCTAGATGTCGGTCTTACATCTCGCGTCTTCAAATTTAACGAAAGATATTGTTACGAAATTTACCCAAACCGACCCTGTTTCATTTCAGTACGACAACAATCGCTTTGAGATAAAGAATGGTTCTCGAAAATACTCGGCACCTGTAGGAGTGATAATGATTTTGCGCGAATTTTCTATGCTTGTTTTATAAAGAAAGCAGGCTACGATCGCGAGTTCAGTTGGTGGACCGAAGAGCTTATATGTAAAATTGTTATTGTGATATTTGAATCAGCTGTTGTATATTCGATGTAAATAAAAGTTCTAGAAAAGTGAAAGTGAATATTAGTTTTATAATTTTAAATTGAACCCATGGACTATATTGCAATTTGGTGTCTGAAGTGGGATTAAGTGCAGTTAAAATCGTAATTTGATTTATGGAAACCCGAAGAATGGGAAAAATGGACAAAACTACCAGAAAAATAGTCAAGCAGGTTACGGAGGGACTAGACGAAAAAATAGTCCAGATTCTAGAAAAACGTGACAAGAAGGAAAAACAACATCAAGAAGAAATTGAACAAAGGTTAGTAAAATCTTTTGATGAAAAACGTAAAATAGAATTAGAAAATCGTGTCACTACGATAAAAACCGAACAACAAAATCTAGTTTCCACGATGAAAAGTGAACAACATAATTTAAATGACAAAATGAATTTAAATTATTAGATGAACACAGACTAAATGAATTTATGTTATTTGAAGAAAAACAAGGCATAACGGAAGAAAAAAGACAATTGCAATTTGAACAATTAATGCAAATGGTATCCAAGTTGATGAAAGAATGCAAATAGTTGAATCAGACATAAAAGAAATAAACGACGACATAAAGATCCTAAAAAGTAATGGTGAGACTCTTGAAATCAAAAGTAGATGACATCGATTCCATCCAGAGCCAGGTGAAATTTGAAGTCAGTTCCATTAAAAACACGGTACAAAGTGAAGTAAGTGAAGTACAAGATAAAATCAGTGCCATCCAAAACAAGGTAGAAACAGAAATCAAAAAAATGCAACAGGACTTACAGCGAGGAAAATACCAGCACACCGTGAGTACCAAAGGTTCCTTTAGTAAACCACCCACATTTGACGGCAGTTCATCTTGGCCCATGTATAAACGGCAATTTGCGGCCGTGGCTACAGCTAATGGATGGGATAATCAAGAAAAATCTACTTCTATTGTAATTTTGTTAAGAGGTCCGGCCCTAGAACTCCTCCAAAGCATTCCAGTCGAGAAACAAGGCAATTTCAACAAGATCATCGCCATCCTGGATAAGCGATAAGACAATCAATCCTTGAGCCAGGTGTACCAAGTACAACTGAGTGGAAAAACGCAAAAATCCGATGAAAGCCTCCAAGTATTCGAAGCAGAAATTAGACGGTTAGTTCACTTGTCCTACCCAGACCTGCCAGAGGAAACGAAAGACCAGTTGGTCACACAGAATTTCATAAACGGCATCAGAGATGTGGAAGTACAGAGAAATCTAAGACTAAGTAATGAAGGTCTACTTCGGGCTTTGGAAGTAGAGGCCGTCATGAACATGTCCAAGCCGAGGGTCCGAGCAGTTTCCTTTAACAGGAAGAGTCAGAGTCATCATTTCAAGCGCTGCTGGCTAGTCTGAACAAAATATTAGAACGATCACAAAGAACTGGCACCAGAGAGGCATGTTACCGCTGCGGACGGACAGGACACTTCCAACGTGACAGCCGAGTAAGACTCCCGGAACGATCACCAACCAGGGGTAGCCAACAAACCGACCTTACCAACCAGGGAAACACTAACCAGTCAGCATAAGGGGGCGAATGCTGACTCACCCTCAACCAGCCCCCAGGACAGTATCCATCCGGGGATTTTGCCCAGATAGCGGCAGCCTAGTCATCAGAGGCACCATCTTTGGGCGAGTAGTTACCAACACCATCGACACCGGCGCCGCTGTGTCCATTGCCAAGTCCAGGGTTTTGAGAGCATCAGAAATTCGCCAGTTACCAATAACATCCAGCTCAGAACAGTCACTGGCGAGTCCATGTCAATACAGGGTGAGGTAGATGTCGTGCTACAGATAGGTGACAACATAATCCGACATAGGGTCCTGGTAGCGAATATTGAGGACGATTTTATACTGGGAATGGACCTAATTAGCCAGCATGGATTTATGTTCGACCCGAGATATGATGTTCTTCGGTTCCTAAATGAGGAATTTGTATTGACTCGGCCCGTCAACAGTTCAGTCACCTCCATAAAAATAGTGGCAAAGTCTTCAGCTAGAATTCCCGGTCGAACGGAACAGATTATTCATGGGCAGCTAGACAACAATCCTGGGGGCTGCGTTGGAATGGTGGAGCCCGTACACTCAGCTCAAGACTACTTAGTTGGACGGGCTATAGTTAAAACCGGACGAGATATACCAATCAGATTACTGAATATGTCCAACATCGAGATCAGAATTGCCAATGGTCAAGAGATAGCTTGTTTCGAGCCAGTAGAGACCATCATCAATTGCGAAGAAGAGTACCAGACGACGGTGAAGGAGACAGGGCCCAGTAAAGAGTTCCTACAACAGTTTGCTGACCATTTGACAGACCTGACACCAGAGAACCAGAAGAAAGCCAAGTAATTTATCACAAAGCACTGGCAAATTTTTAACAGTCAAAATGGAACCACCGGTCGCACCAACATCATCCAGCATCGAATAGATACTGGAAAGGCTCAACCCATCAGAATACCACCATTGGGGCAACAACAGGCAGTCGAGGAAAACATCGAGTCCATTTTACAAAATGGAGTAATTGAGCCATCCATCAGCCCATGGTCTGCTCCCGTCGTGCTAATTAAAAAGAAGGATGGAACCACCCGATTTTGTGTGGATTACAGGAAGCTGAATGACGTCACGAAAAAGGCAGCTATACAGTACCCCGAATCGATGACACTTTGACCACACTAACAGGCTACCGTTGTTCTCCACACTAGACTTAAAAAGTGGATATTGGCAGGTTGGTCTACACGCAAACGACAGAGAGACGTCAGCGTCCTCCACCAGTAAACTGTTTCAGTGCACGGTCATGCCCTTTGGGTTATGTAATGGACCCGCCACATTTGAGAGGCTATAGGAGTATGTCCTGAGCGGGTTAACATGGAGGACGTGCTTAGTATACCTAGAGACATTCTAGTCATTGGTCAGACATTCGACGACCATCTGAAGAACCTGGGCGAAATATTCTACAGAATTAATAACGCCAACCTGAGACTCAACCCGAAGAAGTGTTCCAAATAGAAGTAGAGTTTTTGGGCCACGTAGTGTCCGAGTCAGGAATCCGCACCAACGAAGACAAGGTAGAAGCCATCCGTGATTGGCCAGTCCCAAGAGACAAGCATGAACTGCGAAGCTTCTTGGGCCTCTGTTCTTACTACAGGCGATTTGTTGAGGGATTTGCCACCATTGCCGCGCCTCTACATCGGCAGACCTTTCGTTGGAATGATGATTGCGAAACATCATTCAGGCGACTGAAGGCAGCACTACGTTCCAGTCCAATCCTAGCCTTTCCTACATAGTCCGGCAAGTTCATTTTTGACACCGACGCCAGCAACACAGGCTTGGGGGCCGTCCTATCCCAGGATGTTGAAGAGAGGGTGATCGAGTACTACAGCTGTGGATTCTGGAAACCAGAAAGAAATTATTGCGTCACGAGAAAAGAACTTCTTGCAATAATAAGGGCTGTAGACCATTTCCACAAATGCCTCTATGGTCGCCATTTCTTAATCCGAACAGATCATGCCGCACTCAAATGGCTGCTGGACATGAAGACACCGGAAGGACAACTGGCCAGATGGATGGAGGAATTACAGCAATACGACTTCAAGGTGGTTCATTTAGATCGACTCGCTCCCTACCATGGGGGGAATGTTTCTGATCGAGACGATCAGAATTAAAAGGGGGCAGTGTTACGAAATTTACCCAAAGCCGACCCTGTTTCATTTCAGTACGACAACAATCGCTTTGAGATAAAAAATGGTTCTCGAAAAGACTCGGCACCTGTAGGAGTGATGATGATTTTTGCGAGAATTTTCTATGCTGGTTTTATAAAGGAAGCAGGCCACGATCGCGAGTTCAGTTGGTGGATCGAAGAGCTTATATGTAAAATTGTTATTGTGATATTTGAATCATCTGTTGTATATTCGATGTAAATAAAAGTTCTAGAAAAGTGGAGGTGAATATTAGTTTTATCATTTCAAAATTGAACCCACGAACTATATTGCAATATAATGGATTAAGTAATTTTTTAAAATTTAAGCACAATTTTTGAAAATATTGCCATAAGACAGATTTTTGAAACAAAATAATTGGTTTGTGTTTCCTATTCAGATTTGCCAAATTCAGTAGTGTGCTGTGAAGATTCGAAATCTTAATATCCACAAGAATATAATAATAAAGCAAAATTTGAATAATGTTAACAATCTTAAACTATAATTTCAATGAAATTAATCAAACAGCAGTTTAGGTAGCATGTTAAAAATTTTGTCATTGCGGTCGTTATGGGTTACTATCAAAGTTTTACCAGGTGCAAGTTCTTTATGTTGAAGACATTATTTGTTTATCATCTAACTAATGAATTTGAAAATAGTATCTCCTACTGTATTTAGTAAATATATAGCGACTTGCCTATAGTTTGGTACCCATGTTTTGGATTCAGTGATAGAAATTATTGCAATTCGTGAAAAGTCGACCGATCGAAATTTAAAAAAGGGTTTAACTTCTCCACATTTTTTTACTTTTTTCAAAATGTTAACAGCAGAGACCTCTGACACATTCGTAATGAAATGTGTACTTATTTGTTTTATAGTGATGTTATATATTGTATAAACTATGGGCACTTTTGAGTTTTCTTAAATACATATAAAAAAATAGACCGGGTCAATAGACTTTTTATGAAACCTGAACTAGTGAGGACGAGGTAGAATGGAAGATCCATTTGAAGATGTAGATGATGACGATAGATCTGATCCCAAACAAGGTTTTGAATTAGCGTGGGGTAAAAAAATATTCAAAAGTGTAATTGATTAAAGTTTGATTTAACTCAATGATGGCATTCATTGAAATAAAATTCATATTATTATTTAATACTTAAACTTTTGTTCAATGGAGGATTGATTTAAAATACAGGAAATAATGCATGAGCTATCCTCACCACAGCTTTTGAACTAAAGGAGATTATCCACGGCTGGCCAGCCACTATGGAGAATCGTTTAGCTCAGATTCCACTTTTTCTACAGAGAACTTGCCGCAGTCCGATCTTGGGCTCTTTATGTCTGATCCTGAGCCTTCTATGCCAGCAGAAAAATAATAGCCCACAACAGTTCTAGTTCCAAATTTTTAATTTGATGAAAAAGCCCAATGAGGTGAAGTAAATATTTCAAATCACCTGGATGTAATTGAACTTATCCAAAATGTACTAACCTACATTATAAAATGAAACAACTTATATTCTAGAAATGAAGCATATATATCTTTTGTACAGTTAAGGCTTTCTATTTCACATATCTGCTGTTATTTTACTGATAAGGATGTTCTATATTTTCATCCAATATTTGCATTTGTGATGTCGGGTGACGACTTGACCAGATACTTCCGGTTATTTGCTGCTCTCCCCCAGAAGGGTAGAAACAAAGTGCAACCTCAAATTCGCATGATTATTGCTTATTGTGTTGAAGTCATTAGGGGTGAATTAATGTATGTTTTATATGCATGTAAGTTGAAAAAAACTTGGATCTTTATTTATATGTATTTCATAATTTTAAATAAAACTCGTATTAACAACAAATTACATTACAAAGTTACAATACATACCTAAACATTTATATTCATAAACCACAATATTGCAATAGGTTCTGTGGGTTTATTTCACAAATATTCACACTTTCACCGGCTTTATTTTTATCAAAATCAACTTTTTTACAAAACACAATGACTAATATAAGCTGGCGTGCTACACGCTGCTTCCAACCCAAACTGCCTCGCTTCTCAGCAGATGCGTCTTATTTAAGGTTAATTCGTTCGTCGTCTCTGGGCTACCAGTCTAGATGGTATTCGGCTTGGAAATTACTTCAACCATTTTTACATTCATCGAAGTTTCGGGGCTCCCATTGTTGATGATTTTTTATATACAGCCGTTCTTATTATGTCACGATTTACTACTCTATTAGTTATCTTTCTGCCAATAAAGTAAAGTCCGATCACTCTGTGAAATTTAAGACGCATATAGAATTCACCCTAATGACACCTTAGACGTATAATTGTATATTTATTTGGCAAGAAGTCGTAATCATTAATCTTTTATATAGGAACTTCCATACAATGATTTATTTATTTTATTGAACCTTTATGAGACCCATATTACTGTGAGACATTAAAACTAATAGGCGTGTGTGATACATTAGGGGGTATGCAGAATATTCAATGAAAAGTTACCTGGCCGTCATATGAAGACTATGACTATGACTATGAACTATGAAGACGTTGTAAAAAATTGTCGAAATACTTCGACATCGTCTATTTTTTTGTAGAGAAATGAACAATTTCCAGTTTGAAGCATACGACTTAGACAATAATATGTTAATTACTTCAAACTTTATTTCTTTCTAAGGCATCATTAATTTTTTACAAATTGTACACAATTCGAAATTGGTTTTTCTTATTATAATTATCAACGTCAAAACGGTATATTGCTGAATTGAGATTTGAAAATCATTTTAAAACGGTATCACAACGAACTTCTTTCTTGTAATTTTTTAGGGGTAGGTATATATATATATATATATATATATATATATATATATGTGTGTCATTGAAGGTTCTCGGGATTCTCTCGATTAGTGAGTGACAACATCGATTATTCTGTCTGATCTTATCGAAACGTCAAACTGTCTGTTCTAAGACAACTAAACAATATACACGAGAATCCCGAGAACCTTCAATGACATTTCATACTCGTGAAAACATCTATATATATATATATATATATATATATATATATATATATATATATATATATTAATATATATATATATATATATATTTGTTTATAAGTTTTCACTAAATGTGTTAGGTGTTTTCCGGGAATTCATCCGCGTAGTTGATAACTGATCCCTGCCGGGATCGATGCTAAAATGACGACGTTTCGGCAGAGTCACATCTGCCCTCCTCAGGTCGGTTCGCATAATTCTCGTAGCCTTCTGCTTTCGCTTCTAGTTACTCGAATACTAAGATTTTCATGAGCGCGCTCGCTGTTATATAGTCGCGGCTCGGCGCCTGACGGTTGGCACCGTGAACGGCTGCGTGTGATGGCCCTTGGCGCTCAGTGGCCACGCCTCCTGCTTGCTGATTGGTTATATCCGGTTGAGTTGTTATAGGACGGGTCCGGGCCGGTACGGCGTTTAATAGAATTTTCCAACAATTCGATATGTTCTGGATTTCATTGCGTGCGTTCAGACTGTGAGGCCTCTTCGCTATTTCAATTGCCTCTCTTACCGGTCTTGATTTTGATTTGCCAGTACTCTGGTGTTCTCAAAGTCTATTCGGTGTGACGTCGTGGTGGCGTGTTCCGCAATGGATGTTGTTTTTTCCTGCTTTCTTATAGCGTTCTGGTGTTCATCACGTCTAGCTTGAATTCTTCTGCTAGTTTGCCCCACATAGGTTTTATGACAGTCTGCACATGGAATCTCGTACACTCCCTGTTGTTCTAAAGGGATCCTCGTCTTCGGATTCCCCAACAAATTGCTTATTTTTCTGTCTGTATTGAAAATAGTATCGATATTTTGTCTCCGTAGAATTCTTGCAATACTGTCTGTGGTACCCTTGACATACGGTAAATAAGCCTTGGTTATTGGTGTCTCATGAGCATAAGCATCATTATTTGTAGATGTTCATTTCAAATCCTAATTGCTTTTTAATAAATTTAGTTTAAATCATAAATTGCATATCGGTGAATTGGACTTTAACATGTTTTCAAATTATAGATATTTGTAAGTAAATAGTATTCTAAAATTTAAAATTAGTTTTGAAAAATGAATTGTTAAACCTGTTGCAAATAAGGTGTCGCAATGTGTTTAGTGTCTATTATTATTTAAAATTCTCTTTTGCCGATTTCTTTATTCTAATCGAACAATTGAACACAATTTTCGAATTGTATCAAATGCCGTCTATAATAACTGCATAATTGAAAAGAAGTCTCAACGCATACTAAATCAGATTTTCCTATCTTGAGATGATGAGATTCATCTACGTCCCCCCATAGAACATCCTGGATTCCAAGAATCCTGCAGACTAAAGTATTAGCGACGGTAATCGAGAAAGATATTCGTAGTGAATGCGAAATGTGAATGGATTACTTAGATCTGTTTAATAGCCTGAGCCGTTTCACATTTAAAATACGCCCAATATTTCAAAGTTTTTCTCGCTTTTACCACGGGCTTTATGGAGGTCGAGAAAATAGAACATTTGGGCAATTTACTATTAGAAAGCAGAAGATGTTTTCTATCCTTCCCTGGATTACTTTTAATTTAAGTTAGACAAATGATTTTATAGCGCAGTACTAGAAGCAAGGTCATCTCTGTCATCGTGGTAATTAATTGCAGCGAATACTAATGTGCATTTTTGCTTAGTTTTGTATCGACAACATTTAAAAACGATTCCTAAGAGCAAGATCTTTTTATCGCTCTGTGAATTTAATTGAAACTCGGGTGGAAATAAAATCTGCCAGAAGATGCCGGAAATGTGCCACGAATAATATTCAAGAACATATCATAGGAATTTTCAGATTAATATTCTTAAGATTTCGTGTTTTCCATAATGGACTGATATAGTTAGAATACAATTATTCTCTGTCTAATTCTTGTATTTTAGGTAGGCACATTAAATATAAAATACGCTTTTTGTTGGGGTTATATATAAACAGTACGTTGTGTTTATTTATGTGGAATTCAAATTAGAGTTTTCATAAACTATTTTTCTTATATCATCGTGAAAAAATGGTAACTGATAAGTAATGCTCCACACCCTTGATCGGAAATTGACTATTTTAGTGATACGCTCATGTCTACATATGTATCATATCTATTACTTAGTCTAGACTACGAAGACTGGTGCTAAAATTGCTCAATATGGCGAATTTTAATCCCCAGACCTATATTTTGGACTTGTATGTCATTCACTCACAAGTAACACGCCATAACTCAAAAAAAAATGAAACAGAACTAAGTAAATTCAGAAGAACAGAAGGAAACCAACTCACGCTAAACTCTGGAATTGTTATGTTTTATGCAGGAGAAGAGACTGTCGTACCAGGGATTGGCCGATAGTTCACAAAAAACCCGCTGACATAAAACAATAGTTCGCGAGGGATATTCTGCCAGTAAGCGAATAGTTCACTTTTTTTTCGTTGAAGGGTAAACAACACTACAATTAACAACAAAAACCTGTATATATTTGAGGAAAACTTTACCTTTAATTATACTAAAAAAAACCTAAAATATGATGGTGCTGTGTTGGTGATATTTTTACAATGTAAGAAAATAGTACTGAAGGTTATACTCTTTTACTCCAGTAAGAAATCTTTGCAGATATAAAGGGCAGGGCAAAAAAATACGAACATTATATTTAATAGAATTTCTATGTGGCGCTTGTAGAGGACAAAACAACAAGCAAAGAATTGTGTTGTTTTGTTTTTTTAAAGCACTACCAAAATCTATTGAAATATTTCAAGTATTCACTACTCTCTTCAAGGAAAATTTTGATCAGTTTGGTTATGTGAAATAATTGCGTGTATACAGTTCAGAAATTTCTTTGCGAATAAAATATCCAGTTTGTGACAGGTATCACAATATTTTAAATTTTTGTAAATACTAAGTACGATTTCTTAATGTACTTTCTATGTGTTATATAAACTCTCTAATATGAACAGATAATAAATATTCGTTAGCCTGCATGTAAAATCTCAAACATATATCACAATGTAATCCTTTCCAAATCTAGCCAAACACAGAAGTCAAATTTTTACTCCTAGTTAAGATAATAACTATGTATTCTGTAATATATTTATTTATGTACATTCATTTATCCAACTTTCTTACAATTTCCCTTCAAATATTAGAATTCTTTAACAATAAACCTCGATTATTTCCCCAAATATAAATACATTATCACTAAGAGAAATATTTAATAATAACATTAACATAGTATTATTTATTTTTTTAAATGCACTCATTCATCCATCTACAACAGAAAAAGAGAGACAAAGAATGAGAGAGAAATAGAAAAAGAGAAATAAGAGAAAGAGAGAGAGGAGAAAGACAAAAAAGAGAGAGAAAAGCGAGAAGAGAGAGAATTATAGTGTTTACTAGTGAAGGAGACATATTAGGTATATAATTTTTTTAAAAGTGTGATTCTGTTTTAATCTTAAAAATTGTATTCAATGTATGTGTGATCCGGTTATAATAATGTTTTATTAAATTGTTGAAATATGTCTGTAATGTTTGTTCAAAACGCATTACACAATTTACATTACTTGCAATGAGAAACCTTTTTAATAATTTTTTAACCTAGATATTAAACTTGACTGAAGAAGAAATCAATAAATTTCGAAAGCTTTCATGATATAATAAAAGAGTACACTTTATTTAGTGCCCTTTATAAAATAAAAATACCATTATTTTTTGGAAATTCCAAAATTCTATCCAGATTCTTAGCCGTTAATTGCTACGTAATATATATATGTATATATATATATATATATATATATATATAAAGCTGAGAAATAAATTTAAGGCTGTAACATTCTTTTCTTATGTGCTACATTACCGGCATATACATGTATCCAATATTACATTAGAATGATTTATCATAATAGAGGTATTTTTTCCATACCACTGGGATATTAGTAATAGCAGAGATTAGAAAAAGAAACTCCTTTACTGATTTTGGCATTGGAGTAAGATAAAATCGGGGCACGGAATTGGCTGTAGGGGATAAGAACAGAACGAAAAGGATACAGGATATCAGTTTGAAGCTGAGCCCGCGTTTTCGCTCTTGGGACATATAGAGAAAAAGGATTTCTATCGAATATGCACATTCCTCAAAGGAAAGTAGTTTATGAAAGAATAATGTTTATATTGGCCCTATTGAAATATTGAAATAAAATTGATGTGAGTTTCTCAGATGTTCTGTTTCGGTATAGTAGAATACAGGGTAATATTGAAACTTTTTTATCTTTCTTGTGAGTATATTTTAAATCCGTAGAGAATCGACATTATTAATTTTTTTTTCGCAATCAACAACAAACTCCTATATCAAATATCAAATGTCAACCGCAAAAATATATTATGAAGCATACTATGAAAAATTATTGCATATTAAGGATGATGATTAAACTGAAACCTTCTTAAATTTTATAAGTGGTGGGGCTACTCATTACTAAATATATAATCAAAAATTGATTATTATAGTTTCAAAATGAGTAAATTAGAAAAATAAGCGTTTCTGTCATTACTAACTCTGACTGTTTCTCATCTACCTTTATGTAAACCTATATGTGTACTTTTCATTTATAGAATTCAGAATTTTGTAGGGTAGTCAATTTGTAATGCTTAGTACCACAACATTAAATCGTCAAAATTAGTTTCAGTGCTCTAACTACCTCATAGTTGTTTCAGTTTAGCGAGAAGACGTGAATAAATAAAGTACCGCACAAATAGTCTTATATTTAACCAGTACTCTTTAGCACTAAGCAATAACTGAAACAATATATATCATAGAAATCATTAGTTACATAAATACTTTATGAAGTTACAATCTCAATGAAGTAGTTAACATAAATAAATAATTCATACAAATCAATAAACCGATTCGAGTTCTTATTCACTTATTATACTCAGGACATTAGTCTACCATTTTTACATGGTCCAACCTTTTAACTCTATTTAATCATACTCACCATTGGGATTTTATCTCAATCCTGTTGATGAAATTATTGTATTGCCACATCAATTAGACTTTGGTGTAATTTGAATTTGTTTGGTAATTAGTGTGTAGGTTTCACAAACACGCATTGATCAAATCACAGACCCACGAATTAATAGACTCAATTGTTTACATTTTTATGCGATCAACAAAATCTTGCATACTATATCTTTTTATTCTCGTCAAACTGTAGCCAGATTTAACTGAGTCATCACAAACTTACTAACTGGAATTTAAAAAAGAAAATATAAACCATAATTTATTTATATAAAATGCTTATTGTGGCATTAGAATATCTCAAATTATTCTCATATTTTGGTATAATATATAAATGCCAAAGGAAATTTTGGCGAACCGTCAGGTAAAATGTTCTTCTCAGAGCACAAACCAAGAAACGTATGTTCACCGGATACGATCAGCTAGAGCGGTTCTCCATGTGACCATTACATTAAAATCAAATCTCCATATTAAAGGTCAAATAACAACAACATACCTCCCAAGTCAGACAATAACGCAATCAGTTTCATGTCTTTATTGTCAGAGTTAAATTTCTACAAATTTCTTACTCCTAGTCCATATTTTTATACTTATTTCCCTAATTTGTTTTCCATGTTTCATATACTTTCCCAACGCTGTTACAATATTTTCCCTACGCTATTCCTTAAGATATTTTATTCACTAAGATATTTCATTCCCTAAGATATTCAAGTTACCTGTTACTTCCTTCAATGACATTTCATATTCGTGAAAACATCCGAAGTAACATATCTAGCATACTCTCTAGACTTTGAGACTCAACCAATCTAATATAATGTGTTTTGATATAATATAATATATTGTATACTATCTGTAGACAATTTAAAGATCTATATTTTTATTTACTAGCTTTTATATGAATTAATTCTCTAACTTTTTTTTATAGTACGATTATTTTACGGACGCGCAGAATTGCCGTTTTTAATATTCTTTGCCACAAGCCAGGCTACGTCCATTTCGTTTGGTTGTTATATTTCGTTATCATATCGACGGTATTCTTATAGGTAAACATTAGCTCCATTATTTTGTTTCTTTTTGTGATTCTGTTGTTTTCGTCCATTAAATCTACCACTGGTCTACTCTATATCATGAAGGTTGTTTAATTTTACTTTGTTCATTAATTTCTGAAGAGTTTTCCTTTAGTTTCTTGTTGTCTATCCTTTTCACAGGCCTTTATTTGCTGCATTTGTTTATTTCCAGATGTTATGAGTGACCATTTCTTCTTTGACTGGGTTTGGTTGTTCCTTATCTTTTTCCATCTTTTGTTTCTTTACTTAATTTTTTTTAACGGAGGCCCACACTTACACATATAAAAACTGATGAGTACGGAAATGAAATGCACGAAAAACACCACAGTACCCTGATCTTGATATACCCATATAATACCCAAACAGATCAGTTCTCTGTTAAGATACAGGGACCAAGTAAAATATTAAGAGTCTCTTCTTTTAAAGAAAATCCATAAATTATATGAAATAAGCAAATATAATATCCAATTAATATACGATGCCCTCTCAAAATTTACTTTTCGTTCTTATATACATTCCAATTCTGCGATAAATTAAATTAGAGACTTGACATAAGTCAGATATCAGAACGAACACCACAAAAAAGAAAACGTTACATGCCATTAAATTTCTGTGCTGACAAGCTTCATATTATTAAGTAATCATTTTGCATATACCATTGTGTGGAAAAAGTTGGAAAGATGGTAATCCTATCGAAATGCTAAAGCTAAAGTTAGCCTACTTTCGTGGTTATTATCGTGAATACTTTCTTCTTCTTCTTTCTTCGTTAAACATTTGTTTTAAAGAATATTATGTCAATTGTATTACGCAAAATGACACAAAGAAAGACAAACAGAGACAGTAAGATAGGGAGAGACGTTAAGTATATTTCGTAAGAAGCTTCGTTTCCTTCATTCAGTCTCAAATGACTGCTGCTGTTTTTTCGTTTTTCTAAATCAACTTGTTATATTAAACCATTTGTGACGTATGTAGAAACTACATAAATAATCCGGGGAATGACGATTAGGTAGCGCGCCTAGGGTTGCCGAAAACTCTAACTACAAGGTGGCGCTTACGAGGACAAAACAAAGAGATATTAAGTAGGGAGATCCAAATCTTAGGACTCCAAGAATGATCAGGGATCAACTACTCTTACGGATACGTGGAAGTTATAGTAATTAGTAGATATAAACATGAAATATATATGTTTTCAATTCCCTTAAAGTGACTATTTGTACATTTCTTCCATTTGCAATTGTGGGAAAAACTCACATCAATATTAAATGTCCGGAAATTGATAGTAGTTGAAAACATTTGAAATCTTGTGATTCTTCAACCGTATACGGTAATATCTCATTTGTCGAACTATAAAAGTTATGTAATTCCCTATCTGTAGTCTGATTTGCGTTTCTGGTGCATGCTGAAATGCATTAAATTTTTGACAAGGACGCTATTATATCGTTTTTCATTTTCGGTACAGCATTCCGACCAATGCAGCGTGGCGCCTCGAAAAGATAAATTAAATAAATGATGCAGCGTCTAGCTGACAGCCTCAATCAAATTCTAAATTGAAAATTGTCAACTGTTGATGTGAAATTCAAATGAAGTGATACGGTGGCAGATAACGAATCTCATTCCAATTGTCGTAATTCCGTTTCGTTTGAATGCATTAAACATAACAATAAATTTTGGTGTGAAATATTCAAATTATGTTTGTTCGTTATCTGGTCGGACGGATATAAATTCTCTCTGCAGATGGGATAATGGTTACAAAACAAAGAAGAATAACGGGAATAATTATTGGGGTTCTCTCTCTCTCTAAGTGCAGAATTAGTGCGAAATTGTTAATGGGATAGAGTTTATTCAAATAAAGTGATTTATGCTTAAATGCAAAATAATTGAAAATGATTACTTGCACATATTAAAATCAGCGCATCATACTCAGAAATCAAGTTTACATTTCGCTATAAGTCATTAAATATGCATTACTAGCGCAGTATGAGATATGCAGTTTTCTTATTTTTCAGATAATCTTTCCTGCTACCTAAGTTCATCCTTCACTTGTATATACGATGGCTCTTTGCTAACACTGGCTTTTTGAATTTCCCGAACAGGAAACAAATAAAAATTGGCATAGGAGTGGACGGATAGTTTTTGACCTAATTGATATCGCTGACGAAATTCTACTCATAACCAAAACAGTTCGATAAACTGAAGGTAGAAACACAGATTAGCGGCCTAGAAAGGAATTTAATAAAAATCAATGGAACAAAATGTTAGAATCGAAATAGATGAAAACGAAATCGATATAGTCAACAAGAAAGTATGTCTAGGACAAACAATAAAACTATGCAAGCAAAACTAAACTACAAAGATCACAAGAAGAATTCTTGTGACATGAACCGCAGTAAGAAAACGCAAGCTGTCCGGAGAAATACAGATATTCCCATAAACTTAAACTGGAAAACATCCAACACCTGTATTCTTCTAGTTATTCCCTATGGCATGGAAACCAAGAGACTCACAAAGTCTATAAACTAATATTTCTACAATTCCTTTTTTGATTTTCTTGGGCTATAAAAACACATTCAGCAAAAAGGTGTATATTAATAATATAGAGTAATAGAGTTTTTCAATAAGGCAGTAACTAGTGTTCTGGGCAGTTTCCAGATATTAACTTTAGGTACTACCCCTTGATTTTGAACTACCTAACTTTTCTGTATTCTCAGAAACCAGTGAGGGGAGTTCAATCCCATATGAATACGCAAAATAGCTATTTAGAAAGAATTTAATCGTTGCAGAAAAATATTACTCCTGACTTATTAGTTATTATTGTGTTTTTTGAAGACCCACTAAGGATATATTGCAAATAATGAAACAACGGCTACTTTAAATATAATCACACATCAGCAGACATATTAGAAGAATTGTGTTTAAAAGTGCATAGCGTTCCTATAATAGGCAGTCATTTAATAAATGCATTTGATGAACACAATGAATCACAGAGTTCCTTTCTATGAAGGACAAGGTCCAATGAAATAAAATTTTAACAAGACCGTAAAGCAACCTTAAATCCAGTTAGTTGGATTATAGAGTTTTCTTATCAATCAACTATTGATATCAACACCAAAATCATCAGACATCAAGTTACAGCAAATAAAGCTGAAATCCAACACTTGCATAATCTTGACGTAATGAATTTGTTTAAGTTTTCATACAATGCAAGTATTTTTATGAAACAACTTTATTCTTAATATATAATAAGAAAGCTATCCATACCACTCTTTTATCAGTTAAAATACTGCATGATAAAGAACCCCCAGGTCTTTGAAGTCGGTTAATTAACGTTTACTTTCGCTTAATTTTATTATATGTTCCTGTTTCCATTTTTTGTGTTACATGCATTGTCACTGCAATCTTTGACATTGTTTATCTTTTTATTATCTTTGAAACTACAACCATTTCTAAAATACATTATTTGGGGATTTAATGTGAAGAACATATTTGACGTGTTTGATATTTTTCATATTTAATATTGCATTTTTCCTATTTTCCATTTTTTGTGTTGCAAGCATTTTCATTGCATTCTTTGACATTGTTTATCTTTTTATTATCTTTGAAACTTTTGGCATAATAGACATCTTAACATTTTTGATATTTTGTCATTTTCGATATCACTGACATTTTACACATTTTTGACATTACTATTGTTTTTGACATTTTCTACTTTTGACAGTCAGGTAGTTTTGTCAATTTGGTCCAATAAAAGAAATATCGTCTCATTTTTCTATTAATTTAAAGAATTATTTTCATAATTCTCATATCTGTATTATTTTCGGTGCCCGAGCAGAAAGATTTTCTTAAGAAACTCAGACTTATCTCAAAAAGTGAATTTTCGAAAAATGGTAAAATCTGCTTCTATTTATCTTAAAAGACTATCTATATCTAGATGTACACTTGTGTTACTTTCTACTTAGATGATATTGAATTCTCCGTAAAAAATAGTGACCCTCATTTCCTTCATTTAATATTGGAATTTTCTCAAAATGATTAAAACCGCATTATTTATTTTAGAAGACTATATATATATACATATTAGGATTTACACCTGTATTACTTTCTGTTTCGAAGATATTGAGTTTCCTCAAAGCAATAATGACCCCCTTTTATTGTTTCAATTTTCCCAAAATGACTAATCACGAATTACCTCATTTAATGACTAGAGTCCATCTATTAATTCTCATGGCTCTATGATTTTAGGTTCCCGAAAAATAATACATTTTTCAAAAAATATGTCCCCTCTTTTCGCATAATGATAAAACCCGCTTCTATTTGTTTTAGAAGACCATATGTATGAAGATTTATACCCGTATTACTTTCTATTTCGATGATATTGAATTCTTCGTAAAAATATAGTGACTTCCATTTCCCCCATTTTAATATTTATCTCAAATGACGAATCACCTACTACTTGACTTAAATAAAGAAAATAACCTGTTAATTCTCAGGGCACTGTTGTTTAAGTTCTCAAAAAAAAACATAAGAAAATATTTATCCACTTGTCGCCCATGAGATAATTAAGTTTTTATAAAATGATTACCCTCATTTTTGTTTATTTGGAGAGAAAACTATATACAAAAATTTTTATGTCTTTGTGACTTACTGTTTTCAAGAAATTAAGTTAAACTAAAAACAATAGACACCCTACTGCCCCCCGTAGCGTAATCAAACACTTTATTAAAATAAAATATTGCCAAGATTACTCTCAGATGTCTTCTATTAGTGAAATATATATAAGATACACAATTCCAATGTACATTGATACATTACCTAAACTTTGGGGTCATGGGGCACGGGGTTTCGGAGCGCCATAAGGCTTTGGTTTTTGGTTTGCTGGCTGTAGTGCCAAAGCTATGGCTAAGATACGTCGATGATGTATTTGTCATATGGTCTTTCGGATTCAATTTACAGTAGAACCTGAAGAAAACAACCAGCTCCCTGTCCTTGACGTCCGCGTAAAAAGAAAACCCCAGAATGGACACTTCGACCACACCGTATATAGAAAGCCGACACACCCGAACAAATACTTAAACAGCAAATCCCATCACCACCCTTCTCAAATACAGGGAGTTGCCAATACGCTAGTTTCCAGATCCATACGACTAACCGAAGGAAATAACAAAACACACGAATTAAAACAGATAACTACCGATCTACGACAAAACGGATACACAAACCAAACAATTAAAAAGACAATAGCACAACAACACCATGAGCCAAAACCAAACGATTACCTCACCGAAAAAACAACAGTAGTCTTACCATACATCAAAGGGACACAGACAGAATTAGCCGAATTCTTCCAAAGCATGACATAGCAACAACATACAACCACACCAGACTATACGCACAAGCTTAGGAAATACCAAACCAGAGGTTAAACTAGAAAACAAGGGTATATAGTATAACTTGCGAGACTTGCGACAAGTCGGACAAACGAACAGCAGAATTTCAGCCCGTTTAGATGAGTACAGATTAGCTCTCAAAAATAAATAGACAATGTCGGCCCTGTTCCAACACCAACACCAATAGAGCCATAAAATCAATTTCGATAGTTGCAAACAAATCGCACAAACAACTCAATACAAAACCAGACTAATACGAGAAGCCATCGAAATCGAGAAAAGTGGACATCTAAAGAAAAGAGATGACGGCCTGGACCTCTCTAACACATTGAAGACAATTATTCAACATCAAAATAAAAAAGAATTCGCCAGGCAAAATACAAACCCGCCAACAAGTAACACACCGGCACTGCAGTGTACCGGCGAACCGTTGGGTTTTTCCGGCAATTAGTTGGGTTTTACTCGAAAATATTAAAGTGACATAGTGTGTGAGTGGTGTAACAAATCGAGCGGAGAAGTGGATTTTATAAATCCACGTATCGGAATATCTATTTAAAAGAATTCATAGAAGAAAGAAGTGACAGAATGAGGGTGCCAACGGACCTAAGTATCCCAGAGCTCGAGCAACTTGTAGTTCAGGTCACTGAACTCATCGCTCAGAGAAAAGAATAAAAAAGGAGAGAGGAAGAAAAGAAAAGGGAAATGGAACGGAGGTTAAAAAACCAAGCGACGCCTATGGAAGAATCAAGAAAGGAGGACAGCGACACTGATATGGATTTCCAACAAGCGACAAACAGGAAAAAACGCAGGAAAAATAAGAAGAAAGCAAACATAGAGACAAAGACAGAAACGGACGAAAGCGAAGAGGATATAAACAAAAAGGCGAGGAAAGAAGACAGCGACGAGGATAAAAACAAAAGGACAATGAAAAACCAAAGTGAGGACACTACCGCATCAACTAGTAGAGTGAATAAACAAGAACAAGAAAGGAGAAACAGCATCCCTCCCATAGTAGTGAGGGATCAGCAACGATGGACGGAAGACACGAGGCTTCTGAAAGAGAAGAAAATCACAGTGAAGAAGGCGAGTAACACACTAGAGGGTGTGAGAATTTTTGTTAGCTCTGAAGAAGATTTGAGGGCTACAACAAGAGTGATGGACAGTAAGAAGTTTGCGTACCACACGTACGCACTTGAAGAAGAAAGAATAGCGAGAGTAGTACTCAAGGGAGTACCCGAATACGTTGAAGAAAAACTCATCAAGGAAGAGCTGAGGGGAAAAAGGAATAGAGGTCAACAAGATAACGAGAATGATCCAAACAATCAGGAACGAGAGGGGAACGCCGAAGAAAATTCCAACAGCAATGGTTATTGCGCAAATTGTCCGAATCCAAGTAGAATCCTAGAGACCCAGAGACCAAATATGGCAATGCTACTGTTGCCAAAGGTTCGGTCATGGACAAGAACGCTGCACGGACCCACCTCGCTGCGTGAAATGCGGAGGAAACCACGAGTCAAGAGACTGCAGACGACCGAAGGAACAAGAAGCGAGGTGTGCAAACTGCGGAGGTGCGCATCCGGCCAGCTACAGGGAACGCAAAGAATTCCCAAAGAAGAAAGAAGAACAAAGAAGACCAGAAACAGCAGGGAAGACAAGGCTCAACTACGCAACAGCAGCGAACAGGAGTAATAACACAGAAACAGTAGGACAGAACTTCCTCACGATGATGGAGGAAATGAAGAAATTGTATCAGCCATTTATGGAGGTAGCCATGACACTAACTCCGAACCTGAATGAATAAGACGACCCCAACAGCATTGAAAATAATGAGCTGGAAGGCCAACGGGATTAGAAATAGGAACAATGAGCCAGAAGTATACTTAGAAGAAAACAACCTAGACGTGGCGCTAGTCCAAGAAACATTTTTAAAGGAAGAGGACGACTTCAGAATAAGAAACTACGCAATATACCAAACAGAAGACCCGGCGGAGGAGTACTAATAGCAGTGAAGAACAGAATTAAGCATCAGGAAGATGACCCATACCTGGCGGAAAATATCGAGAATGCGGCAATAGAAGTGGAGATGAGAAATGGTCAAATGATACAATTAATCAGCGCGTATCGACCACCAAACAAAGAGTTGAACCGTAATGATCTAAATTTATTTTTCAGAAACAACAGGAAGCCAAAGATCCTCGGAGGGGACCTAAATTCGAAGCACACAAACTGGAACTCAAGAATAACCACAGCAAGCGACAGGAAACTACAGGACCACGCAGAAAGTGAGCAGTATGACGTTATAGGACCAGCGGACCCGACACACTACCCAGCCAGAGGAGAACGACCGGATGTACTGGACATATTCATATTACAGAACACCAACATGGAGTGTGACATCGAGGCGACGCAGGAATTATCATCGGTGACACTAACGGCAACAAGATGGAGGAACAAGCAGCCAACTAAGACGGCAACAAGAACCAACTGGGAAGGATACAGGATAACACTGACAGAAAGAATAAGGACAACACCAATAATAGACGGGATTGATGAAGAGGCAAGGGTAATCAGAGAAGAGATTACAGCAGAACACGAAACAAACACTACGACGACCAAGAGACCAATCTACACAGGGGACATCCCGAGACAACTGAAGGAGAAAATTAGAGAAAGAAACATAAACAAGAGAAGATACCTGATAAACCTAGATCCGAGGATAAAACAAACAATCAACAGACTGAGCAGCGAAATAAGAGAAGAACTGAAGGACCACTGAAGTGAAAAATGGGACGACTACTTACAAGGACTGGACGTAGACAAAGGCACACACAAAGAACAAGGACACGCAAACTACAACGCCACTACAAGGGAGAGACGGACTAAAGTACAGAACAATGGACAAGGTAGAAATATTCGCAGACGCAATGTAGGAACAGTTCAACACAGATCAAGGAGACGACAGACAATTCGAGGAAGAAATAGAAGAAAAGTCCAAGAGATTAGAACACGACGCCCCAACGAGGATCCAATTAATGAAACGACAATGGAAGAAATAAAGGACATCATAGGAAAGTCAGAAAAGCACCAGGATGGGATAAAATATCAAACAGGATGTTAAAGGAACTACCAAACCTGTACATAGATAAGAGACTAAAAAACACTATTAATAATATTTTGTTTCAGCAAAAATACCCAGAAGAATGGAAGAAAGCGGAGATAGTGATGATTCCAGAACCAGGAAAAAGCAAGAAACTACCAGGGAACTACAGACCGATTAGCCTACTAAGCCATACCAGCAAGATAATGGACGCGATCATACTGAGAAGGCTCAAGGAGCAAGAGGAACAGCTAAACATCATCCCAGACCAACAGAGCGGATTCAGGGAGGGACATTCTACAGAGGACCAAGTAATGAGGACATGGAGCAATGGGCGAAGAAATGGAAAATCAAGATCAATGCGGGAAAAACACAGGCAATAGCCATAAGAAGGAGGAAGAAGCTGGACCAACCAACTAGAAGACTTACGGTAGGAGGAAATAACATCGCATGGAGCCAAGACGTCAACTATCTGGGGATACATATAGACAGAAAACTCACGTGGAAGAAGCATATAGGAGAGACAGTGAAGATAGCCAAGTCAAGGGTCCGCCAACTCAGCCCAATGATAGTAAGAAGAAGCAGACTACAACTGAGGACGAAGAGGAGCATCAACGAAGCATCAGTGAAGCCAATCATCACATATGGAGCCAGCATCTGGGGACAAGCTGCAGCAACGCACATCAAGAAACTAGAGGCAGTACAGAACAACGCACTAACGAGGATGACGGACGCCCCATGGTACCAGAGGAACAACCAACTAAAAAGAGACCTAGAGATGACCACAATCAAGGGAGAAATAACGAGGAGAACGAAGAAAATCATAGCCAGGATGGAACAGCATAGGAACCCACTGATGAGAGAGGCAACCAACTACGATGAACATGAGAGATACAGGATGAAAACACCGCGACAAGCCCTACTACAAGAGGAAGAAATAGTGAAGAGAAGAAAGAAAAGAAGACTGTAAATAGGATAAGAATATTAGGAAATAAAATATGATATATTAAGTAATGAAATATCTTAGGGAATTAGCATTATATCAAATAGGAAAAAGAAAGTAGGGAAATAAAGTAGAAATAGAGGATAGGAGTAAGAAAATGTATGTAATTTTAACTCTGTAAATAAAGATAAATGAGACATTGGCGAAACGTCTCCAGGATTCAAACATGAATCAATATAACGAACGGTTGTATTCCCGGATTAATATTTCTTGATATTGTTTCATCCGTGAAAGCCTACGACTAGACACATATATATATATATGTTTCCCCGGCAGGGATCCGTTATCAACTAAGCGGATGAATTCCCGGAAACCACCTAAAACATTTAGTGCCCGCGAAAACTTAAAAACAAATATATATAATATATATATATATATATATGTTATATGCAAAATATATCAGCACTTAGTTCATACAGTCGAGAAGTCAACGGAATTTAAAGCGTACGTGACTTCTCAGGGATATCAAATTACATCTTGAATTATATGCAAACAACTTCCCGGAAACCTACACGAGTCCGTTTAACCAGTAAAAACGCTGACTTGCATCAGCACTTTTGTTAATGTTATAAAAGCAACTGGAAACGTTCTCGTGTTGTCATTCAAATAATATCATTTATAGTATTAAGTTATTCAAGTACTTTAATGTTCAATTTTAATTTTGTATGTTTCTAAATAAATATTTTTTTAAAAAATGAATTGAATCAAAGTGAATATAAAATTGGCGCAGTCAGTAGGATTGTCCAACACAGTTAGAACACGTGAATACTAACTAACTGTGGAGATTTCTAAATCATTGTGGACAAAACCTACTTGAAAAGGACAACAACTACCAAGTACTAGCAAGGGAACACGCAACCAGGCTAACCAGTGCTAAGTGACGCGGAGAACAGTCCGATGCGAGGAATAATAACGTAAGAATCACATAAAGTAACTATTTTTATTTTTTTTGATTTTATTTTGAATGACCACCAGTTCTTTCATTTATATAATATTTATTCCTCATAACCTTACATTCCTAAATAATTTTGAAACTATATATTTTACATAATCATATTATTTTATTTCCATTACTTTGATTTACATATTTCGAAGTATTCGAAACATTATTTCTAGTTTATTATTAATCTACCATTTATACATTCCTATTTTAAATTTGTTATTACTATATTAAACATTACTCAATACTGAATCGATAAACCGTATATTTTCTACCATTTCAATTTAAAACTTTTATTCAACGTTTAATTTCGATTTATTGTGCGAATCTATACAATTTTAAAAATAGCAACGACTAGACAAGCAGCTACACCAACCGTAGAACCCTATAAGCTTTCGGAAATATTTGCCATAATTCCTGAGTATGATGGTAATCCGATATTTTTGAATACTTTCATATGCTCCTGTAATACTGCTTACAGCATGGCAACGGATAATCAGCAAGTATTGCTAATTCTCCACATCAAAAATAAGTTACGCGGTAGAGCGGCTGAATTAATTAATTCGCGAAACCCTAGTCAATTAGCTGAAATTCAAACCCTCCTAGAAAATCATTTTGGAGATCCTCGGGATCTCTCGGCTCTCATACAGGACTTGCAACGAATGCGGCAAACTCCAAATGAATCCCCCCTCACTTTCTCTGCTAGACTCCAGACGCATCAAGCGAAAATGCTAGCAGCTATAAACAAGCAAAATTTAACTCTCAAAGAAAAACAAGCACAGATTGACTTAATAGAGTCAATGGCTCTTAATAGCCTTCTTACGGGTTTAGAGCCCAAAATTGGTCAACTCGTTCGCGCTAGCGACCCGTGCAGTATTCTCACTGCCATTTCCAGAATTAAACGAGAACTACAACTCTCACATTTAGAACCCAGAAATTTTCAGGTAATAGAAGTTTCCAACAACCCCCTCGTAAACCAAATAACGGTCCACCTCCAAAACAATGCTCTTTTTGTAAACGCATGGGCCATTTAAGCAACGAATGCTTATTGAGAATGAGACAATTTCAACACAACCGAATTCTAATCAGAACTATTCGAATTATCGCCCTCATTTTTCCAATCAACCTGCTAATCAATCTACAAATGTTAATCCCAGTCAACAATTTTCACAGCAACAATTTCGTCCATCTACCAGTAGACAAACCCAAATGTCTGGCAATTACAGACCGAACCCGAGTTTCTTTAAACATCAACAACGCCAACAACCAAAGACTCATCACTTGAACAATCTGCAATTCGGACCATATCACAATGACTATAACTACTCTCAAAACGAAAATCATTACACCTCTTTACCCGATGAGTACGGAAACGTACAAGATTATCACCCTAATGATTTCGAACAAAACAATGAACCAGAATATTTCAATACTGAACAGTTATACGAATTTTATTCTGACGAACCTGATTCTTCTCAAGTAAATTTTCATTTGACCCCCACTCAGTCAGAACCCCCCGACCAAGAAATTTCAGAATTCAAACCCAAATTCAGACAATGAATCTGGACGACTTCAGCCCCAATGTCAACTTCCCAGAACAGAACTTTCTGTAAGACCCCTTCTTTCCGTCAACTCAAAGAATCTTTATTATATTACTGACTCTTCAAACACCTATAAACTTCTTATCGATACGGGTGCAGGACTTTCAATTTTTAAACCTTAAACCTGCCAACGCTTCAAACAACGATTTCCCGAAAACGTAGTCATCCAAGGAATCACCGATCAGAAAATCTTAATCAACGAATCCACCCTTGTACCTTTCAATGTCGCCGACCCACACAAGGTATATATTTGCAACATCGACATTGAATTCGACGGATTACTGGGTTCAGATTTCCTTGAACACTATAACTGCGTTATAGACTTTAACAGCCAACAACTTGTCACTAATTTTAAAACCTTACCTCTCTACAAAGTTACGGATGATACTGTCATGCGTACTCAGAACCTTCAACTTTCAATAACTCCATCCCGGTTAATACAATCTGTTTAGAACCCCGAACAGAACAAATATGTAAATTAAAATGTAACCTCACTAATACTGATGCTTTCCTATCATCTGCCGAAATAGAAAAAGTTTATCTTCCCGTGCCCTTGTTAAAATTAATGAAAAAGGCGAATTCCTTACTTCAGTTTTAAATGCAAATGCTATCCCCAAGACTGTTAATTTCGACAATTTGGAACTCGAACCGATAAACAATTTTTCCGTAAACATTCTTTCTGAAAATTACTCTCAAAACTTGACACAGCCTGATAGACAAACTACAATTATGGAACAACTTCGGTTAGAACATCTGAACGAGGAGGAAGCCGAACTTATTTCTCAACTTTGCCTCGAATATTCCGACATATTCTATTTAGAAGGTGACCAACTGACCTTTACAAACGAAATCAAACATTCGATAGACACTAATAACGCAAAACCCTCTTTCACAAAGTCATATCGGTACCCCCAAATACACAAACAAGAGGTAAAAAGTCAGATATCAAAGATGCTTGACCAAGGCATTATACGTCCGTCTAATTCGCCATGGTCATCCCCGGTTTGGGTAGTTCCCAAAAAACTAGACGCATCTGGTACCCAAAAATGGCGCGTTGTCCTCGATTATCGTAAATTAAATGAACTTACTGTTGACGACAAATATCCCCTACAGAACATTTCGGATTTACTTGACCAACTTGGCAAATGCCAATACTTCACCACCCTCGACTTAGCTTCCGGGTTTCACCAAATCGAAATCGATACTAAAGACATCCAAAAAACAGCATTCACAGTTGATAATGGCCATTTCGAATTTGTTAGAATGCCCTTCGGTCTTAAAAACGCTCCATCCACCTTCCAAAGGGTAATGGATAATATTCTTTTAGGTGTTCAAAACGAGAGATGTTTAGTCTATATGGACGACATTATCGTTTATTCTCCGACTATACATGAGCACATAACCCGACTTTCTCAAGTTTTCAAACGATTGCGAAAAGCCAATCTAAAAATCCAACCCGACAAATGCGAGTTTCTTCGCAAAGAGGTCGCGTATCTTGGCCACCTTATAACTCCCGAAGGCGTGAAGCCTAACCCCTCAAAGGTAGATTGTATCTTAAATTTTCCCCAACCAAAAAACCCAAAAGATATCAAGTCCTTCTTAGGGTTAGCTGGTTATTACAGGCGATTCATCCCCAATTTCGCCAAGATTTCAAAACCTTTGACAAGATTACTTCAAAAAGACACACCTTTCCAGTTTGATTCAGAATGTGTCAAATCTTTTGACGAATTAAAAAGAGCCCTTACTTCTACTCCCATACTCATATACCCTAATTTTGAAGAGCCATTTATTCTTACAACCGACGCCAGTTCATTTGCTATCGGCGCAGTGCTCTCTCAAGGCCCCGTAGGTAAAGATTTACCCGTAGCCTATGCCTCCAGAACTCTCTGCAATGCTGAAACTAAGTATTCAACCATAGAACGAGAACTCCTTGCAATAGTGTGGGCGGTTAAACACTTTCGTCCGATAATTTTGGCCGTAAGTTTTTACTTTTGACCGATCACCGCCCGTTAACTTGGCTGTTTTCTATAAAGGATCCTGGAAGTAGACTTGCAAGATGGCGCCTTAAGCTCGAGGAGTACGACTATCAAATAATTTACAAACCCGGCAAAGTAAATAAAAACGCCGACGCGCTCTCTCGCATTAAAGTTAACAACTTTAATGAATACATATCATTTCAAGCAAACAATCATCTAACACCATTTACAGTACTCCCAACAAACGAAACTGACGATGACTCACAAGAACCCCAAACGAGAAGTCCTATTAATCTCCAACAAATCTCTGAAGAATTTAAAACTTTTGTCGAGCGATATCAAGCCGTCTCTCTCATAGATTACGACAAAATTCAATTTTCTAATTGCCAACTCCTAGACCGAGGAAACAAAAATATCCTAGTATTTCCCCAAGGCTCTCTCATGAAAAATTTTCACCATGACATCATCGAAGACATTTTTGAGGAAAATGCTGATTTCCGTACCCCTAGAGTAAATGTCTTTGCAAGCAAAAGTGTCAGAAAAAGACGCTATTACATCGTCCCTCTCCCTTCTGACCCAGAAATAGTCAACGAGATTCTTTTCGCATCTCTGTATAATAGTAGAGATGTGTTTACTGAAAATGAAGTATTCTGTGTTGAGAATAACATTGAACTGCCCATTTTGGAAATGCTTTCGTTTATCTTTTCCGAAATCGATATCAAATGGAAAGTTTGCCAAAATATCGTCCAAACGGTTGAGAAAGACCAAATACCCATCATCCTCGACCAATTCCATAACGGCAAAAATAATATACACCGAGGTATCAATGAAACTATCCGCAGAATAAAAGAAAAATACAATTGGCAAGGACTGACTAAGGACGTTGACAATTTTATCAAAAACTGTCAATCTTGCCAGAGAGCAAAAGTTTACCGGAAAAATCTCGACAGCCCACTTGTCATTACTGAAACCCCACGGACACCCTTTGAACGCGTCAACATCGATATTCTAGAAGTCCCGACAAAAAACTACGCATTGACTATCCGGGACGAACTAACAAAATTCTCTCAGGCCTACCCCATAACCGACAAATCCGCAAAAACCGTTTTTAGTACCTTACTACTCTATTTCCAACACTTCGGTACTCCATTACGGATACATTGTGATTATGGCAGGGAATTCGACAACACACTAATGAGAGATTTGTGTAAACTATTTGACATCAAACTATCTTATTCTAGTGTGGGACATCCCCAGTCAAATGGTTCATTAGAACGATTCCACTCGACCTTATTAGAGATGATTAGAATCCATAAACTAGAAAATCCTGACGAGCACCCTTTTAACATCCTCCCTTATGCAATCATTGCATATAACAATTCTGTAAACAAAACTCATGGATTCACCCCTTACGAACTTGTTTATGGACATACTTCGAGTAGGACTCCAGAAACTCTCTACAACCAACAAGCCCTGATAACTAAGTACATCAGAGATCTCAATAATCGTATCTCTCACTATTATAAAATTTCTCGCGAAAGAACGGAATTCCAAAAACATAAGCGAAAGTCAGATTTGATGAACACGTTTCTGAAAATCTCCCTAACTATCAAATAGGCGATAAAGTGTATATTAAAGAATCCCAGATCAAGGACAAACTCCAAAATAAATTCAATGGTCCTTTCGAAATCCTGGAGATTCACAGAAACTCCGCAACAGTACTAAACCCTAAAACTAACCAAAAATCAAAAGTAAATTTCGACCGAATGAAACCGTTCTCAGAAAGTTAATTTCTGTTTCAGGTTTTGCCTGCTGTTCGGGTCAGCAGTACCCCAATTTCAAATACAACCAATAAACAATACTTTAGGTATCTACTTCCATAACGAAGCAGAAATAACTGTATCCAATGATAAATGGACACTTTTAGTACACAGAAACATTTCTACACTAGAACAAGTATTTACAACAAATAGCAGAATATTACAAACTCTTGTAAAAACTGTTAACTTCAATTCTTTTGCTATGAACTACTTTCGCGCAGACGTACAAACCCACATTAATCTTCTCAATCAAATTTCTAACTCAATCAAACAGAAATTTACTGACATTCACATGGACACTAAAAGACACAAACGAGGTATACTTGATGGGGCAGGTACCCTTTTTAAGGCAATCACCGGTAATTTAGACGCCGCCGACGGAAAATACTTTACCGAAAGCATAAACCGCTTAAATCAAGGCCAACTTCAAATTGAGAACTTACAAAAAAACCAAATAAGTGTCACCACATCCTTAATTAAAAACTTCAACGAAACTATCCAAAATCTTAGAATTGACGAGAAACTTTTTAACGATAACATGATAAAGCTGGAAAACACTATCGGAAAAATTAATGATAAGGTCGCCTACGTCGAATCAAAACTCGCACTACTTGAAATGTGTGAAAAACTTATGGAGAATTATCTCTACTTAGAAGATAATTTGAATGATGTTTTAAATTCTATCACATTCGCGCGTCTGAAAATAATTCACTCTTCAATTTTAACACCAGAACATCTTATTACCTCATGACAGGAAGTATCGCAAAATTTAGTCAAAAGTAACCTTCCATTGGCTGTAAAGTACTCGAGCATCGCACAATATCTGGAAATTATTGAACTAGAGGCATTTCAAACATATACCGATCTTATATTTGTGTTAAGAATCCCTTTAGTCGAACAACATCCTTACACAGTCTTTCATTTATATCCTATCCCTATATACGATGAAAGAACAGGTTTACATCATATGCTATCCTTCACTCAAAAATATCTTGCAAAGAATGATGATTCTTTAATGTTTATTCCGATCAAAGACTTAAGTGCGTGTAAACCGTTATCCACTCGTAAGAAACTGTGTTCTGAACTTTACGCGTATCCTATTGACACAAACGCGTTATGTGAAGCTCAACTTCTAAAGAATGTCCAGAAGGTACCCGACAACTGTAAAAGCTCACTAATATTCACTCAAGGATACAACGTTCAAAAACTAGAACCCAATACGTGGCTCATAATTACTTCTGAACCCATAAGTGTTACAGTGAATTGCGCTCAAACAAACCCAAAAACTTTTACAATCTCCCTCAACTCCATATTGACTCTTCAATCAGAGTGTAGTGCGTTTATAGGAATTACAAAAGTTCAAGCCGAATCTGGTAAACAAACCGATGTTCTAGAAACCTTCCAACCAGTAACAGTGCCGTTCAACTGTTGCGAAGCAGTGCCAGAAAAAATATAATTCCTGAACTTCAGCCCCTGAAGCTGAACACGCTTAACGTAGAAGAATTAGACGTAGCAAATCACAAATTGGAACAATATTCCAGAGACCTCGATGGTCTCATAAACCAGCCGTTTGTAACCAAAAATATCTCTTGGTTTACCTATACAACCATAGCTGCTCTCATGATCATAGCAGCACTCATCACCTTCCAAGCTGTCAAAAAGAGAATGGTAAAACCTCCAAAGGACTGCAATCCTGACCAGACTTCAGTGCCTCAGTCAAGACTCAAATTCTTCCCCAAGCTTAGGCCTGTTTTGAAAACAGAACAAAGCTTAGAGACGCAAGTTTAGGTATACACTTTATGTTCACTAAAAACACCATTTTAATATTGATTTATATCATTAACCTTTTTATTTTTCTACACATTATTTTTATTTACATTTTCTTTTACTTTATATTTTATTTTGATATGTTTAGGTTAAGCATTTAATTATTACTCGTATTATTTTATTGCTCATTTATTGCATTTATTGCATCAGCACTTTTGTTAATGTTATAAAAGCAACTGGAAACGTTCTCGTATTGTCATTCAAATAATATCATTTATAGTATTAAGTTATTCAAGTACTTTAATGTTCAATTTTAATTTGTATGTTTCTAAATAAATATTTTTTTAAAAAATGATTGAATCAAAGTGAATATAAAATATATATTATATATATATATATTATATGTATATATATAGATATAAATATATAGGCAAAATCCTTCGGTAACCCAAAAGATAAAATCGAGTTAGAGAACCACGGAGCCTATAGTGTATCTTGCGGAGACTGTCAAAAGTCATACGTGGGACGTACTAACCGACGCATTTCCGTAAGAGCATAGGAGCACAAACTGAGCATCAGGAATAAGCAGACGACATCGGTCTTATTTCAACAAGAACTCCAGACAGGACATAAAACAGACTTCAATACGTGCAAGGAAATCGCGAACATAGAAAATCACCGAAATAGGCAAATACGGAAAGCAATGGAAATTGAGAAAATCGGGGAATTAAATAAAGGAGAGGTCACTCTAAACTCGCCAAATACGTGGAAGGCACTTCTACAAAAATCCCATCATAAAAATCTAATCCTAGTGAAAAACAATTAGAAGGGACAATAAACAACGGGACGGGTGGTCACAACCCAAGAGGATTAGCAGGTAAAGCAATAAAGACCACTAATGGCACCGCATCTGAACAGTCATTATACAGTTTACGATCTCGAACGAAAGTGTAAATAGAAAGCCAGTCCCTAAATTTCTTCATTCAGTTTTTGAGATTTCAACTTTTGAAAATGCCAAATGAGATTTTGGCGAAACGTCAGGTAAAATGTTCTTTTCAGAGCACACACACACACATATTTATATATATTATATCTTGTAAATCACTTTTGAGTTTTAAAAAAAATATATTTAAGAAATATAATAATTAAAACTTTGAATAAAACATTAAATTTAAATAAAAAAATGAACTAACTAAATGGTACAATTGTACGTGTAATACTAAAGATCATTGACGACCGTGGGACCGCGTCGCTCAGATTTATAACATTAAGTAAGCTGACTAATCATTTCATCCAACCTAACGATTTTGAAAATGGATATTTAGAAAATATACTTCACCATGAAAATGTGCGGGAGCCCCATATATTTGTACCCGCATTTATGTTCTTTTGTTTATTGGGATATTTTCTAAAAGAATTCGAAATTCACTTATTAGAAATTCCAAAAATGTTAATCCATTAAATAGCGACCTATTATTCCTCCCCACACAGGTACTGATCACCTGTGTTGATTATCAATCAACTGATGTGGATTGTTATCAGAATAATAATGGGAGTTATGTCCATAACCAGATCCATTATTGTGTAAAGTACATTCATCTGTGAACAGAACAAAATTATAAAAGTTCTCATTTTCAGCCACTTTATCAAACATCCACATAGAAAATTGAACCCGATTTTCAAAATCATTTCCGGAAAGTTCCTGATGAATTTGGATTTTGTAATCATAATATTTATGCTTGTTAAGAATTCTGGACACACTGGCTTGGCTGATATTAACATTTCGGGCAATTTGGTTCTGCCCTATGTGAGGATTTTCGATTACGGAAGCTACAACAGCTAATTCGATTTCTTCGTTTTGCGTCACAGGTTTTTCTTTTGTAAGTTTTCTGTACTCATGGCTCCCAGTTTGCCTAAAGTGGTCCAACCGCCTTACGAATGCTAATTTATTTGGATGAATTCTGTTAGGAAATTTCTGAGCGTAGGCTCTAGCAGCTAATAACCGATTATGCAGGCATGCTCCAAGGACAAAAATCATGCTATAAACTTTCATTCTTATTAATTAATATTTACAGTAGTCACCGATTATTACACCAAAATGATTCATAAAGAAGAGTTGTCAGAAAATATTAAAGGAAAACTGTCAAATTCTCATAACTATCTTGTTAAATATTAAATAAGTTAACATTCGTCTGTATTTTGTGAATATTCGTTTTTTATGGGAGCGTTAGGTGTAGGGAAACGTTATACTGTCGCATAGAGAATAAAATTCTACTACTGTTGGTGACATAATATATAGGGTGTTTCATTAAATTTAAAGAAGTAATTGTCATTTGAAATTTTAGTTAATTAATTGGTATTTAATTCATACCTTGTATACAATATTGAATTTTCCATAAGTTCTATACAAAATATTATCCCTCAGGAGACCCAAGTCGGAATTTTGTTGGAAACAAGAAAAGAGTATGCTGAGACACTAACCCGTTTAATGGTCACATTTTGATAAAATAGTGAATATTACAGAAACTATGGGGTTTAGGTTAGTAAACTTTTATGAAAAACCTTATCATTTTAATCAAAGATTCCGAAAATGTAATAATATATAGGGTATTCAATTTAAAAAAATACAATTTTGATACTTTTCACATTTGTGGGACAACTTGTATAAAACGAAATTAATTTTAAAATGTTCCTCTGAAGGATATATTTCAACGTAAAAAAGGATCCTCTGAAATAAGTATCTTAGTCATAATATTCCGTGTTGTAATATTTGAATAACACTTTATATTTATCTTGAACATCTATATATAAATAGGCAAAGACAAAACGATTAGCTACCATTTTCTCCTCTGTCTCTCAACCGATTTTCTTCATTTTTGTTTTGTTTAGTAGCTACCTTCTGACAACCTTCAGTGCAGAATGCTAATATTAATTTATAATATTGTTTCATTCATTATATAAAATATAATAAAAAATAATTATTTACGTCCATCTGTCAACGCCAAATAACTGACATTGATAAGTATAGTTGGACGGAGCGAACGTTAGATGCTATTATACACTTAGAGCATGTACTTATGGAAGTGGCATGCAAGCGTTGTTATTGTTTAGTGGTAAAATAGTCAATGTAGTAGATCAGAATTGATTTTTCGGACGCGTTGTAGTAACTTTCACATTAAATATTCTGTTTTTAATGTGAATTTAATTATTTGATTAATATATTATTATCACAACCTTCCCGAAGGTGTTGTATAAAAAATTTATCAGACAGCGGACAATAGAGAATTTATTAAATATTTAAGTTCTCCTAGGGTTGTTGTTTCTCTCTTTTCTTTAATATTCCTGAACTTGATTGAAACCACAAATGACGAAAACTTTTAGATTGGAAAGAACAATCTTCCAAATAATATATCGAATATTTTGCCAGTCACGGTTCCAGCCAAAATTTGGGGGGTCATTCATTCGTCAAAAATATTTCGAATACCGATATTTGATTACATTTTTATTTTCTTTTTATTTCATTAGATTTGTCCATATGAGTGAACAATTTTGGTCATTACATCTACTTCTCCGATTTCTCCACAACTCTGATTGTTATAAAAATATACTTTTTACAATTTCATAAAATACGGTCGAATTTCGACCACTGGGGGACCACTAGTTTATTTAATTTGGTAGTTTTCACATCACATAGATTTCTTGTGATACCTATTTTACCAACATCACTCGTAAAAGACAATTATAGAATATTTTCCGAAAATATATTATCCATATTTGTCTCCTGTTTGAGATTTTTAGAATTTGATATTGTCGTTTTCCGGTATTCATTTCAGGTTTTTTCAGGATTCATTGGTATTTTTGACGTTGTTGGACTAATGGACAATTCTGAGAGTTTTGAATTTCTTGACGATTTTGACATGTTTGATATTTTTTACACTAAAAAATATTGAAATATTCAACAGTTTTAAAATTTTTAAGATTTCTGACATTCCCGAAATTTCAGACATTTTTGACATTTCTGACACTTTTGACTTTTCTAACATTCTTGACATTTTGACATTTTTGCCTTTACCTTAAATTTACAGTGATAGCGACATTTTTAGTTATGTCTGTTAGTTTTGGCATTTTTGGCGTTTTGAAAATTATAGTTTTTTTTAGATTTTCCTCGTTTTAAGTTTTTGACAGAATAAACTTGACAAATTTTGTGTTGTTGTACCGTTTGGTGTATTTAATATTCTTAACGTTTCCAAGTTTTACATTTTTTTTCATTTTTTGAAATTTTCTTTTATTTGACAAATTTTTTTTCTCACATAACACCAGTATTACTTTCTATTTCGGATATATTGAATTCTTTCTAAAAAAATACCAACTCCATTTGCATTTTGACATAATGACGAATTACTTTTTACTTCGCTCATAAAAAGTTCCTCCGTCGGAAGTCGTGTCGCGCCTGATTGGTGTTTACTCCGCCCCCTACGCTGCCGTGTCGGGTGTGTCGCTTGTTGACGGGTTTGTATTTTGCATAGCTAATTCGGTTTTATTTTGATGATAAATAATTGTCTTCCATGTGTTAGAGAGGTACAGGGCGTCTCCTCTTTTGTTTAGTTGTCCAGTTTTCTCGATTTCAATAGCTTCTCTTATTAGTCTTGTTTTGTAATGAGTTGTTTGTGAGATTTGTTTACAACTATCGAAATTGATTTTATTGCCTGATTGTTGTTGGTGTTGGAAGAAGGCCGATGTCGATTTTTGACAGCTAATTTGTGTTCCTTTAAACGGGCTGAAATTCTCATGTTCATTTGTCCGACGTATACTTTGTCTTATATTCCGCATGTTATACTATATACCCCTTGGTTTTCTAGTTTAACTTTTGGTTTGGGATTTCTCAAACTTGTTCCTATAGTCTTGGGAAGTTTGTATGCTGTCGCTATGTCATGCCTTCGAAGAATTTGGCCAATTCTTTCTGTTGTCCCTTTGATGTTTGGTAAGACTACTTTTGATTTTTCTGTCCGGTCGACGTTTGGTTTTGGCTCATGGTGTTGTTGTGCTATTATATATATTATAATATATATATATATATATATATATATTATATAATATATATATATATATATATATTTATTATATATATATATATATATATATATATATATATATATATATATTCGAGTAACTAGAAGCGAAAGCAGAAGGCTACGAGAATTATGCGAACCGACCTAAAGAGGGCAGATGTGACTCTGCCGAAACGTCGTCATTGTACCATCGATCCCGGCAGGGAAACCACCTAAAACATATATATATATATATATATATATATATATATATATATACCCTTATTATAAACTGAGCTAGGTTCCGGATGCGAACCGTCGTTTGGACTATTATTTGGATCCTCTATCAAGAGACAAAATGAAACCGAAAATGATAAATCAGGTTCTAGATCGAACTTGGAGTTTTAACCTGTCTACTCCCCAAGTAACACTAAATAACTGATTTAAAAGAGTTATTTTCGACCTTAAAGAGAGGGTTAATGCTCACCAACTAGAGAGTTACGAATAGCGTTACGAGTAGAAGATGTTTTTTTACCATTGTTAATTGGTGATTACTAGATACCATTTCAGATTTACGGTATTACGGAAAACTCTACATATCTGGGTGATTGTTTATTTATTCCAAAAGTATGTGGATTTGAATACAAGTATTTAAATTGATCTACAACTCCATCCACCTTAAAGGGTCAACATAACATAAAAAACTCTGTTTTACCGCATATGAATATATCAAAAATGTCTGCGGTTATGCTTTGTCGTGTTCACTAAAAAATTATGATCGTGTATTTGTGACATTCTGAAGTTATCAAAACATTTCGCCCTTTCCTGGACTGATGAGAACACTCTTTGAATTATCTAATTAATTTTGAAATTCGGAACGCGGCAGTTCAGATATTCATTAAAAGTTTATTGTTCTCTCAGGGTTTGAATTTATGGTCCTGAGTAATAACAGAGGAAGTGATAAAGGTTGGATCTGACACGCCTCTAGATATTGCAGGGAATTGGAGCAAAAATTAATACGGAAAAAGTTCCAGGCGTTAAAAGAAAGAAATTATTAGAAATTTTTATTCGGGATTTGTCAAAAAAACTTAATTTAAATGAAGTAATATTCATTTGTTATGTAAATTATTCATTTTGAAGATCCACATTGTCTCGATTAACGACAACAATTTCGTTTGTAATGAGTTTTGTCTTCCTTTGCTTTAAATGAGAAAGTGTAATTGTGCGTTTAAAGTCAGCGCTTTCAAATTCAACAAGCTGTAATAGCCCCATAAAATTTATTTCACTGCAGAGACATTTTAAATTATTACAAAATTGATATATCTTATGGATAAATATGTGGAATGTTCCGTGTCCGTTTTCTGATACAAAACTTAATAAATCTGAAAAACGGTTGTTGCCGGTTAGTGAGATAAACATAAACATCTTATAAAATTTAGAAATCTTGGTATTTTATTTTAGCAGTCTCCAATGACAATGACACTAGTATTATGTGCGTGAAATAACATAATTTATCTTACAGATTACTAGTAACTTCCCAATACCATGTCAATTTTTAATAATTCAGCCGTCATTTGTAGTCAAATTTAAATTTTCAGATAGGTAACTTTAGAAAAAGTTGCTGTTAAAGTTTTATATATTATAATTTTTTCTAAGTGGCAATAAACTTACCTAAAGATAAAATAAACTCTTATAAGCTCACTTTTATTTAATAATTATGGTTTAATTTGAATTTAAAGAAATACTGTCAATTAAACACAAATTATTTTGTATAATCCTTATTATATTATTATTACATATCTCGACATAAAACTGCTGGCGTAAACGCGACTGAGCAAAGAAGGACGGTTGGCCGCTCCCACCCCAAATTGTGAGGATAATTTAAATTTAAATGTTGTTTTAGGAGAACTAAATTTAAGGCGAACTATATTAGCATGTCCTCTTTCACTCTGTTTCCTAAGTTACTTGTTAAGAATAAAACCTAATTGTATGTTGTACTGTTCTTGCTTCCTCCTTCCAAATGAAAATTATGACTGTATTTTCTCACTCAAAGTATAGACATAGACACATTATAATGTTACATTCATATAAAAAAATAAATTTGAAAATGAAAACATATTGATAGCACATTAAACACTGCAATATTCAAACAAAATTTGTCATTACGAATCTTTTTAATTTTTCATTTTCTTGTTCTTTTGTGTTAAGTTAATTACCATTGAAATCAGGTCTAATTTAAACCTTGAAACATTTAGATCATTTGAAATATACAGACTTTCAAGTTTATGTGGTGTTATTTCCAAGAAATTCAAACTAAGCTTCAAAATTAATTAATATTTTAGAAAAAAGTAATATTCATTTATACAAATAAAGACATGTGGTTGTTTGTGACTGTATATATGCCAATATATAAAAAATATAGCACCATACATTGTTCCATAGACAGAAAAACTTTTTAAAAATATTTCAAAAGTATCAATTCGGATTTGGAAAAAAATTAATTACAAAAATGAAAATAGGCAAAGTAATAGACTGTATCTATAAAAAAGTAGATAACTAGGACAACATTAGCTACTTTTATTGATTTGGGTGAATCACCGTGTCCTATTCGAGGAACTAGAGGTAAGTCTCTTGAACTTATAAGAAACGATTTAACAGATAGAAAGCAATTTTCTAGAGCCAACGAAGCATCAAATAAACAAAGGTATTCCACTAGGAATCCTTTTGGAACCACTTCTTTTTTATCTTTTAACTCTCTACGTTCTATTCTTCCAAATGGATTATAATTGCTTATACCGATAATAACGTGATTCTCTTTTCTGGCCCTTACTTTTAGGCAAATGAAGTTAATTTTTCAAAAGGTCAGTCAGTGGCTATGTGAAAATCAATCAACATTAAATATTCACAAAACAATGTGAAAGCTTTAAAAATAAATTTACAGGTTATTTAGGTATTAGAATTAACAATCAATTGATAAGTAGCGTCGAAACAGTCAAATACTTGGGAATAATTATGGACAAACTAATAAAACGGAGAATAAATGTAACAAATTTTGTCAAGAAATAATTGCTATTCATTTTTATAAAATTGAACAAAGTAATGAATAAAGATACAATGTTACACATATATTTTAGCCTATTCATTAGTAGCAACTTATGGCATATCAGCATACAGTTTGGAACGCAACATTGATTCTTTCCAGTAACTGCTCCTTGGTTTCTATTTCTATCTCGTCAAGGACTTGCATTTTTAATAAATGATTTACCGATCTTATCAGATGAAGTCCTATTGGCAGACAAACGAAAAATATTCAAGAAAGATGGCTGTCCAGCACATTATAGGTGAACTGTAAGAGAGCTTCTGGAGAATTCAATCCCAAACTCGTGGACTGAGAGGACTGGCCCTATAATTTGGCCTCCAAGGTCGCGAGACCAGACTCCCTTTGATTTTTTTGTATGTGGACGGGCCAAACATCTCGTTTTTGAGAGAGAAATAAAAACTAAGGAGCAGTTAAGATCAAGAATAAATGTTGCTTTTGAAATAATATGGGATGAGATGTGACTAGAGACTACCACTGTAGGAGTCAGACAAAGGTGTCGCGATTGCATCCGTAGCGGTAGAAGCAGGTTTGAACAAAATTTATAACAAATTATTGCAATTTGGTGCATGTTTTATTTTCTGTAGTTCTCACCATACAAGTGCAAATTTTATTAGGATAGGATACTGATTACTTTCCAATACGTCGAAGTTCTCGATGTGCTTCTTTTTTTTTGGAACGTGATAAAGTGTTGAACCTAATTACTTTTTTATGGAACCTCGCCATTTGTGGACTCATATAGTTTCGATCTTATAAGGGTAAATCCAATTTTAAATACTCGTAATGACCTGAATCCGACTTACCTGTATAATAAATTATAATTTTGTTATATAAAGCAGAATGTTTGCTGAAGTGGATTAGGTATATAGTGGATGCCAGAAGTTTACATAATTTTTTGTATATTCTTCGGTACCAGTACTCGAACTTCTTTCGTAGTAAATAAAGAAAAGTGCTGTATCATATTTCACAGTTTTGTTTCAATTTAGGCGAGGTTTTCTGTTTTGGTAGTAATCTAGAACTCTAAATAAACACCTAATACAGACATATATGTCGATTTTCTGCGAACAACGCCTAAACGCTCTAGTTGAGAATTTCTGTCTTTACAATATTGCAGAAAAGTCCACTGAGAGCTCTAGTTAGTATCAATAATACAGTTTAACTAGTTGTGGCCGTAACCCAAAAGTTAGACCTAACCTAATCAAAATTAGTATATATGAGTTTATTATTAATTTTGCAACACTACTGATTGTTTAAAAGACGAAATACGATAAGCAAAATATTCATAGGAGACATAATAAAACAAATTTTAAAATAAAATAAAATTTGAAATAAAGCAATTTAGTTAAGCGTGAGTTGGATTCGTATTCTAAGAGTTCTTGACTACGTTCGAGTTCATTTCAATTGAGGCAACAGTTTATATAGCGGAAGAACTGTCGAAGTATATATTGCCGAATTATTCATAACTCCTTAATTTATGAACACAAAGTTGTGTACTCCTTTCTTTTTTCACTCAACGCACGTTTCAACAGCGAATCTATCATCATCAGAAGTAAACCAAAACTCAGTTTTGATTTACTCCTAATGATGACAGCTTCTCAGTTTTGGTCTAGTTCTGGTGATGACAACTTCGCTGTTGAAACGTGCGTTGGGTGAAAAAAGTAAAGTTTCGTGTTAGGGTACACAACTTTGTCTTCTCACGGCTGTGAAACACCAAAGGTTCCACAGATTTCCCATTCTTTAAATTAGTTAAAAAAGATATACCTATAAATTATTGCTTTTTTTTCATTCTACTCATCCCATATTGCACTTTAAGTCCTTTAATTTTTATTTATTTAATGTTTACATTTAAATAATTTCGAAAAGATTGTTGAGGAGGTGTTGAATTATTTTTTACCTGCAAACAGATAAGTATTTGTAAATTGTTTATGAAGAACAAAGTGTAGTAAGGCAATTTGGTAAAATAGCCCCGATTACTGACTGTTTGTACAAAATGATTCACCAGTATTCCTGTATATAAGTAATGTATTGTATATTGTGTTATAATTATCAATTAGAAAAAACCTCAAAATACAATACTAAACGCTTGACAACGACTCCAGACTCGGACTTGAAACCTCTCCAAACACAGTTAGGTATAACACAATATACAACACATTGCTTATATACAGAAATACTGGTTAATCATTTTGTAGCCATCTCTTTCTCGCAGAATAACTGCGAGGAGAATTTCTGTACAGACAGCCAGTAATCCGAGCAATTTTACGAAATTGTCTTACTACACTTTGTTCTCCATATACAATTTTCAAATTCTTATTTGTAGCACGAAAAAAATTAAGGAGAGAAAACCCCATAAACAGGCAAAATAAATTTCTTATAAAGTTTGATTTTTTTTTAATTTTAAATACTTTCGTATGTAGGCGAAGTTTTGCTTTCTTTTATTTTTTATTCACAAATTGAATTAAGATATTCGCGCAACTTTTTCCGCAAATTTTGAGTAACGTACTAGTTTCCCTCTTCTTTCAAAAAGGCAATTTTTGTCTATTTTCTTTAATATCATTTTAAAATAATTAAAATATATATTTGACAAATATTTATATTATATATTTAGTTTCCCAGATTTGTCTCTCCAAATTTTATTTTGGATTCTCATTTAGGTTTCTTTGTAAGTTTTAAGTCAAATTCCTCAAATATTAATTTTAACATTTTCGCTCAGGTTCTTATGTAAACTTTAAGTGAGGCATTGTGTGCCCCAGTTTTTATTCAAATTTCAAAATTGTAGTAAAATTTCTTGCCTAAATCCCTAACATTCCGAATATTTTCTTTACCTTACGTACTCATGTGTGAGTCACTAAACTGTGACTAGTGCCAAATTTCAACTTTTTTGTTTAATGTTTTTATAGAAGATATGCTGTGACAGACTGATATACGCAAGACTTATCCTATAAGCGCTTGCTTAAGATTTAAGAAACTCTAAAACAGAATCTTTCCTGACTAAAATATGTGGTTACCTAAATAATATCTTATCTATTTATTCGAAATTCCTACGAAAATTTAATATATTTCTGAAATCACAAAACGTATCTATTTAACTGTGACAGTCATGTTTGAGCTTTCCTGCAAAGGCAAAACAGAGTGTATCAATATAAAATCTAAACGGATTAACCTGTTTTGTTTGAAAGTCGATCTCATGATCCATTTTAATCTCTTTTGATTTTTCATTTGTCGAGGTGAATAAGCCAAATCCTCATCGATTCAGCTCGAAAATCCATTTATCAGCGATCGTGCCTGTGTAATTAGAATTTAGATAGCGATGTGACAATCAGTGGCCAACAAACGGTTGCCTTAATTCCGGTTATGGCTTACCCGGGAAAAGAAAACGAATTTGAAACAATTTTATTTTACAATGTCAGAACTATTTTATTGAATTCCTGAATCTGACAAACACAGAGTTGGTTACATTTTGGTTAATATTCCTCCTAAAGTGCAGGAATGAATTGAAACCGACTAAGGAATATTTATAACTAAAAGGCTTAAAAAATTACATTAATCAAACATTCTTAAAGTAAACTTTAAAATTTCAACTAGAAAACATTATTGCTTACAAGTGTAGGCGAGGTTCTATCGTAACATGGAAAAGGTTTATGCTATGCTAATCAAAATAATCCTGGATTGTTGTGGTATATTTCCTTTCGATTTTTTTCATAATTTGAAAGAATAAAAATCAAAATTTCGAAGAAGTGTGTATTAGACACAATTTTCTTAAACTTGTTTTCAAAAAATTGCAATAATATTTTTGTTTTGGCCGCTTTTTAGATTCTTCCTCTCATCATAAACAAGACATGCCCCTAGTAAGTTTACTGTGAAAGAATGCAAACTGTAATTATTGAAACCAATAGATTATTAAATAGTTTCTCAATAACTTACATTTACAATAATACTAGTAGTGTGTAGGTAGGTAGTATTCGCTAGTTGTACAGGAACATCTTAGCTATTTATGGAATTTGAGTAAAACATACATATATTTTTTTGTACCATTTATAAGCGTATTATCATATATATATATATATATATATATATATATATATATATATATATAAGTATTTACATATTTTCAATTAATTTTCAACTCTCGACATAGAGGAACGTTACAAAGCAATTTTTTGCTCATAATGAGCAAATATATCTAAAGTTACGCAAAAAATGTTGCATGAAATATGTTTAAATAAAAAATGTAAACAAATTCTAAACAATTTGCACGTGTACTTCTTGCTTTTGGGTCATGTTGCGAAGGAAGGAGATTATCCAAGCAAATTGAATGGGAATATATTTTCAACTAGTATAATAGATTCTGTCATTCAGGTACCATATTCGGAATGAATTATTATTAAAGCTCACGTGCATTTATTCCATTTAAAGCTATCTCGAATTAAAAAGGAATAGATTTAAAACTCATTGTGTTAAAATAACTTGACCACTGCATGTGAGTGGCAAGTCACGAGAATTTTGTTAACAAATTCTACCTAGTGAACAAAATAAAATCAATTCATGAATAGTTGTTATTTAAGGTTGTGCACTAATGGTCACTATTTTAATTTTAAAATTTAAATGCTGATAGAACTCTCGCTAAAAAAAGTAGTATTTTGAGAAGAATTTTTTTTATATGATATATTAAATCCAGTATTAACACTCAATTTATACATAATTTCAGTAGTTCTCGATTTATTGATATTTTGCAGTTTCTTGATATGAAGGTTATTTATGTGGACTAATTAATCTGGATTAATTATATAATATTTAAATAGGGTGTCTCACATAAAGTCATAACACTGCTATGTAAGAAACAATAAGATATACGAAGGCGATTAAATTAAGAAAAAGTTGCGCATTTTATAGCCCAGTCGACTACTTAAAGCAAGAATACGCCATCCTTTACCGTTAGAGAAAACCCTAAAATGTCTTTTTAGGGTTCCGTATATACAATATATGGATACCCTTATATCACTCCGGATTTCTGCCTCTGTCACATCACAGCAATTTTCTCCTAAACTACTGGACGGAAGAGGTTGAAAATTGGTATCAATGTATAGTTTGGTGACTCTATCAGGAGTACATATCGTAAAAGAAAAAAAATTGATCTTAGGGGTACTTCTGGGGGGAAAAACTAAAAAAGCGACTGTTCCCCCCCTGATCTCCGAAACTACTTAGCCTAAAATTAAGAAAAAGGAAATATAGGACCCCGAACTTTACAGGAAAAATAAGGAGAAACCATTATTATTAATTTTGCGGGGCAAATTATAGAATTAAATAAAAATGTAAAAATAAAAAAAATTCAAACGCATCATGTAATATATCAAATAAAAGGACTCATTCTGAGGAACACAAATATATTTTTTTCATATTTAAAAAAAATAATTTAAAAAGCTATTAACGAAAATATTCCAAAATTTACCCATTCCCCCCCCCTTATCTCCGAAACTATAAAACGCAATGTTTTGAAAAAAAATAGAGGTATAGGTTCTGAAGTGAAGTTTACTGGAAAAATAAGGAGAAACCTCTTCTTTTAATTTTGGGGGGGCAAATTACAGAATTAAATGGAAAATATAAAATTAAAAATGTTTCTAACCCATCATGTTATATATCAAATGAAAGGGCCTAATATCAAATGAAAGGGCCTATTACGACGAAAACAAATATATTTTTTCCATATTTTTTAAAATAAATTAATTAAAAGATATTAACGAAAATATAAAAAAAATGTACACATCCCCCCCTTATCTCCGAAAACATTAGCTGGAAAATTTTGAAAAAAAATTGAAGTATAGCCCCTCACCTGAACTGTACTGAATAAATAGGGAGAAACCACTAATATTTATTCTGGGGGGCAAATTATAGAATTAAATGGAAAATATAAAATTAAAATTGTTTCTAACCCATCATGTTATATATCAAATGAAAGGGTTCATGATGAAGAAAACAAATATATTTTTTCTATATTTTTAAAATAAATAAATTAAAAGATATTAACAAAAATGTAAAAAAATTTACACGTCCCCCCCTCTTATTTCCAAAATAATAAGCTGAAAAATTTTGAAAAAATAGAAGTATAGCCCCTCACCTGAACTTTACTGGAAAAATAAGGAGAAACCCCTAATATTCATTTTGGGGGGCAAATTATAGAATTAAATGGAAAATAAAAAACTATAATTGTTTCTAACGGGTTATGTAATATATAAAATCACAGGGCTCATTATGACGAATACAAATATGTTTTTTTTTAATTTTTTTAAAATGAATATTTTAAAAAATATTAAAAAACTATTTTAAAAAAAATTACTCATTCCCCCCGTTATTCCCCAAACTAGTTGAACTAAATTTTTTTGTTTATAGGAAAAATATGAAAAATCCCCAATTCTATTATTTGGCCCCCAAATAATAGAATAAAACGGATAATCAATTATTAGGAAACTTTATTAAATGGAAAATAAAGATTCAATATTCAAACGCATCATGTAAATATATCAGATAAAAGGCTCATTATGTAAATTACAAATATATCATATTTTTAAATCATTTGTTTAAAAGATATTAACAAAAATATTAAACATCCACTTAATTCCCACTTTAGAAACTACACTATTTAAATTTTGAAAAATATATTTTATTTGTATTGTTTAATAATTTGAATAACAGATTTAATAATTTATAATTTAAAACTTGACCTATTTTGCCCTTTATATTCCAATCTACAGAGCCTCAAAACTCAGACAGTAGATTATAAAAGACTTCTCTGAAAGTTTATTAGTAAAATAAAACTCTAATGTTAATTTTTGAGGGCCAAATTAGAAAATTAAATACATATGTATTTTTATAAAAAAATAAGCGAATCCAGAAGCAGATAAAATAAAAAGTCATGTTTGGAAATCAAAGTGTATATTTTTTATAAATTTGAAACGCTCCCTTTAAAAGATATAAGGGTAAATATAAGAAAATGCACTCATTCCCTGCTTGTCTGGAACTGGATATTAGAAACTTGAAGGTGGTACGGAACCCTAAGTATGGAGGCCAACTCCCACTTGGCCAAATTATTTTGTTTTTGCCTCTACCACTCTTATTTTCAAAACTACCAGAAAATGGTAAAGGAAACATTGTGTAGACACATTCTTTTACACAAAGGACGTCTTCAAAACTTTGATAAAATTTCTATAAGTTTTATGCCACGTTTTAGGAGAAAAATTTAACTGGTTATACCGTAAACTAACCATTGAAATATTTTATTACATATCAAGAAAACATATAATTTGCTTGCTCTTCTTGCGTGGTAAAGCGACCTAAATGGAAAACATCAGTTTTTGTTTCTATGTAACTTAAATAAATATTTTAAAAATATAAAAATTCTACACTTTGCCGTTGCTTACACTATAAGTTATAATCGAAACAGGTGAATACAAAAGTTGCAACTAATAGCAATTCTATAGAATACCATCGACTAATTTGTAAAATTTTCTTTTATTGCTTTGCCAAATTGCATAAAACATAATTGTAGCAATAAATATTTCTTTGTATGTTAAACCATTAAGGACATAATATTTTGGAAATAGCCTTAGGACTTGTCTTGATAAATTAATAAATGATTTCATGATGAAATATTATGTATTTTGCCAGCAATTCAATTTAAAACAATGAAAAAACATAATGTTACATAATTACAGCTACGTAAAGTCTGCTAGACGCGTGCTAAATATACTATTGTACAGTATTACCAAAATAGTGTAGAGAAATAGCAATTTTTAACATTGACAAAATTCCTAGACACCAAACCTGCATAATTTCGCAATAAGAAAGTTGGCAAGCGCTTTTAATGTTAAATGGTTTTTTCTTATGCACGTGATTTTAACCGATTTCAAAGAGAAGGAAGTTCTTAATCCGTCTGTATCTATTTTTTATGTGTGTTCAGCGATTACTCGTAACCGGCTGAAGGAATTTGGATTGTTCAAACTGGATTCTGTTCAGGTGAATCCCGAAGTGGTCCCAGATTTTCGTTTTTTTTAGAAAATCGAGAAAAATTTTGTAACAGACTTTCTCAAACAGGGTGTTTCTAAAATAGCATTCCAAACTTCTGCTGTGTATAGAACTCATTAAAATAAGCCAAAAAGTTGCTATTAATATGTGCCTTTAAACGCACCCTTAGGAAGTTATATGCCCTTATAACGGCTCAAACAAAACAGGTTTTTTTCCAATCACCATTTTTACTAATTAATAACTTAAATGTTAAGCGTTGTGGCAACTTCAGTCTTATTTTGCCATGGTAAACAAATTATTGTAATTTTTGGCCTAATAACTTAAAGAGCAGAGTAATTTTCAAACTCAATTTACTGGAAAAACATTGGAAATATGGATTTGCACAAAGAGAATAATTTTTAGGTAAAATTGTTAAAGTGTTATAATTCTGTAGATAAAAGTGTACAAAAGTTAAAATAAAAAAAACGGGCTGAAAACTCCCTAATAAGGGCCGAAAACCCCCTTCACCAAGGTAAGTAGGACGCTTATAATTTGCATGTCAAAAAATCGGGTAGCACATTTTATTTAAAATAAAAAGTTATGTAAGACCCCTACATTTTTACTACTTATTTTCATGCGTTTTAGGGCACATGTTAATAGGGACTTTTTGGCTTATTTTAATAAGTTCTATACACAAACGAAGTTTGGAATGCTATTTTAGAAACATCCTGTTTAGTATATTTTTGTGGAGGCGCCAGAATTAAAATTAATAAAAAGGAAACGCTCCTTGTTAGGAACCTTGGGTTTAATAATTTGAATTAAGAGTGCAATACAATCAAAATAAATGCTAGTTAATCAACTTCAAGACGGAGGTGTTTAGTTGGTCTCTATATAGAGTGTGTGTGTTTATAAATTGGATTCAAACGGAAAACTTTCTTATGAATAATATTTAAGGAAAAATTATTATAAATAGATTTGTATGACCAGGAAAGTATACTGTAATCATTACATGTCGCCTTTTCAACTGTATATGAGGTTTGTCAGCAACTAGGAATTTAACTCAAAAATAAATAACGTTTATTTTTGTTAATATCTAAAATTGTTATCAAACAAAAATAATTAGAATTAAAACTTAATCTAATTATGCCGTTGCACGAAAAAATGTAAAATAAATATTTTTGGAACTTTTCCAACTATATACCAGGTTATTTTTATTTGTTCTTGGGAAAAAACACCATAATCGAAACAAAAATCTGTATACTCAAGGAAAAACCAAACGTTTCCAGGTCTATTCTGTCCTCCTTTTCCACGGCTTTTAAAATGTATTAAAAATATAAAATGCTTAATGAAAGACTGATATATGAAATTTAACTTGACATAAGAAAATTTTGTTGTTTTTCGGTACACAGGTAGCACAAAAATTCTAAAGACCATGTATTACAATTAAACAGCTTTCCAGTTGGAAGAACTTGAGTGAGTTGTCGTTTCTAGGTACGTACGACTTTGATATAAGATAGCGCATTAGCCAAAAATGAAATCAAAGAATTCTTTTTGATCTCATTATCGTCATAAGGCAAAACCTAGGCAAAACCTTATGAACAATCCCGATACTGGGTTGTTCAGAAGGAGATGGCCGTTACTTATTTCTTCCTTAATTGTCGGTAACCAGTTACGATTGAATTCTACAGAAGTAAAATATAAGAAATAACGCAGACTTATTTTTCTTTTTATGTTATGTTGTTTTTTCTGAAATGTAGTTGAATTATTAAATTGTCTTTTCCAAGCATGTCCACAAATTTTCAATTTTTCAAATTGTCGTTCATTAATTCGTACGTTTAATGGTCTGTCCAATATAAAATTTTTACATTCGCAAGGAATTTTGCTTATGCGGTTAGTTTAGTTCTGAGTTTTGTTGGTTAGTTTTGTTTTCGATATTAATGATTTCAGTGTATTTATTGTTTTTAATGCTGTTTTGACATTAAATTTGTTGCCCACTCTTTTCAATCTTACTGAGAGACCCTGTACATATGGTAAAGTTGTAACTACAATGTGGTTATCCTGAGTAGTAGTGTTACTAGGAGAAGTTCCGGGTTGATTCCGATGGTTTGTTTTCTGTTCAAGTCTGTTTAATTCTTTGTTGATAAATTTTGGAGGGTAATTGTTTCCAGTAAGCACATTTTTTATAATTGTTTTTTCTTTGTTGAATTTGTTATCATTAGAACTACTGATCTTTGCTCTATCATATAATTACTTAATAACACCTTTCTATACCCTATTCGGATGATTTGAACTAAAATTTAGGTATCTGTTAGTATGAGTTGGTTTTCTATAAACGTCTGTTTGAAATGAAGATTACGTTTTTGTTATTAATATGTCTAGGAAAGGTAGATTGTTATTTTGTTCAAGTTGTAGGGTAAGTTGATAGTTGGTTCTTTGTTATTTATGTCATGTAACAATTTAGCTAATTCTTTAAGGTTGTGTTCACAAATTACGAAAATGTCGTCAACGTAACGCCACCAAACTAAAGATTTATTTTCTTTAGATTAAATTACTTGCTGTTAAAATTTTTCCCAAGAACACATAAAAATAATCAAGAATACGCCACAGATAACATTTAGAAGACAATTATATACTATGTTTTACAAAAAGTATCAATTTTGTTTAAAAGTAAGATACCTTTATTTTTTTATAACATATCAAATTGTTATCAAACAAAGTTTATTAACTAATTATTGTATATGAATAATTTTGTGAAATTTAGCGGAGAAAAGTTTATAAAATCAATGTAATTGAATCGAAATGTACAATAATTAACAGAAATAAAAAAGTTGAAGACTTTGAAATTGTCTAGAATACCATTGTTCCACCAAGTTAGAATCGTATTAAAAAAACTTTCATAATACGTATAAAGAATTAGAAAAAAGTTGCGTTATTCTATTCAATACGAAACGCGACTGTTCATAATAATGAATGTAATACCTCATTTTTGGCAATATCGAAAATTTTAATTAGATTTGATAAGTGCATCCAATTAAGCCATTACATAACTAAAAATTGCAATATAAATACATTAAAAAAAACAATAACCGACTTCAAAAAAGGAACGTAACTAACTAAATAACTAGGAAAGTACATTAATGAGTTGCACTTTGCAACATTGCTGCTCAACTTGGCACCAGAAAAAGTATTTAGCTGTGACTAGAAAAATATTTTATGATTTTTAGTTACGTTCCTTTTCTGAAGTCGGTTTTGGTTCTTCTTAAAAATATATTAACCATGTTTTACACACAAACAAAATTTGTTGATATTTTCGCTTTTTCCAGTTACATCGCTTTATTATGCACGAAAAATAAGTCACAAATTTATAGGTTGTCTTGTGATGGAAAAAAATATTTAGTTAAACTTCCTTAGGCTATATGACGAACATACTATTTTTTTTACTCTGATGATTCTTCCAAAACCTTGTATAAACATATGATATATCTCTGTATTTATCTATTAATCTTTTAATTGATATACAGTTCCGTATTAAAAAAAATAGATGATGTTGGTCCAGACGAAAAGACCATGGCAATGAAGATCTGATACCTCCTGATTGTGTAAAAGTATGTGTCAATAAAATTTTTGCTTTACCGTTTTTTGAAATTAAAAAAAGTGGTAGAGGCAATGAACGAAAAATGACACTAAGTTATGTATACCTCACCAGATATAAACATGAAATTTCTATACTATTAATATTCTTTTCTACTTCACTGCCTTTTACATTATATATAATGTTTCAAAATTCATTATTGTGCATAACACTGATCATAAAACAACTTACAGAACTACTGAAAATACCTGTGTGTTTGTGAGTTATCGTTAGTTCCATACGACACACAAAATTTAAATTTGAGTTGTTTCGAACGTATGTAAAAATTTATATATATATATATATATATATATATATATATATATATATATATATTTATATGTATATATATTCTTGATTTTGCTGAACTACTTCAGAATTTACTTCAATTTGATTTTGTTTTCGTTTCTGCGGTTGATTTTTAGACTCACTAATAAATTGGATTAATACGTATGTCGATTTACCAAATTACTTTTGGGCTTCTGCTGACAAAACACGACGACCCTTTTTCCCCTTTTCCTTTGGGGTTCGAATTTACGATTCCATGGCATAAAATGCAATAACTGAAATAATGACAGAAAGTGTTAATAGTCGGTATGTGGAATATTTTTGCTCAATACTATACAGTTTATTATTATCGATTTACGATGTTAACCAATAAAAACTTATAAATTTCAACTTTAGTAGAACACCCCTGATAGTAGCTGACAGTATAACCGAATTTCTAATTCTGTTTCAGTGAAGGGTACTTTGTATCTACTTTAAGCATGTCTCAAAATAAGGGATTGAAATATCCTTCTTATTTTTTAGAAATATGTATATTTCTGATATATTTAGAAGGACATATTAATAGTTCGGTTTTGAAATCTAGATAATAATGCCTAGCTATTTGTAGGGTACTGAACATTTTTATCATATATCATATTGTCAGAAATTCAATATAGATATGTTTTCAGAGAACATACATTAAAACGACTCTCAATAGAGAGCAGTACATTCTTGAAAATAATTAAGGACACTTCGAACATTTAAAGTATTTTTTTATGTTTACATATTTATCTTAAATCAGTTTGTATTTTAAGTAAATAAGACTACAAAGTGATAAACTTGAAGATATATTGGTCACATAATCATTTACATTGTGCCCTATTGATATAACGCAACTTTTTCAAAATATATGCAATGTTTTGTGATGGACATTCCTTGAAATAAAAAGTTCTGTGGCCATGAAAATTGTACTGGGTAAATTTAATAATTTTCCTTTCTACGGAAAACATTATATGTTATTTTCTATCTGGAAAACTTCGTCAGTTGTGTTTCAAACACAGGAATGATCTCTCGAAACATATTTATACAGTTCCCACTAATTTGCCAAGAATATCACCATCATCTATACTCGTACTATTATAAAATTGTAAGTTTGTCTGTTTGTTTGTTTGTTTGTTTGTTTGCTTGTGCGGGCATCACGTAAGAACTAGTGAACTAATTTTGTTGATTCCTTTTTTGTTGCAAAGTCTAAATTGACAGAAACGGTAGATATAGCGAAAAAACTTCTACCATATTGGGTAATATATTTACTCAATTGGTTCCACCGCACGCACAAAATGTTAGATACTGGCATCAGCTTAGTATTCATTCAAAATTCGGAATGTAGCAATGGAACATGTTTCGATTTAACAGTTGACTTTTTAACTGATATAACGAGCATAATTTTACAGGGTGTTCTGTATATAGGAAACTTAGAGCGTAGTAGAATTAAATAGATTTTAAAAATCTATAAGCAGCTGCATATATAAAATGTGGTTAAAATAAGAGAGAGTGTAATTAGTTATACGGGGTGGTCTAATAAAGTTATATTGAGTGGGCCATAATAGTTCCATATACCAAATGGTTGAAAAAGGGTAGAATATTTATACAGTTTGGATAAAAAATATAAAAAATGTGTTATGTAAACAGTTAGGATCTTTGAATTATGTTCATAAGATATTATAGTTATGAAACGGGTTGAAGAAATGTTAGAAGCAGTTGTTTATACAGGGTGTTTGAAATATAAGATGGATAAGTTTATATTGTGGATAAAAACTTGTTTTATATCCACCAGCAATTGTATATATAGGATGGGTGAAATATGTCGCGGAGTATAAATTACAGCTATATAGGTGGTTTTAGAAAATAAATAATGCAACGATCTACAAGCTATTCCATTTACCCTTTGGTTGAAATATTGGGTGGGGTAGGATTTTAAGGATACAGGGTGGCAAATAAGTAGTTGCATGTAACAGTTTGTTGAAATATAGGGTGGTGTAGAGTTATAATTATAGCAGTTGCATATATAGGGTACCTAAAACATGGGACGCTGAAAAGTTGTAGTTATACAGTGTGATGCAAATAAGGTTAGAAAAACTTGGAAATGAAGGGTGGTTTAAATGAAGATTGGAGAAAAATTATACTTTATAATATCGTTGAAAAAATATTAGGAAAAATTGTGAAATAGCGTTCATAATAGGTTGCAAAGATAGTTGAAATATAGGGTGGAAAAGTTTTATAGCTAATTATTTAAAAAATGTTATATTGGTTAATAAATAAGCAGTAGCGTATACAGGATAGTTGTAATACAAACAAGGTGATTCAAAAACTTGCTGAAAAAAATTGTTATATACGGTGCCCAATAAGCAGTTGCGGTTTTGGTGAAATATATTGGGCATTGATGGATTTATAGTTATACAGGGTGGTATAAAAAATGTTATATTGGGTGGCCGATAAGTAGTTGCATATATAATGTGGTTGAAATAGCGGATGGAGTAGAATTTTAGTTAAACAGGTTGGATAATTTTTTTTGTATGATAGAACATGAGCTTTTGCATATATGTAATATCTGAAACATGGATCGAAGTAAAATTATAGGTCATGCAGTGTGATTAAAACAATGTTAGAAAAAGCTGTATTTAAGCGGTGGTCGAAATACAGGATGGGGGCAAATTATACTTTCAAGGGTGGTACAAAAATCGTTATATAGCGTAGTCCATACGCAGTTGCATATATAAGAGAGTGAGTGGACCAGAGTTATAGTTAAGTGTTTAAAAAATGTTATATTTGGTGGCCCCTAAGCAGATGCACAACAGGGAGGTTGAAATAATTTGTAGAGTAAAATTTTGGTTATAAAAGTTGGTTCAAAAATAAGTTGTAATGTTTGACAAATTACAGCAGTGTATACAGGATGATTATAATGTAGATGGAAGTAAACTTAGTTATAAAGAGAGGTTAAAAAAATGTTGAATAAAATTGGTATATAGGATGGATAATAAGCAGTTAATTGAGTGTTTAAATAAAAGTTTGGTGTTAGGGTGCAAAACTGTATTTTTAAATTTGTGACACACCAAGAGTTCCACCGGTATTTCCATCAATGTGGAAAAAGTTGAAAAATAATTGTTATATAGGGTGGACCGTGAACAGTTGTATTCTACTATATGGTATATCTGAAATATGGGGACAAGCAAGATTATAGTATTAGAGTGTATTTAACATAATGTTAGAAAAAGCTGCATATAAATGGTGATTAAAATATAGGGCAAAGTTTCTCTCTCTCAAATTGTAGTATAAAACTTGGTTAAAAAAATTTCAGAAATAATAAATCCATATGTTTCATAAGTTATTTCTTTTGGCGAAAGCTTGAACATTCTGTATGCGGGTGAAACCTCGGGTAACGGCTAGTTAGTAATAAATTAGGTGCTATTTGTCTTCTAAATGTTATTTGTGGCATGTTCTTCATTATTTTTAAGTTTTCTTGGGAATAACACCACAATTGATTTAAAAAAGCTGTATATTGAAAGAAAATACCAAACGTTTCAAAGTCGATTCAGACTTCGTTGTCAATGGCTTTAAAATATGTAACGAAAATGTAAATTGAATAAATTAAATTTTCAATTTGCAATTTACATTTTGGTTACATATTTTAAAGCCATTGACAACGAAGTCAGAATCGACTTTGAAACGTTTGGTATTTTCTTTCAATTTACAGCTTTTTTAATTCAATTTTGGTGTTATTCCCAGGAAATGTTAGAAATAGTTGGTGCTATTATCTAGCATTTAAATCATTTTAAGACTTCATTCCAAAAATAATTTAAAATTATTCAGCTAAAGTAAATCTGAAAGTTCATAGCTAGCATCCTTTAATACGAACTTTATCTGTTTGTAAATGAAGAGAGAGGGAAAGCAAATCAAGGGTAAATGTGGAAGTAGTAAAAGTAGGCCTGCTTTTCCCTGATATGTTTTCGTTCAGGGAGAACGATTCGACAAGATCCCAAAAGTGTACTATTAAGACCAATACAAATATTTCAACACACGGTAAATAATACAGGAGCTGAAAGGTAATATTCCCTCGGTTGTTCTGTAAACAAGGCAGAGGGGATCTTTGAGAAAATTGCGTGGACGAAAACCTCTTGTAAAACCAACTGCTTTCTAAATATTAGTTGAATATACTTAAAGCTTACGAAGTAGCTATTTCAGGGAAAAATTATAACAGATTATTCATTAATTGTAACCCATTGAAAATGTTTCTTGATAGATATATATATATATATATATATATATATATATATATATATATATATTGTTATGGAATTAAAATAGCCATAAACGAAAATAAAAGGAAATATATCAAATAGATTCAAAGACAGAGAGTAGACTAAAAACATGTTATTAGCGAAGATATTGGTTGCATAACCATCAGGTGCATTTAAATGAATAAAGGAAAAATTTTATTACTAATAAAGCAAATTTTCTTGAAATATATGGTAAGGGTTGAAAAGAATCAACTGAAATTCAGGTGTTAAGAAATAAAACGCTTAATAAAACCATTTATTGAATGAAGGGCCAGCACAACTTTTATATTTCAATTTCGAAAACAAGCTATTTCAACGAGACAGTAAAAATAGCAATAATTGTAAATAAGCTATCTGGACTTTAATAAAGTGAAAATATGTATAATATAGGAAATAGTTAAGATAATTTTAGTAATAATAAAAGCTGTAAATACTCACAAGTACTCATAAAAGGTCATTCAAAATGTTGATGAGTCATCATATAACGAGAATGCATATCTTGAGATATATCTCCAAAAATAATAATGTAAGTTGTGAGGAAAACATTAAAATCCATGCTAGACACCTAAAACAATATTAATTAGTAAAAATACATGTAATTGCAACAGTACAAAATAAATTAGTAAGCAAATCATCATGTAAACAACTAGCAGAGAAAACTAAAATTTAAATAACTTTGAAATTAATGAATAGAAATAAAAGAAAATTGTTCAATGAACATTAGAGATGATAAGGAAGAGAATTTTATAACTTAAATTTCAATTATTCAAAATTTTGCGGTAAATTTGTCTAAAGGATAATAAAAGTTGAATCACCTTGAAAAAGGCATGACCAATAAAAAGTAAACAAAGCATTTAAACAAAATTTGACAAGAATAAAAAAATTCTTAAAAAAATAAACTATCAGAAAAACATCATTTAATAAGGATAAAAGAAAATTTTTGTTTCTTATGGAGATTTACTTGGGCCAAGTAAGCGTGGGTGACGGGCCAGACAGAATTTGTTAAACGCATCAAAACAAATGGAGACGCACCAAAACAATTGAAAAGGTCAGCCAAATAGGGTTCGGGGCAAGATTAAACGCAACTTCGCAGTTAGTTGTTTTTAAAATACTATAAAACCTTACGTTTGGATAGCAGGGGTCTCTTTCGTTCCTAATTCTTGAATAGCAGCAGTCTCTGTAGTTCATGATTTTTGAGTATAATTAATCTCAGAGCATGTGATATATTGTTTTCTTTGCAATAACCTAAGAACTTGTTAGTAGAGGTTAAGCAGTGAAAAGTGGTTAGACATGGTCAAAACAATTCCAATGACATTTAGGTTGGCAGTGTCTAAAGATTCTTTAGGACGGTAAACTTAAAGTGTAGTGCCTATTTGACCGACGAAAATGACAATTAAGTGGGAATTTCAAATAAACAAGTAATGTTGTTGTTCTCTTTTTCCTGATCCCCAACATCGTGCAGACCTTCGGGAATACATTCGATTCGAACTTACGCCCCTGGTCTGAATGTAGTTCCATCGGGACGCCAAACCTGCTGAATAGCTGTTCTACTAGCACCGTTGCTACCGTGGTTGCCTCTTGGTTGGGTATCGCATATGCCTCAGGCCTTTTGCTGAAGTAATCCATTGCAATCAGAATGTATTTGTTCCCCCTCTCAGACTCGGGAAACGGACCGGCGACATCGATGGCAATTCTCTCAAATGGGACGCCCACATTGTACTGTTGCATTCTGCCCTTGGTCCGGGTCTTCGGGCACTTACTGGCTGCACAGGTGTCACATTTCCGGCACCAAACTCTGACGTCTTCAAAGTAATTTACCCAATAGTATCGCTGGCGAACTTTGTCTAGGGTTTTGTTCATGCCCAGATGGCCCCCGATAATCCCATCATGTACTACGGTCAGGATGGCTGGTACCGGTTTCCTAGGAACAACCAGTTCGGACTTGGTTTTTCGGCCATCAGTGCTTTCTCAAACTCGCTTGAGCATTCCATTTTCTACTCTTAGAGACTCCCATTGGGCCCTTAATGATTTCAGCACGCCCGAGTATCTAGCTACCTCGTCTCATCGTGGCCTGGGTGCCCCTCTAGCTTTGAATGCCAAGATTGATTCGATGTCTGGATCAGTCATTTGGTCCTGGATGCACTGTTCCGTTGTCCAGTCTTCATTGGCCTGCACTCGGATCTGTCTGATGGAGATACCCTCTCGCTGTTCCGTCTTCAGACAATGTCCGCATTCTGCTTTACAGGGTCTTCGGGATAGAGCATCGGCATTATTGTGCGATAGGAAATAGGAGGGCCCCCAAACATGTGTTGCTGGCGGACTGTGTAGGAAAGGCTAGGATTAGGCTGGAACATAGTGCTGCTTTCAATCATCTGAATGATGTTTCGCAATCATAATACCAACGGAAGGTCTCTTTCTCAGTGGTCTGCCGATGTAGAGGCGAGGCAATGGTGGCAAATCCCTCAACAAATCGCCTGTAGTAGGAACAGAGGCCCAAGAAGCTTCGAAGTTCATGGGGCTGGCTTCTATCTTGTCTTCGTTGGTACGCATTCCTGACTCGGAAACGACGTGGCCCAAAAACTCTCCTTCTATTTGGAACTCTTCTTCGGGTTGGGTCTCAGGTTGGCGCTATTAATTCTGTAGAATACTTTGCCCAGGTTCTTCAGATGGTCGTCGAATGTCCTGGCCAATGACTAGGATGTCTCTAGGTATACTAAGCACGTCCTCCATGTTAACCCGCTCAGGACATATTCCATTAGCCTCTCTAATGTTGCGGGAGCATTACATAACCCAAATGGCATGACCGTGAACTGAAACAGCCCTTTACTAGTGGAGAACGCTGTCTTCTCTCTGTAGTTTTCGTGTAGACCAACCTGCCAATATCCTCTCTTAAGGTCGAGTGTGGAGAACCAACGGGAGCCTGCTAGTGTGGTCGGAGTGTCATCAATTCGGGGTAGTGGATAGCTGTCTTTCTTGGTGACGTGATTCAGCTTTGTGTAATCCACGCAAAATCGGGAGGTTCCGTCCTTCTTTTTAACTAGCACGACGGGAGCAGACCATGGGCTGATGGATGGCTCAATAACTCAATTTTGTAACATTGACTTGATGTTATCCTCGACTGCCTGTTGTTGCCCCAATGGTAGTCGCCTAGGTGGTATTCTGATGGGTCCCGGTATCCTTTCTGGGCTGGATGATGTTGGTGCGACCGGTGGTTCCATCTTCACTGTTAAAAATTTGCCAGTGCTTTGTGATAAATTGCTTGGCTTTCTTTTGTTTCTTAGGTCAGGTGTGTCAAATGGTGAGTAAACTGTTGTAGGAACTCTTTACTGGGCCCTGCCTCCTTCACCGATGTCTGGTACCCTTCTTCGCAATTAATGATGGTCTCGACTGGCTCGAAACAAGCTATCTCTTGACCATTGGCAATTCTGATGTCGTTATTGGACAAATTCAGGACTCTAATTGGTATATCTCGTCCGGTTTTAACTATAGCGCGTCGTACTAAGTAGTCATGAACTGAGTGTACGGGCTCCATTATTCCAACGCAGCTCCCAGGATTGCTTTCTAGCTGCCCATGAATAATCTGTTCCGTTCGACCGGGAATTCTGGCTGGAGATTTCGCTACAATTTTTATGGAGGTGGATGAGCTGTTAATGGGCCGTGTCAATACAAATTCCTCATTTAGGAACCGAAGAACATCATATCTCGGGTCGAACGTAAATCCATGCTGGCTAATTAGGTCCATACCCAGTATACAATCGTCCTCAATATTCGCTACCAGGACCATATACCGGATCATGTTGTCCCCTATCTGTAGCACGACATTTGCCTCACCTTGTATTGACATAGACTCGCCGGTGACTGTTCTGAGCTGGTTGTTGTTGGTAACTGGCCGGATTTCCGATGCCTTCAAAACTCTGGACTTGGCAATGGACACAGCGGCGCCGGTGACGATGGTGAAGGTAATTGTTCGGTCATTGATGGTGCCCCTGATGACTTGGCAAAATCCCCGGATGGATAACGTTTTTGGTGCTAGTGGAGGGTCAGTCAGCATTTGCCCCCTTATGCTGACTGGCTGACGGTTCCTGGACATGTGGCTGTTCTGTTGATTACCCCTGGTCGGTGATCGTTCGGGTAGCCTCACTCGACAATCACGTTGAAAGTGCCCTGTCCGTCCACAACGGTAACATACTCTTATGGTATCACTTCTCTGTGACTGTTCTAAAAGTTTGTTCATACCAGCCAACAGTGCTTGAAATGATGACTCTGGCTCTTCCTGGTTGAAGGAAACTGCTCGGAACGTCGGCTTGGACATGTTCATGACAGCCTCTACTTTCAAAGCCCGAAGTAGAGCTTCATTACTCTTCTTGACGCCACACAGTCTTAAATTTCTTTGTACTTCTACATCTCTTATACCGTTTATGAAACTCTGTGTTACCAATTGAGCTTTGGTTTCCTCTGGCAAGGTCTAAGTAGGACAACGGTACTAACTGTCTAATCTCTGCTTCGAATTCTTGGAGGCTTTCATTGGATTTTTGCGTTTTCCACAGAGTTGGACTTGGTATACCTGGCTCAAGGATTGATTGTCGTATCGTTTGTCCAGAATGGCGATGATTTTGTCGCAATTACCTTTTTCATCGACTGGAATGTCTTGGAGGAGTTCTAAGGCCTCTTAAGGAAATTACAAATTACATTTTTCTTGGTTATCCCATCCATTAGCTGTAGCCACGACTCCAAATTGCTGTTTATACATGAGCCAAGATGAGCTGCCATCAAATCTGGGTGGTTTACTAACGGAATCTTTGGTACTCACGGTGTTCTGGTATTTTCCTCGCTGTAATTCCTGTTCCATTTTTTTAAATTCTGATTCTACTTTGTTTTAGATGACACTGATTTTATCTTGTACTTCACTTTGTACTGTTTGTTTAATGGAACTGATTTGATTACTTGTATGTTTTTTGGGCAATAACACCACAATAGAAATAAAACGACGTATATTGCAGGAATACCAAACGTTTCAAAGTCTATTCTGACTTCGTTGTCAATGGCTTTATATTTATTTATGTAGATTGTAAAATGAATATTTGATTTGGTCTTAAACTGTGTCTTGAATTGACCTGATTTCAAATTTTACCTGGTTTTGGATGGAATAGAGGTCATCTACTTTTGTTGCAAGAGTATACAAGGTATTTTTTATGGTCTTAATGTCATCATTTAGCTCTTTTATGTCTGACTCAACTACTTGCATTCTTTCATTAACTTGCGCTACTATTTGCATTAATTGTTCAAATTGCAGTTGTCTTTTTCTTCTAAGATTTTATATCCATCTTGTCTCATCAATTCTGTTTGATTTTGTTTTTCTACAAATTTCGAGAATAATCATTCCACGAAATTTTGTTGTTTTTCTTCCATGGCAGTGACAAGATTTTGTTGTTCGCTTTTCGTCGTAGTGACAAGATTTTCTAATTCTATTTTACGTTTTTCATTAAAAGATTTTACTAATCTTTGCTGGATTTCTTCTTGATATTGCTTCTCCTTCTTGTCACGTTTTTCCAGAATCTGAGTTATTTTTTCATCTAGTCCCTCCCCGTAACCTGTTGACATTTTTTTATGTAGTTTTGTCGGTTTTTTCCATACTTCGGGTTTCCATAAATCAAATTACGATTTTAATTTCACTTAATCCTGCACTTCTGATCACCAAATTTGTTATATATTTCGTGGGTTCAATTAAAATTTAAATACTAATATTCACAACCACTTTCTAGAACTTTTATTTACATCAAACTTATACAACAGCTAATTCGAATATGACAATATAACATATAATATATAACAATTCTACATAAGCTCTTCGCTGCACTAACTAACTGTTGCGATTATGGGTCGCTCCTTTAAAACCAGCATCGAAAACTCTCGTACAATCCATTATCAATTCTAAAGCTGCCGAGCCATTTCGAGATCAATTTTTTGTCCTAAAAGCGTTCGATGTCGTATTGGAATGAAACAGGGCCGGCTTAGGTAAATTTCGCAACAATATTTATGGTGCGTTCCCGCAATTTGTTTAGTGTATTGTGTTCAATTTGATTGAATTACTTCATTGATTTTTAAACTTCTGCACCTTTTCTAAAACATTCCGTTGCGCTAATGCTAATTGTAAGTGTGGTTTTGCGTGTAAAATATAGACAGTATTCATTCGTGGTTCGCCTCCCTAGCTGTTTAGACGCATGGGAGTTTCGTGTAGTGTGTTCCGAATTATTCGGACACATTTTTGATTCCGTCTGAAGAGACGACGCTTATTGTTGTTGTTTGCGTTACGATTTCGCGAGTTAGTAGCTTCGTTCGTAACGACCGCTAAACTGCTCTCATTTTGTTTCTTTTGTGTTTACAAAAGCGCATCATTTGTTGTTAAACCCGCATATTTTGTATGCTCAATCAATGAACATTACGTCGCTATTTTTTGTGTAACGTGTTGTCCAGACGAAGCTCTAAGAAACTGTTCCTGCTATTACGGGGCTAGCCTCAGAAGAAAGAAGAACCAAGAAAACTCCAGAGCTTCGACTTAAAGGTTAGTGATAACTTTTATTTGGTGATTCGTTTATGTGACGACACGTGTTTATTGATTGTTCCGCTAAAGGTCCTTCGTCAATTATATACTTGCATTGAACCAGCATTGAACTAAAACCGCAACATCTAATTCATATACATTTTTTTGAATATTCTCTATGACATACATAATTTGGTCCAAGTTCGAGCCGGATGCAATTTGAGTTAATTTCGTGCAAAGATTAATGAATAAATTACATAATTTGGTGCAACTCCGGGCCGGATACGTTTGAGTTAATTTCGTGCAAAGTTTAATGATCAAAACATTGATTTTTCGTTGCAATTATTGTTGAAAACCGCATTGAATTTTCGTTTCTTTATTTGTTAAAAGAGAAAACAAGTTCGGGATTCAGTCATTCCGTTAGAAATAAATTCGCATATTTCTTTTACCGCAAAAAAAAACTTACAAGAGATTGTTTTGTTTGTTTGGTTATTTAGCTAAATTGTTTTGGATTTATTTGACATTTGGTCAGATATTTTACTACTTCAACAGTAAAAAATTGTACATTAGTGGAATAGTATTTTGTTTTCGTTCTATCGTGTTAGATTTGTTCAGTGGCGTAACAGGTATTTTAATTTATTGTTAAGATGTCAAAAACCGCTGAAAATTTACGTAAATTTAAAAATCATCGACAATCGGAGTTTAAAAGATTAGAAGATATTTATTTTGCTGCCGAGAAAGCCTTAAGAGGTGACGACGTTGAATTGTTTTTTAGCATGATTGATATGGTTGATTCAATTCATTTAGAATTTTTTAAACAGCACAATTCGATTGTTGGATTAATTTCAGATGCAAACGATGATTTTGACTTTGAGGATGACATTCGCAATAAATTTGAAAAATTGTTTTATTCAATTAGGTCTATTTTTGCTAAACTGATATCTGTTCAGGATTTTACGCCACAAAATATAGCTCGGGAACAGGAAAGTGTTGCTTTGCCGCGAATTGATTTGCCTTCATTTAGTGGAGACATATTGGAATTTGGTACTTTTATTGATTTGTTTGATTCATTAATTCACAATAATGAAAAACTCAGTGCTATGCAGAAGTTCAAATATTTGCAGGTAGCTTTAAAAGGGCCTGCTTTTGAGGCTATTAGGAATTTTAAACTAACACAAAACAATTACGTGAGTGCTTATGAAACACTTTTGAAAAAATTCAAGCGAACTCGTTTAATCGCGGAGTCTCATTGGTCAGCTTTAGAACAATCCTCCCAACTAACTTCAGATAGCCCTTCAGAGGTTCGGAAGTTAGTTCAGTGATAATTTGGAAGCACTGAAGAATTTGGGTTTACCAGTAAATCAGTGGGATTTTTGTATCGTTCAGATGATGTTGAAACAACGAGTTCCAAAGAATTTAGCCGCTAAGTTTGAACTCTACAATGGTACTGTGACCGCTCAAGATGACTTTCCGATCCGCTCGGAAGTTGTTGATTTTTTGTCGAAGTATTGTGATGCCTTTGAACATGTTGAATTATCCCGCAAGGCAAAGCAAAGTGTTGACAAAAAGTTACAATTGAATTCAAAGCAACATTCTTCCCGGTTCACTACATCTTTGTTTGTCACTAAGAATAGAAATTGTTTAGTTTGTAAATCCAATCATGCGATTTACAAATGTTCTGAATTCTTGAACAAATCAGTATCCGCGCGGTTTAAGTTTGTTAAAGATTTTAGACTTTGTTTTAATTGCTTGAGCGATTCTCATCAGTCGAATCGCTGTAAATCTTTATCCACTTGCCGCAACTGCAAACAACGCCATCACACGTTGCTTCATTTTGTAAATCGTGGTGATTCAGGCATTCGATCTGAATCTAAAGCTCCCCCCGCAAACCTGACTTCCACATCTGGTGGATCCATTAATACTGTTGAAAGTCCCGAAACTTCTCTACCGCAGACTTCTTGTCATAGTTCACTTTTGTCATACAATTCAAATGTGTTGATATCTACCGCTTTAGTTGAGGTATTAGATAAGCACGGTTCTTATCAAACTTTGCGATGTCTGCTAGATTCTGGTAGCATGACATCATTCATTGCGAGCAAGGCTGTAAAACGCCTTGGCTTCCGACCTACGCCCGCTTCGATTCAAGTCAATGGGCTAGGTTGTAGGCAGAGTCCCTCTGCTGAGAGCTCTCTTACCCTTTCTCTTCGCTCTATAGTAAAGCGTGAGTGCAATTTTGTTGTTGATACTATTGTTTTACCCCGCATTTGCAATGATATGCCTGTTGCGCACATTAACATGGCTAATATGGCATATCTAACCAATTTGAAACTTGCTGATCCTGGTTTCAATAGCCCAGGCGCTATTGACCTTTTGTTAGGTGCCGATATATTTTCTCAAATTTTGTTGGATGGACGCCTTCTGGGAAAGGAAGGTGTTCCTGATGCTATTAACACTGTGTTTGGTTACATCCTTATGGGTAAAGTGTCTTCGAGTTCTGTTAACTCTCACTGTCAGTCAGTCATAAACCCAACTTCGCAAATTGAAGATGTAGTATCATTAGATGATTCACTCCAAAGGTTCTGGATAATTGAAGATGTTCCTACAGCACTGGTTCAGTCCCCTGATGATCTTATCTGCGAAAAAATATTTTCCGAGGGATGCAGGAGATTGGATTCAGGTAGATTCGTTGTGCCTCTTCCTTTTCGAAATACACTTCCTGCTTTTGATGGAATGTATAATCGCGCCGTACAACGTTTCTACTCTTTAGAAAGACGTCTTCTACAGCAACCAGATCTCTACAAACAATATTGTGATTTTCTCAAAGAGTATTTGGAGCTTGATCATATGGAGTTGGTTCCCTATCCATCATCTACTTCTTCTGATTGTTACTACATACCGCATCATTGTGTTTTGAAACCTGATAGTAGCACAACCAAACTTCGTGTAGTGTTAAATGCATCCGCTAAGATACCTCATCGGTTATCTTTGAATGATTGTTTGTTTTTCGGTCCCAAGTTGCAGCAAGACATTATCGCTATTTTGTTGACCTTGCACAATTTAGTTTTGCCTCGCCTGCTTGCTATAGAAAACTTTTCTAGTTGTGAACTTCACGCATTTGGTGATGCTTCTGAGAAAGGTTATGCCGCTGTTGTTTATTTTGTGTTTGAAACCGCATCTGGATTTCGTCAAAGTTTTTTTGTGTTGTCTAAATCGAAAGTTGCCCCTTTGAAAACTTTGTCACTTCCCAAATTGGAACTGTGTGCTTCAGTTCTTACCGCTAAGTTGGCTCATTATGTTTATGAGCAATTCAATAGTCGTTTGTTGTTCAAGGTGATTCGTTGCTGGTCAGATTCCACGGTAATCCTTTCATGGCTTAGTTCTTCCCCGCACCGTTGGAAGACATTTGTCAGTAATCGAGTTGCTTACATTCAGGAAAAATTTCCTTCTTCGCATTGGTTTTACATCCAATCTTGTGATAACCCCGCTGACTTGGGTTCCCGCGGCACTTTGCCATCAGAGTTGTTAGGCAATACACTTTGGTGGAAAGGCCCACAATTGTTGATTACCGCTTGTTTGCCACATGCTTGCTCAGACTCAAGCATGTCACCGCTAGTTATGACTGAAGCCCGTAAAGTGGCGCTTCAAGTCACCGCTTCACCCAATTTATTTGGTACCTAATTAGAAGAACATTCTTCTATTAATCGCATTACCCGCATTATAGCTCATATTTGTCGCTTTGTTGATAACGCCCGCAATCCAGACCGTAGGGGCTCTGGATCATTTTTGGCTGCTGAGTTATATCAGGCTCAGCTTCGCATTGTTCGCTATGTTCAAGATCAATATTTTTCTAAAGAGATTTCCCTTCTTCGAGAACGAAAACTATTGCCCAAATCGCTTCGTAAACTTTCGCCGTTTCTTGATGAACAGGGAACTCTTAGAGTTGGTAGTAGATTGGCTAATGCTCCATTGCCGTTTGATACTAAATTTCCCGCACTGCTACCAAGTAAAAGTCGTTTGACTAATCTAATTGTCGAAGATTGTCATATCACCAATCTTCACGCAGGAATCCAAACCGTTTTGCAGCAACGATTTTGGATTCTATCCGCAAAGAAAGTAATTCGTAGTGTCATTTCTAAATGTGTTTCTTGTTGGAAGCTTAATCCTTCTGCTTACCAACCCTTCATGGGAAATTTGCCCATTTCCCGCGTTTCACAATTGAAACCCTTTTCTCATGTTGGAGTAGATTTTGCTGGTCCCTTCACTATAACCATGGCTAAAACTAGAGGGGCGAAAACTTTAAAGGCTTATCTGTGCCTGTTTAAGTTCTTTGCAACGAAAGCTGTTCATCTAGAACTCGTATCAGATTTGTCTGCTGATGCATTCTTGGCAGCTTTGCGAAGATTCATTGCACGTCGTGGTCGATGTAGCCATGTATATAGTGATTGTGGTACTAATTTTGTGTGTGCTCCCAAGCAGATCTTGAAAGCTTTTAGAGCTACTGCTGCACGAGAAACCATTTCTTGGCGTTTCAATCCCCCTTCGGCTCCTCACTTTGGAGGGCTATGGGAGAGCGGAATTAAATCCGTTAAAGCTCACTTAAGACGTGTCGTTGGAGATCAAATCTTAACCTACGAAGAACTTTCTACTGTATTTGCACAGGTCGAAGCAGTTTTAAACTCGCGACCTATAACCCCTTGTAGCAACGATCCATCGGATCTTACCGCCTTGAGTCCTGGAATGTTTCTTACCATGGAACCTTTAACAGCACCTCCTGAATCTGATTTCTTATCTGTCCCATCTAATCGTCTCAACAGATGGCAGTTACTGAGTCGTTTGCATCAGGCATTCTGGAAACGTTGGTCGCAAGAATATTTACATACTCTTCATCAACGGAGCAAATGGACTGATCCTTCAGAGGTTGTTAAGCCAGGTACTCTTGTTATTTTGAATCAAGACACTTCCCCTCCTTTGAATTGGCCATTAGGGCGTATTATTGACTTACATCCTGGAGGTGATGGTGTTGTACGCGTTGCTACAGTTAGAACTGCAAGTGGTACTTTGAAGCGACCTCATGTAAAGCTTTGTCCACTGCCAGTGGACCCTTAGTTTTGAAATAAGTAATTCAAAGCTGGCGGAATGGTGCGTTCCCGCAATTTGTTTAGTGTATTGTGTTCAATTTGATTGAATTACTTCATTGATTTTTAAACTTCTGCACCTTTTCTAAAACATTCCGTCGCGCTAATGCTAATTGTAAGTGTGTTTTTGCGTGTGAAATATAGACAGTATTCATTCGTGGTTCGCCTCCCTAGCTGTTTAGACGCTTGGGAGTTTCGTGTATTGTGCTCCGAATTATTCGGACACATTTTTGATTCCGTCTGAAGAGACGACGCTTATTGTTGTTGTTTGCGTTACGATTTCGCGAGTTAGTAGCTTCGTTCGTAACGACCGCTAAACCGCTTTCATTTTGTTTCTTTTGTGTTTAAAAAAGCGCATCATTTGTTGTTAAACCCGCATTTTTTGTATGCTCAATCAATGAACATTACGTCGCTATTTTTTGTGTATCGTGTTGTCCAGACGAAGCTCTAAGAAACTGTTCATGCTATTACGGGGCTAGCCTCAGAAGAAAGAAGAACCAAGAAAACTCCAGAGCTTCGACTTAAAGGTTAGTGATAACTTTTATTTGGTGATTCGTTTATGTGACGACACGTGTTTATTGATTGTTCCGCTAACGGTCCTTCGTCAATTATACTTGCATTGAACCAGCATTGATCTAAAACCGCAACATCTAATTCATATACATTTTTTTGAATATTCTCTATGGAATGTGCATCGAAGACATTTCAATTTATGTTGAATATTACTATTTAATTTTTTTTATGTAATGCATACGCTATATCCCTATGAACACTTGCTTTTAAAGTTGAGTGATTTATGTACTAGAAACAAAAATTAGAAACAATGTATGCACACTGTTAAAATGTATGCTGGTCTATAAAAATGAACCCAATAGTTTTCATATTCAAAAATGTTGTTCCCGTGCATAATTTTTTTCGAGCAGTTTTCATTCCATTGTCATGTAAATACAATGACAGAAGTTGACGCATGCCCACTAAAAATTTTTCGAATATGAAAATGCCTATTTTTTTGCGCCGTCTCAGATGTTGCAAGCGACCAAAATTAAACCTCATTATTTTTATGTTTTCTTGGGAAATAACACCACAATCGAAATAAAAAGCTGTATTTTGAAAGAAAAACCAAACGTTTCATAGTCTATTTTGACTTCGTTGTCAATGGCTTTAAAATATGTATTGAAAATGTAAATTGCAAATTAAAAGTTTGATTTGTGACATTTAGAAGAGAATTAAAATCCCATTGCCCGGAAATAAAATAACAATCATTTTGATTTGAGATCCCAATTATATGATGTGTTGTAAGTAGCCCCACAACACAAAATAGCATGGGGTTAAATCCGAGGACTGTGCAGGCCAACAAATGGTTCCATTCAGCTCTATCTATCAATTAGGAAATTCATTATTTAAGTGCTCGTGAATTTCTCGCCTGCAATGTGCTTCTGAGGAAAGCTTAAAAACTTTCTTTCCACTCGTCACTCGATTTGGCAAAAATAAGTCCCAGTAAGCATGCTATTTATTACGCCAGCCCACAGATGGTTGCTGTGAAAATTACACTAATAAACGCTTCTAGGATAAACTTGGGGGTGTGACACTTTTATAATTTTTCACACATCATTATGAGCAAATTCTATTTAAGGTGCTGAGGACTGAGTATTCATTGGGTCGTTTTCGACTTTGTCCAAATTGTCTTCCTTGATCATCCAGAATTCTAGGGCTGGAAAGGGGAGATGACACGGTGCACATTTCAAAATTCAATGTTTTTTTGCAAAGCTATCCTCCCAAAAATTTAGATGAAAATGGATGTGAGCGGGTGAGAACGTGAAATATCGCCAAAAAATACTATTAGTGTTTCATTGAGTGCTGAACACGGTTCTAAATAAAAGCAATTTCGCTGTGGAAATAGGTTATCGTTATTAAAGATGGTTCTCATCTGTCTTCGATAAAATAATTTTCTTTCACGAAAGCAATAGTTATATACGTTTTTAGGGTTCCGTATATACAATATATGGATACCCTTATAATACCACTCCGGATTTCTGCCTCTGTCACATCACAGCAATTTTCTCCTAAACTTCTCTACGGAAGAGGTAGAAATTTGGTATCAATGTATATTTGTCTCTGAAACTACTAAGCCTAAAATTTTGAAAAAATAGGAAATATAGGATGTTGCCCGAACGTTACAGGAAAAATAAGGAGAAACCATTAGTATTAATTTTGCGGGGCAAATTATAGAATTAAATGAAAATTTAAAAATAAAAAAAATTTTCAAACGCATCATGAAATATATCAAATGAATTCTGAGAAACACAAATATATTTTTTTCATATTTAAAAAAAAATTAATTAAAAGGATATTAACGAAAATATAACAAAATTTACCCATTCCCCCCCCCTTATCTCCGAAACTATAAAACGTAAAGTTTTGAAAAAAATTAGAGGTATAGGGTCTGACCTTAAGTTTACTGGAAAAATATGGAGAAACCTCTAGTTTTAATTTTGGGGGCAAATTACAGAATTAAATGGAAAATATAAAATTAAAATTGTTTCTAACAAACACAAACATTTTTCCCATAATTTTAAAATCAGTTTATTAAAAGATATTAACAAAAATATTAAAAAATTATCCATTCCCCCCCCCCTTATCTCCGAAACCATAAGCTGTAAAATTTTGACAAAAAATACAGGTAAAGCCCCTCACCTGAACTTTACTGGAAAAATAAGGAGAAACCCCTAATATTCATTTTGGGGGGCAAATTATAGAATTAAATGGAAAATAAAAAATTGTAATTGTTTCCAACGGATCTAGTAATATATCAAATCAAAGGGCTCGTTATGACGAATACTAGTATATTATTTAATAAATATTTTAAAATATATAAACATTTTTTAAAATACCCCTTCCCCTCTTTATCCCAAAACTATAAGGTCTAAATTTTAACGCATCATGCAATACATCAAATGAAAGGGTTTATTATGAGGAATACAAATACATATTTTTCACATTTTTTTAAATTAATTGCTTACAAGATATTAACATAAAGATATAAAAAATTCTCATTTCTCACTTTATTTTGGAAACCATACTACCTAAAATTTTGAAAATAAATAGGGGTACTGGTGCTTACTTGATTCACTTGAGATTTATAAGAAAAATTAGTAGAAAACCCCCATAGTAATTTTAGGGACAAATTATACAATTAAGTGGGAAAAAAATCCATTTTCAAAAGGCTCATTATGTGAATTACAAATATATCATATTTTTAAATCATTGGTGTAAAAGATATTAACAAAAATATTAAACATCGACTTAATTCCCACTTTAGAAACTACACTATTTAAATTTTGAAATATATATTTTATTTGTATTTTTAAATAATTTGAATAATATATTTAATAATTTATAATTTAAAACTTGACCTATTTTGCCCTATATCTTCCAATCTACAGAGGCTCAAAATTGAGACAGTAGATTATAAAAGGCTTCCTTGAAAGTTTGTTAGTAAAATAAAACTCTAATGTTAATTCTTAGGGGCCAAATTAGAAAATTAAATACATATGTATTCTTACGAAAATCAAGCGAATCCTGAAGCAGATAAAATAAAAAGTCTATGTGTGGAAAAGGAAAGTGAATATTTTTTATAAATTTAAAACGCTTCCTTTAAAAGATATTAGTGCAAATAGAAAAAAATGCACTCATTCCCTGCTTGTCTGAAACTGGAATATTAGAATCTTGAAGGTGGTACGGAACCCTTAGTATGCGAGTCCAACTCGCACTTGACCAATATATTGTTAATAGGTACCCAAAGAATGTCGGATCATAAAAAATGATGAAAGATAAAAAGTTTGAATGTGTTTCATTACATCTAACCATTTAAAACATATTTCGAAAAAAATAAACCCTTAAATAGGCAAAATTCAAAAATTGAGGATATAACTAAACATTGTCGAACAAAATTGAAAATAATTATGAAAAATTCACTTCGCAATTCATTAACCTTTTTTTTTTGTTTTGTTTCACTCCTATATCTCCGTTTTCATTCCTATAATGAAAAATTATTACGGCAACCGATCTCCACAGTGGGACATGATAACGAAATGGTTTTTAGAACCGTGTTCACCATCTAGTGAATCACAAAATGGTATTGTTTGGAGATTTTCCACGTTTTCACCCTCTCACCTACACTTTTGGGAGGGTAGCTTTTCAATAATTTGTGTTCTTGTCTATATTACTAATCCTACAATTTTAAAAAAACATGTATGTAAGTTTGTTGTCTTTGAGATATACTATAAACAAAACAAAGAAATAATCGAATTTTGAAATGTACATCATTTCACCCATCATTTCCACCCCGATAACAGTGGATGATGATATTCTTAATAACATTCCCTCAATCTACATAACCTAAATTTCAACATAAAAGAAAATGTATTCGATATCTCGATTTTGTGTCATGATATTAGGTTTCCGTTAAAAAAAATCCCAAATTACGGTGCGATGGTGAAATTGTTATAAATAATAACTGCACGAATGTTGTTGAATAATGCAATACTATCATCACATTCCAAGTGTATGTATATTTCTTGTGAAGAAATAAGTTTAACCATCAGTCAACAACTGCTGAAATCATAAATATACAAGTTAGTGTGTAAGGTACAGTTTTTTCAATTGAGAAAGTGCCAAGTAGAATGCACTTGTATCAGGTGGTCTATCTATAGATTGTTCATAGCAATAACTTGAAACAGTAATAATATATTGATTCCATATTTTTGTATTATCAGGAAATAATTTTTTTATTCGGATTTTGTTCACATATTTTAACATTATTTTGCATGAATGAAATGGAATATGGTGGATCTGACTTTTTTTATTTTACGTAAAACAAAATAAGATTCTCCAGTTATTGCAAAAAACTTAAGAAATATGTCAAAACATATGATTCATTTTACCTGCTGTGCAGAGTTCGCTCAGTAGACGATTCATCACCAATAGATGTCTGATTTCTTTCAACACATTGCATTGGATTGAGAGAACTTTTAAAATCCTAATAAATCATTGGCGAGAAACTTACTTCGTAGAAAATTTTCACAATGACACGCAAACTTAAAGAACTTATGAAAAATCAACGTTATGAAGTATAGCCAGTAAAATGTATAACACTTCACTGTTCTTTGTGAAAATATTGTTCGTGCTTTCTGTGAGAGCGCAATTAAATTTAGTAGAGCGTGGCAAACAACATGTTTTAAATTTAGTTTATTTTCTAGTGCAAATTCTCTAAAAAAATATAATTAAATCAATAATTTGACGAAAATATATTATTGGCACCTGCTGAGGCAGATGTTAGGTATGCCTTTGTAACACAGAATCATTCCTGGTTTAGCTCATGTTTTTCTGGAATTTATACGCTGGCTCGACTTTATAACGACTATTGACACGTTTCCTGATTCTGGTGTTCAATATATTGTTTTCTCGTTTCTGTGATAGACAGCCTTCTCAGCAGTAAATTATTATTGGTAGAACAAAGAACTTCTGGAAAGGTTCGTGTATCTGACTCAATTTTTATAAAGAATACAACTTCTGAAATAACGAGGCATCAAACACAATGTTAACTCAGATTAAATGTGATACTACGATCGAGTTTAATACTTTCAAAACTCTAACAATTCAAGTCAGCAAAACAATTACTAGGGTAAATCATATATAAACGGTAATTTTTTTTCATACATTTATTGAACAATATTACACATAAACCATTGTTTTAACAATTTTTTAATATACCCTCCGATGTAATCTACACACATTTACCACCTATTTGAGAATTTCAGTATTCTCTGTTCATAAAATGTTGAAGCAAACTACGCATGTGCTTCACGGCTTCTTTATTTCTTCTAAATCGTTTCCCTCCCGGTAATTACTTCAGAGGCTAAAACCAAAAATAGTCACAAGAGGACAAGTCAGTGCTATAAGGATCCCATGTCTTGCATTATATTATTCCTTATTTTTTGTTTCGAAAATGCGGCTTTTGCCAATCGTAACATCTGGCAGTAGTAATTCGCATTAACTGTACGTTGGTTATGTAGAAAGTTGATGAGTAGAATTCCCTTTGGGTCAAAAAAAATCGTTACAAGGACTTTGCTAGATTAGAGACGGCTTTTATTCTTTCTTCGCTACTCTTTACTGGCCAGTTTAGACTATGCGCTTCAAAAAGGCTTTCCCTTCTCGCTGAAATCGATTCAGCGATCTTCTAGCTCACCTGCTTTTGGTCTCCAGTCAACAACCTCGGAACCCATCGAACACTAATTTTCTGGAACCAAGTTGATCAACGATAACTGATTGAACACTTCCATAGTTGACACCGAATTCTGGAGAAATTTCTTCCACGGTAAATCGGCGGTCACGTTCAAGCAGCTCTTGAGCGCTACTGGTATTGTCAGCTGTAAGTGTTTGGGCGTCGATCGGGATTATCATTCTGGTTCAAACTTAAATTTTATCAGTCACCTATACACACGAATTTGAGGCAGTGTACCCTCCCCAAATTGTGCCTTCAGACGAGTTAAAATTTGTAAGGATTTAACGTCTTCATTGGTTAACAGCTTTATGTAAATCTGATGTGCTACAGACGAATATATCTCTTGCTCTATACGTACCACTGATTATACAATAGCACTGACAACAAAGTCAAGCATTCGCGCGAACCCGTCTTGTTTCCACACTCCTAATAAACCAAAAATCTACTCCACACAACATTATCTACCTCGAAACTGCATTCTAAGCAGAATAGCAAGATTACCGTTTATACGATACTTATTATATATATATTACCCAAGTATTGTAATTTCCTTACCGTGAGGGGAAATCATGTTCCTCTTCCACTAGTATTTATACGTTGTCGAATACCAAAAGACAGAATTTCAAATTAAAATTGCATGCATTAGAAAAAACACGAAATAATGTTAATATATGATGATTGTGCCGAAAGAATAAAGAAAAAATAAAGAACATTTGTGAGAAAACGTTTAAAGCCATGAAGTTGAAATTTTGAATAGTTATTTTCGATATGCGAGTGAAATTGTATGTCAAATTTCATCGTTCTAAATTTGTTTAGGCTATAGCAACGGATGTTTGAAAAATGTGCCTTTTTTACAATTTTCCGAATAACTCACTTAGTTATTAATATTAATAAAACTCGTTTATATAAAAAAATCTTATTTATTAAAATTGAGACCCTTAATGGCCAACCCCCACTACATATCCCGCTGGCTACGGCCTAGCAGACATTTATTAAATATAGCATACATACTCTAAAGTGTCTGAATTTAACACATCCTTGCCTTTCCATTAAATATAGGATTGAGTCTCTACTTTTCAACCAAAGTTTAGCTTCGTGTCGCATATTGTGCCTGCGATGCATTCATCTAATTTTGTCTGTTTTATTCACAGAAACTCACATTTAAATTGCACTTCCGCTGACGCTTTTCTGTCCTACATTTTTGTTTGTTTGGAGCCTTTGTCATCCACTGAAATTATTTGTGAAGTTTCAGGAAGAATGAAAGTGTGAAGTTGTAGACTACAGTTTAAAATAAACAACCGTAAAGTTCATAAAAAATGTGCATTGGGTAACACAATTGTTTATCACTACGATTTTACTTTTATCAAATGATGTAGCATGTAACAAAACATAGGAATCAAGCTTTGTAATATTGTTCAAAATTTGTGTAATGACGCTGCATGTTCTGCTATTAAAGGTTAAAGTTCTATCCAGATAAGTGGTTAGTTAATGAGTTTTAAGAACTGAAGGTAAATAAAGCAAGTAGTCAAATTATATTAGAAAACCAAAATGAAGCGTTATATTGTTTCTTTTCCCATTCATTTTTTGTAGTTATTTTTAGAATAATTTACTAAGAAACTAATTAAAAATCCAAACATGTCTAGCGAGAAAACAGAGTTTGATAAATTATTGTCTAAACTTCAATATTGGGCACGTAATCTATACAATGCAATTTGTGTTCGTCTAAAAGAGCATCCAACAAATTAAGTGGGTATAATAAAAGCACTAGACAAATACACAACAAGTTCTACGTAAGATATAATATCAGTTAAGTGGAAAAGTGGAATCCGTATTTAACAAATCTTCAAATAATCTTTATCTAAAAAATCTAATAAACAAGGACATTAAGAATGCCTTTAACACAGCAGGGGTTAGGAAATATCTCCGAAATATCTTACCGGAATATATTTTTTTCCAGAGAAAAGTCATGGTAAGAGAGCGGGAGAGGGAGTTCACACAGGATGTACTCCAGGGATCGGTGCTAGGACCGACCCGGTGAACATAATTTATGATCCGGTATTACGCATAACGTTGCCGGAGTAGTGTCAGACGCTGGCCCTGGACTTGTCAGTGGTAGTGAGAGCAGGTAGCAAGGAGGAGTTGATGAAAAATGGTGATGAGGCGATTCGTAAGATGCTCGGTTGGGTGAGGAGCAATCAACTGGAAGTAGCGGAGGAAAACACGGTGACGGTAATTATAAAAGGGCCAATGTCTGGGAGGGAGATACAGTTTAAGTGTGGACTGAGGGATTGTGCTAGGCAAAACAGTCAAGTATCTGGGAGTTATCTTAAATGACAAACTGAGATTTAACCATCATGTCCGGTTTGTTACAGCGATGGCCGCAGAAATGGGCTAGGCTACTTCTGAATCTGAACGGGTCTCAAACGGCCAAAATGAAATTGTTGCATGAGGTAATGGAGTCTATTTTGTTGTATGAGGCCTATATATGGTACAGAGTGATGGGTTGAAGACATATCGTACACCAATTCTTGTAAAACGACATGTGCATATAGCACGGTGGCGATGGAAGGGTTTTATGTGGCTTTCAGTTCTTATTTGCGGAGAATGTATAGATTGCGGAGGTCTCGACACCCCGCAGCATACGGTGATGGAGTGTGAAAGATAGGGCGACGACGGAGGGGTGATGACAGCAGAGCTAGGGAAGAAATTTAGTGACAGTGTTACGCATCATAACAAGTAAAAAACGGAAGGAAAGAATGTACTTGACTGTGAGTGAACTATTGGATAAATATTCACTACGCTAAGGTATCTGAAAGTATATCTACGATGAGTTCCAGGTATCTAGAGGGTGATGGAGGTGTTTTAGTGGGTCGAAACCCACACTATAGTACGAAACAGGAAACTCGTGGGGCTGTTCGCTTGGTTAGCGAATTTCACCTCCTCTGAAAAAAAATTATGTCTTATGATTAAAAGTGAACTTTTACGAGAGTGGAGAAATATATGTTAAATCGGCAAGCCTAAAAAGAAAACGGACATCCATGTGAAACAAACTCGAACTTATAGCACTAGTTACCAAAACCAATTTTGAATTTGGTATTTCATCTTTACTCAAACTCTTAATTATTAGAAATTTGACAGAACATACTTGTCATGTCAAAATAAAAATTCGAAGAAAACAAATTTTGAAGGGCGCTAATCATATCTAACCTTTTCGCGAATTTTGCTGAATATATGCAGCAGAGTAGCCGTCACTATATTAATCAATAACTCTAGGAGCCGACTGCTCTTAATGCTTAGACACTAAATGCCCAAAACTAATTTTATTTGGAATTATGTCAGTATGTGAACCACATTCGTTATACGTAGCATTGGAAGGGCAGAACTAAAGAACTTAAAAAATAAATTAGATAAAACCACTAGCTCTTAGGCTTCTTCGCCTAACTGATGAGACCCGTAAGGTCAAATCTTTCCACATCCACCAAGAATTATCGTTGGGTTTAGATGAAACACGAATGCCAGTTTACTGCTTTGGATTCATGACAGAAACAAAGAACTTTCGAAATTTCGCAAATCTCCACCAAATTTGTGCCGCTGTTCCTTTTGTTCAGAGCAAAAGTCTGAGAATCCAAACAAGCAAAAGTATTCTTTGGTTCAAAAACCTGTAAAGTTTGGAGCTTGTACCGACTTCTGTTCGTTTTTTTTCGGCCAAGGAAAGTACCTTAAAACAAGTAGATTTGCGTTGAAATTTTGCAAACCACAAAAGACTTCCAGAATTTTGGAAAAGGCAAGGGTCCTCCAGATTATGCGAAACCTTGTAAACTGGGATTCGGGTTTCACCTAAACCCAACGCTAATTCTGGGTGGATGTGGAAACTTTCGACTTTAAGGGTCTCATCAGTTAGGCGAAGAAGCCTAATAGCTAGTGGTTTTATCTAATTTCATATTTCTTGTATTTCAAGAAGTGATTATTCAAAGAGAGAGAACAAAATTCGTTCAAAGGTTGTACCGGTGTCCGGGTTTCACGAAGTTTCACATAATCTGGAGACCTCTTGTCTATTCCAAAATTCTGGAGGACTGTTATCTTTTCCAAATCTTTTGTGACTTTCAACATCAAAAACAGATTAAACTCACTTTATCCCAAGATCAAGTTGAAGGTGGGGGTGGTAAACAATAACGTTATCCCCTTTTTAGATGTATTGGTTGAAAGTAAGGAAAATTGGGACATTCTATCAAATTCGAATATACTAAACCTTTAGCATCAGTTCCATTTCTTACTCAGGATTTATAGATAATCAGTTGACTTACAGAAAATTCTAAATAATTACAACATAAATGAACAAACAATAATTGTCAACAGAATATGGTCGACTGCACACACAATGCAAGTCATCAGCCAAACAAAACACACTAACCAGGCCAAGCCCCTTTCAGGGGTAGAAATATACGGAGCACCAATGCGGAGCACATAGTCAGTAACTAGATTGCGCGGCGATCACTGCCAGACCGTCGGTTTTGAAAATGTCTACCATAGTTGTAGAAGTAAAGCTAGATAGAAAATATTTCAACAGACCAAGGATCAACAGCCCGGAAAACAATATCTCTCAAATTTTCAATTCTCACTAACGACAGGCCCTACTGAAATAAAAGTAGCAGTAATATAGTTTGCCACTTCTTGTTTAAGTTCAGCAGTAAGTAAAAGTTCAACTGATTTTCTTTTCTATAGAGATTAGTCCTGCGGCATAAAACAATACCCAACATTGGAAATAAGTTCTTCCACATTAGAAGTAATTACTTGGTTTCTATCTGTAAGTAAATTATTTATTATAGTACGAAAGGATTTAATAGATGACTAATACATTTTTTTAGAATATTGATGTTATTTTGGCCCAGTAGTGCGTTAGATTTAAAATCTTCCCGCTCTAAGAATTTCCTTAAACGCGGTGTTTTTTGAATAGGAAAATCAGCTAGCCGTTCTAAGCGAAATAAATATTCTTCGAAAAATCCCCACACTAAGAATTTTCTAAAAAGCGGCGTTTTTCGAATATGAAAATATAGGCTGCTAATAATTTCCAGTTATTTTCTAACGAATATTTATGTCATGTATTATTTATTTTTGTGTTTTGCAGGAGATTGTCTTACTCGCCAAGCACATATTGATCCAAATTTATGTAATGCTTCAGAATAATTAACTTAATACTACGTCTGTACTCTAATGAACTGATTATACTTTTTCAGTTTCTCGAAATCCCATGTCATCTATTACTTTGTCAGCAAGTTGTAAAATAATCTAGTTTTTTCCAAAGCGTCTAAATCGCAGCATAAATTTTAAAATATGGTTTGCAATTTTAGTTTCGGTTTACGGATTTTCCCAAGCGAATTGTTGAAACATGAATCGACCAGCAAGCACATCGTCTGTGATCTCGGAGTCGATTACGCGACATCAAAGGAGTGAATACAAGATCGTATGTCTCAGAATTTTTATTGGCAATATATTTTCTAATACCGAAGGTAAATCACACTTGAAGTGACGTGTTAGTGTAGGTAATCGTCTTGTCTAAGAAAAGCAAGCAAACATTAAAACACACTATGTTAAAATCCACGAAGGAATTTTGTCGTCTGACAGGTAACTATTATTTTACCATAGCTTGCATAAAATAACTTCCATTTTTCTCAAGAAGCTGCTACTTAAATAACAAAGTTTAAAATAATTAATTAAGACAAATAATGACAACTAATTTTTGAAGTACTGAACCACATTTAAATGTTGCTCTATTATATCTAACCTAACACAATTAAAAGTAAAGGAAATATTAATATTAAGTACGATTTGTTATAGCGACGAAATGTAAGAAATAACTAACATGAAACAATAATTTGGTAACAGCTTTTATCAGGCTTAATACAAACAACGCCATTATTAATTATATTATTTTTTACAGAAAAGTTACAATAATTGACGATCATTACTGTATAAATTTTACTTATTGCTGTGGAACAGATCAAGTGCCTATATAAACCTTTTCCTTAATCGGCCACTGCTTAAGCGACTGTTATATTAACCATTCGGAAAAGAGCTGAGATTGCCCTGCGATCTGTTCTTTGGCTCCCCCGAAGAACCGTCTCAAGACATCAACGATTGTGCCGACCAGCTCTGACATAACATGCTGGCCATACACGAACTACCCCGAACGCAGATGTTGACCACCAGTGACCGGATGAAGACACGATATGACCTCAAGGTCAATTTTGTCGGGCTCCAAGAGAGCGACACAAGGTCTGGCTATACAACCCCCAGGGGAGCAAGGGTAAATCTCCAAAGCTTACACCAGCCTGGGATGGTCCATACGAGGTGGTTAAGAGGATCAATGACGTTTAGCGTATCCGTCGAAACCCCGGATCTAGGTTGAAGGTGGTTCATTTAGATTAATTAGCCCTCCACCATGAAGAGAATGTTTCTGATCGGGACGATCAGAATTAAATATGGGCAGTGTTACGTGTATAGACTATGAGACACCAGCATATAAGAAGAATAGTTTGCACATCCGTCAACACGTAAGCAGGTACTGCGAAGGCATGCAGTCGAGAACCACTGGAAAACGATTTCTTGCAATATTTAAGAAAATGTATTTACAGGTCATTAGTCCAAAAATGATAACCAATCAGCTGAAGTGGGAGTCTGAGACAGATGAATATGAGTGAAACGACACAGCGTGAGAGTATTAGATCATAAAAAATGTACAAATATGTTAGAAAGTACAAAGTAAATAACAATACATGTCAAGAGACGCTTAAGATCAAGGGGTTGCATTAAAGGAAGCTTAGAAGACTGGAGAAACTATTTCTTTCATTGACTGTGAAATTTAAAATGTCATCTGGTTAATTTAGATAAATTCTTACATAATTTGTTTTTAATGTTACTAGGTGTACTTCTTCGCTTTGAGTGTCCCATATATTTTACTGAATAAAAATCTATATCCTCCTAATTTTTCTTTGATATTCTCATTACAATCTGTAGAATTTCTTCATAAACCGTTTTAAAAAATATTCCTTTTGACATATTTAAATTCTTTTACAGAAATTGCTTTGTTGCTTGTTACCTATGCTTATTAGTTCATATAATTAAGTTAGTTGTCTGATGTCACAAATGCAATAAAAGCTCTTGTCTTGCTTCCATTTAGTAGCTAACAACAAGCAAAATACAGTTCTTAATTGTACTCTTCACTTGAAAATATTTTGGTTGCCACAAATTTTAACACTGGTTAAAAGTTTTAACGAGCTGCGCTGTAATAATAGAGATACTTTTTCACCTAATCAAACGATGTTTATTTAAATTTATACCGCAGTTTGTAATAAAAATCGAAAAGTTTTTCCGTAAAGGTTGTCGCATATCCATCACTATACACCCCATTTGGACTTAAAATTGCTTTTATGTTTTGGTATACATATTATTCCACATAAAGTTTAACAATAGTATTGAGTTAGAGTAGATATTACCTCAAACACGGCTGGAAGTTAAACTCTCTTCAACTGACCAATCTCCCCTACCCACAACGTAAACAGTTCATTCTCGAACAAATTAATGTAGATCTGTTTGAGTTAGTGTTAGAAACCAAACTCATATGTTTAGTGTTTGATCATCATGATTGCCTGTTCCGCCGTCCACCATTAATATTTTTAGGAAATGAAGTTATAAAAAATTTATTGTTAAAGTTACATGAAATTGTTAGAAAAAAGTTCCAAAATAAATTCATTATTTTGTAGTTATTAATACATAATATTAATAAGTTAGTAGTAAAGAATATAACTGCTTAATTTAGTGATCTAAATTTAGAAAACAGTTCATAAATTCCGGTAATTATATTTTCTGTTTTATATGCACCTCCAAATGTTATTCTTTTTGCGATGGTCCTACGTATAAAAATATCCAAGTAACCTTCAAAGGTAGTGTTAATAAACATTCTGTTGCATTTCAAAAGTTAGGGACACATATGCGTCGTTAATTTTAATGGAAAAGGATCAATTTACCTAGTTACTGCTCTATTTTTATACCTGCTAACTAAATACTGAACTGTTTCAGCCGACACTTGGTGGAAATTCATTATAATAATTAACTGATAACTCAACAATTTTTAATACTATCGATTTTGTAAAAAAAGGAACGAGCAAATGTCCTTGAAAAAATATTCTACCACTTCGGAATTCCCCTTAACAGAATCTAGTTTAAAAGATTTCTTCAGCAGGTTTCGAGTAATCGCTGACTACACATAAAAAAGTACAAATAGAGACAAATTAAGAGCCTCCTCCTTTTTGAAATCGATTAAAAAGTATCTTATAAACTCTAAGATTCGCTATGTAAATTGTCTATTTCTTGTGCAACTTAATTTTTATTTAAGTAGAGGGAAGGAATTCTAGAATTTTACACTAAACTCTCATATTTTCTGGAACATACTGCAAATTTTTCGATAACCAGAGTTACAGAAACTACGTTTGATAATTTTATATTTTATATTAGTTACTAACGAAATTTACACACAAGTATTAACGGTATGTAATGAAACGAAATAATAACACATTTGGTCTACCTTTGAACTTGTACTATGGTAGAAAACAAATAGCCCCCTTTAAACAACATTTTGATATTAATTTTCAGTTTTTTTACTCTAAAGCGTTTCTTCAACGTATTAATTTATATTTCTATTAATCTGAGTTTAGCAGATCGCCGACAAAATGCAAATATTCTTTCCAAAATCAAAATGTTTTATGAAAAATTTATACTCAGAGAAGTCCAAGCAATACGAAAAGCTAATACCGTCAAAAGATAACTCAAAGATTGGAAAGTTTCCTCGAGCTGCCGAAAAGAAGACTCCTTTCTTTTCTGGACGATATTTATTATTGTTTACAAATGCAGAAAATTTCCACTATGTTTACATGTCACAGAGTTAATGTTTTGGCAAACATAATTCTTTTCGAACTCAGTTCACTCGAAAACACTCCAACAGACCAATTACTCTTTTATAGCTAGTCATATCTTGAATAATATTCGCCAAATCATAATTCCTGAGGCCGTTCCTGCTCGTTCATCGACGGCGCAGTTGGATTTTTGGCGGAGGAGACGGTTCCAAGCGGCAGTAGTTCAGGTAACGCGAGAGCGTTCACTGTAGCCGATTCGCTCTTCCACCCCGAGTTTAACCGAAAAGTGAGAAGGGTGACATATTCGTCAACGCACTCCGTCAATAGTTAGAGTATACATAATGCCTCCTGCGACCTTTGGTGGAGGGGGGGACTGCGGTCGAATCTGCATGATATGCAGCGCAACCAAACGTGAAAAAATAATGTAATAAGTGTCATCATCTTTGAATCTCGCGCCCCCTTAGAAGATATAATTGGTGATCAGTGAGGTGACTTCACATACCCACTTTTGAAAAAAATAAATTGCTATTTGCGGAATTCGGCATATCTTTGGATTATAGGATAGTTCAGTGGGAAAGTGTTACTCAAGATTTTGATAGCTAATTGTGTTATTTATTGTGCTTCTGTGTCAAGTAAGATGTGCTAACATTTTTGGTACTATATCCCGGATGACCATTTAAGGTAATTTAAACAATTTAAGAAACACCTACTAAATTTAGTTTATTTACTAGCTCAATTACATATATATATATATATATATATATATAACTTACTTCAATTTTTCTTGAATACATAATGCGTAATTTCTTAACATGACTTCATGACTTTCTGCTGATCCAAATCATTTATCTGTTGAGATAGGCAGATCTCCTTTAAATGCATGTAGCCGAGCCAGATTTCTAAGGTTTTGATGAATTTAAGTTTAGAACACTATTGGGATAAACTACTAAGAGATTTGCAGTTTATGATTTAACCTATGGATTTTAGAACAAACTTATTATAGTAAAAGTATACCAATTTTAATATCTTGAAGAAAACCAAAATACTAAAGTGCTGGTAATTCTCCTATACGGATTCGATAAAACGAACTGGATGTAGGCGACGGGTATTATTGAATAGAGAGGCCAGTGAACACAATCTATTCACTAACTGAAAATAAGTAAGGCTTATTATTTTTCAGAAATATTTCTCCGGTGAAACGAATATTGCATTTGAAAATAGAAAATGGTGGCTAGGCAATAGCTCAACCATTAAGTGCAAATCAAATGAAGTTTTTATATCTTCTTGAGTACAAAAAGCTGATACAGTTTCGGACTGGTGTCAGTTTTAGTGTGTTTATCTTACCTAGAATAGGGTTGTATGTCTGAACTTAGAACCAAAATTTAATGTACTGTTGCTATCCTTATTGTTCTAATTTAGAAGTAATTTGACTGTACTGTCTAAATAACAATCCAATTATTCACTTAATATCCGACATAATTATTTAACATCATCAAACCAGGTTTGAAATCAGACGGCATAGGTTTATTAAGTAGATGTCAAAATAAAATGTAATAGGGAGTGGTACACACTTTCTCTAAGGCTTATTAGCCCCAGAAATTTAGCCAAAATGAGATATTTGTAAAACACTATGCACAGCTTAGGTATACAAGTTAATACTCTTTATTGGTACCTCACAAATATTTCTTTCACAAAAAGCCTTTATGTTAGAAGAAGTAATAGGTAATACTATAAAGGTTTTTAAATTACAATCAATACCATACAAAAGTGTGTACATACTGACAAAACACTTTAGCACTGATGTAGTTAAAAGCTACACTATAAGGAATATACAGATATTAAAAAAGAAGCACTTTTGTTAAACCAAATCGGAATTTCCAATTTTAGAAACCACTGCATATTCGCAGATAAATAAATCTTCATTTTCATACTTAAGGATTTCGTTCTGCCTCATTCGGTCTGCTTCTCATAAATTCTTGTTCCTTAACCCCCCAGGACAAATAACTAAGAACCAACGTAGGCAAATATCTTTTAAATACATATAGCACTGTTTCATTTGGAACCTCTGGATTTTAGAACGAATTTGTTAAAGTAAAAGTTTCCTTACGAAACCAATTTTAATATCGTAGAGGAAACCAAAACACTAAACTGCTATGTAAATTCTTTAGAACTCAATGTATATAGGTGGCACGTGTTATTGAGTAAAAAGTACAAAGGCTCATGAAGGCAGTCTATTCACCAGTTGAATAAAGTAAGGCTTATATTTTTTCAGGAATCATTTTCCTGGGAAATGATTATGGCATTTTCAAATTGAAATGAAATTTGTAAATCATCCATTTATTCACATAATAACCCCCAGAATTATTTAAAATTATAAAACTCGAAATGAATTCAGGCGGGATACACTTAATTGAGCAAATACTAAAATAAAATAGAATAAGGGAATGATACACACTTTCTGTCAGGATTTTTTATACTAGATAGATCACGTTTTGTCAAAAATGTAATATTTGAAGAACGATATGCTCAGCTTAGAGATATGTCCCATATATCTTTAAAAATTAAATACGTTTATGTTCAAGAATTCATTTTATAGATTTTAAATTATAGCACCTTACCAAAAATGTGGGTACCAGCTAACAAAACACTTGAACCAGTTAATTTAACACTATAATACGAGCAATATTTTTATATGTATGTAACTGAGTTCTGGAAAAGGGCTCTAACGATTTCGATGAAACTTTCCCATTTGGAAATTTCGATGGATAGAAATCGATTGGCGAGGATCTCAGCTTTGGGAAAAATCGTTTTATATATATTCAAAAATTATTGACAGTTTTAAGGCGGTTGCTTTGTAATTTCAAAGCGTTCAATATAGGGGGATTTGGTAACCTACTGTTGTAAATCTTTTAATACAGGGTGATTAGGTGACTAAGATGTTTTCAATGTGTTCGGTTCCGAACATGTTTCCGTCATATTTTCCTAGCATTATATTTTTATACCTAGAATTCATCCAAAGTGAAAAAAATAGCGTAGCAATTTTTGGATGAGTAATATCTCATGATTTCGCATATAATATGAATGGTGTGTAAAATTAAAATTATATAGAGTCTTTCCCATAAGAGTTGCTGGGTTACAATATATCAAATGAAATTAAAGTATATGGTAAAATGATACGACATACACGTTTCGGCTAAAAAATGTTAATAGAAGTACATATAGGGTAGCTAATCATTTGCATTTCTGCTTCAGGTCGAACACGTAACTATTTTATTCGCATTACCATTACTACGTAGTGATTTCAAGTTTTCAAGGTTGGCTAAGCTTTCGCAGGTTAGTTTTGCTATTGGTGGTGTAAAATTATAATTTACAGGGTCTCAAATAGTTAGAATAAAATTGCTATGCAGGAGTAAGCCTCTGGCTAGAAAAAATTGAGAAAAAATAATTGTGTAGACATACAGTGGAAATTAATTATAACTGACAATCAGGGCAGAGTAAAAGTATTGTTATACAGGTCGCTAAAAAAATGTTAATAGAATGTTTTACCTATAGGGTAGCTTATTAGCATTTGCATTTATAAGGTGGTTGCAATATAGGATGTACTGGAATTATAATTATGGTGGTCCAAAAAAATAAAATAGGTGGCCATAAACAAATGCATATATATGGTAGTTAAAACATATGGTGTTGTGAAATTATAGTTATATAGTGTGATTTAAAATCTGTTATATTAGGTAAATAGTTGCATATATAGGGTGGAGCGGAATTATAGTTATACAAAGTGTTTACAAAAATGTTACAATATAAATGAAAGAATTCGGAAACAAAAGTGCATATACTGGGTTGTTGGAATATGGAATCGAGTGGAAGTGTAGCTTGATTAAAAAAATGTTAGAAAAAAATATTTGGATGGATTTTCAATAAGAAATTGCATATATAGGGTGGTTGAAATATAGGCGGGGAGTTGAATTGTAGTAACACCATGTAAATAAGAAATGTAAGAAAAAAATATTATGTTAGGGGAGTTTAAATTCGTTTACATAGCAAATGTCCGATTATTTGGATATATGTACGTTTATAATGAAACTTGTATTTACGAGTGAAGCTCGGTCACCCAGGTACTTCATATTATATATGCATTTTTCAGTTATTAAAACACAAGCATCTTTGTTGAACCAAACAGGAATGCCCTATTTTAAGAAGCCACTGTCTACTTTCAAGTGGAAAATAGTTATCTTTTCCCAATATTTTTATTTATGAATGTTGTTCTACGTGGTTCGGACAAGGTACTAAGTAGGTATTTACTTGTTTCTAATTCTTCTAGCACCACTATTCCATCTATTGTTTTGTCAATATTTGTGTAGTGTCCATGTTTCCAACAGTTTAATTAAAGCAATTTCCTTTTGGCAAGGTTCACTTTCCTTGTTTGCCTAACTAACGTAACTGGCGATAGTATTTCTATCTAGATAATAATTTGACGCTTTTTTGTTGTTAATTAGTTTGTCTGATTATATTTATATTTTCTCGGCACTAAAAACGCCAAGATTTCTACAAATTTCTGGGGTAGAAGCTAGTAATCACGAATAGATAACTATGCCTTTAGTATATTTCCGATATTACCAATATTTTCTATGATAATTACTGACTCGTTCACAAGTGAATGTAAACAATAAACAGCAGTCGTTCTAAATATCTAGTTACAAGGTCCAGCTTTGAAAACATCAAAGGTAGAATGCAAAAGTGTTGTGATAATAAAATTTAGAAGCAGATCCCTATTTCCAAAGGTGTTATGAAAAGCGACAGAAAATCTTGTAAGTTGAGTATTTCAATTACATTCGTTGATTAAATTACGAAAGGGAGTAAAATATTGTGAAGGTTTAATGTACCAACTAGTTGGTGAGAGAATGGCGTTTAGTTAGTAGCAGTTAGCGTTATGGAACACACTTGTTATGTTGCACTGAAATTCTCTATTCAAAAATATAGTGGAGACGACTGTTTGCTAAATATATTCTTATCACAATACTAAATTCTTATAACGTTCAGAGATTTTAACGTCCTGTTAAGTTAGGCTAGGTAGGTTTAGGTTTTAATATAATTGTTTATTTATCTAATTTATCAACTATTTTTGAACATAGTCAGTGGCACAAAAATCGGATCACCTTGATGCATCAATTTTCTACATAATTTTATCCGGCAGTTTTCCGAATCACAAGAGATTAATATCAACGTCTACGAGGCGTCACTGTACTTGAAAGTTTTATTAGATCCGATCGTTGTGTACAGATTATGCTTTGCGTATAAAAAACTTCCATACCTAGAAATTATTATAATGGGGAGAAAACTGAAGTGTTATTATTGCTTAACCAAAGATAATATGATTTTTATTTATGGTATTGTTCTAAAATTTATCTGCGCTGTTCCTGACTAAAGCAACGTAAAGAGAACCTGAATTTTCGAATGGGGCAAAAACTGCTTATTTCGACACTGTGTGAACGAAGGTAAAACGACCAGAAAATTCGATGCACGCTATATAAATCAATATTAATTTCAGTAGTTAGTAGAGCTTACCTATTTTTGTGATTTCGATGTTATTTTATAAGAATCAACTGTTGAAAATATGTTATGTTTATGTGTTTACGTATTTACTTTAAAATATAATAGAATGGTCGTAAATGAGACGTTTTATATGAATTTAATAGATTAATCTACTTCATGTTACGATATTTTGGGGAGCGGTTTCCAATTCTTTGGCAAGGACATGTTTCAGCAGCAAACACCTTATGCAAAATAATGAGGTCTACTTTGCTTAGTCGTTGTTTAGCGTCTGCATATTGTATTCTCCTATGTGTCTCGGTAACTGAAAACCAAACTAACAAACAGAATAATTCACCGTACATGAGCTTATATTCATGGAATTTTTACGAAAACAACTTATCACCATGTCAATTTGGACTTGTCATAACAAATATCTCAAAGTGTGTAAACCTACATTTAACTTTAACACATCGTTGAATGAATAAAACACCAAAAAAGAAAAAAGAAGATTTATAATACAGGTGGGTGTACTGGAACAAATGAAAGGTCTGTTTATCTGGGGGCTTAACTTCTATTCCTTTTCCTTTTGCCACGTGATAAACGTATTGGATAGCAATTTGAGTAGGAAGAAACATATTACAGGAATTATAACGACGGTTCTGCTTTCTCTGTATTTTGTGTTCATATTATTTAATAAGCCTAAACTTAGATTTCAGTATACCACCTTGAAATATCCTTAACACCCTAGCGGCTGGCATTTATTAAATATTTACTGGCTCTAACAAACATATGTAATTGAGCAATTTCTTAAAGTGGTGAATTGTTGGTGTGTAATGAATCCTCGCCTCGGCTAGAAATATTTGGTAAAATTCGAATTAATTTTTTCATAAATCGCCCTTTAAAAAAATGAATTTAGTTTACAAACATTTTAATATAGTATATGTAAGCTAATTAAGTAATATGTCGTAAAGTATAATTGGATAGTTGGTATTTGAGGACCAGCTACTTTTAATACATTTTGTTTTAATAATTCATATATTGACAAGCACACATTTACCATACAAATTTGATTTTATTTACGAGTTTTATTTCATATTTGTATTGCCTATTTTCTCGATGTATTTTATTGTATAATAACAACAAACTATACCTTTAGATATGATATGTGTAGTATTAGAAAACAAAGGCTGAGTCAATGTTATCCATTGCCTCTTCTAAATCGAATAATATTTATCTGGTATTAACAGAATTATTTATGTTTTGTCTAGTTTCTGACAGTTGGAAATTTCACTTAAAAAGTAACTTTCATTACAATGAATACAACAAAGAAATAGTTTGATTTATTCTGAATGTGATACTGTTTAAATTAATTAAACTCTTCCACTAGATAAATTTATTATATCAAGAATTTTTTATATACTTTTGATGAAGACGCAGTTTAAACATTCCCCTAATTGGCAAACATACTAAAATTTGCAAGTTATTTTTGATGAGTGATTTCGCTATTTGATTTATAAAAGAATTATTTATGTTATGTCTACTTTCTGACCGGTGCAAATTTATTCATGTTATTTACTGATAATTTTCGTTAAAGCAATTATGTATATTAATAATTGTAAAACATGCCAATATTTTATTGTCGAACAGACCATTTTCTCCAAAGAAAAAATATTGTGGATTATAAAGGTCAAATAAATATTTTCAAAAATCTCCTTAAAAAGTTACTTTCATTACAATGAATACAACAAAGGAATAGTTTAATTTATTCTGATTATAATATTGTTTAAATTAATTAAACTCTTCCGCTAGATAAATTTATCATATCAAGCATTCCTCTAATTGGCAAACGTACTAAAATTTGCAAGTAATTTTCTATGATTGTTTCCGCAATTTGATTTATGAAATCTACAGTTTAAAAACGCATCACCTACAATATTTACCTATATATAAACCAAATGTGTTGTAACGGCTGAATAGTCAAAACAGAAACTTCAGTTAATGGGAAAGCAGCTTGGTAAAACTAAAGGTTTTAGGAAACAATTTCTATTATGAAAACTTTCGGACATACTTTTATCCTTCGTCAGTCACTAAAAATAATTAAATTATACAATGTACATTATTATAAGATAGTTACTTACAATAATCGAGGTTATAATATGAATGGATGACACATCACTTAAAAAATTGGAGGTAATAATGTTAATATTGGAATACTTCCATACTTTCTGAGTATGTGAAGTGACAAGAATTGTCTGTCAATTATATAGATCAAAAAATGTTTTTAATACGGACCAAGCTAAGAAATGATACTGTAAGGGACAAAAATGATGCGTGATTTAGAAATGTATGAATATTTGAAATTCACATTTGAATTAAATTGTTTTTTTTTCATATATCTTCTCCTAATTTTGTTAACTAACATTAAAAGAATTACAACCTTAACTGATACCAATTTCTTAATTGGAAAAGTTGAATAGAATGAAAAAAAGTAAGGAGAAGTGTGAATATATCAATTCTCAATATATACATATATTATGACAGAAATTGTTATATACATCTACATCAGCCTGTGGAAAATAGGTTAGTGCTAAATTTTGCAAACTGTATATCCATAGTATCCCACACATGTTGAATTGGCAATATATCGGAAAATCTTGGTGGTCAATGTATCAAATCAATTTGATTCATCTCAAAATAGTCCGACGTAAGTCCCGCGTCATGTGACCATTAATTCATGTAGAAATAATAGATTGCAACGGATTGTAATGTATTGCAGATATGTGATTTCACCAAGTAAATGTTGCATTTTACAGTTATGTTGCCTCTGATAAAAACTAATTGCGATCAATTGCCACAGAGTCAATAGTCCCCTACATCTTAACTGCCACTGTGTAGTGCATATGCCTTTCGACAGAAATTTGATGATTATGCCCCTGACCACGCCTCGCTCACACCCTTGCCAGGACATCATGCATATCCGACGATGACGACAATATATCATTCCGGCTTTCGCTGTAGCCGTTCTGTGCACTACTGCATCCAGCTTCGTCGGAGCTCAGGAGACAAATTACAGGAGTAGTTAAAACAACGCAAAGTTTCTTAGACGCCGATAAACAATACGCTTTCAAATAAACCTATCAAAACAACTGCAAACGGTCTCCTGAAGCCAAAATTCTAAGGCATTGATCCTCACGAGCTGTTGCTCTAGGATAACATATATATATCCCTTGGTCTTCCTGGAACCATGCCGAATTCCCAGAATGGAAAGGTGACTTCTCTCAGGTCAAACACGCTTAGTTGATGAACATTACTCTCCTGATGATCTAACTTAAAAATCAGATTGACTAATTTGCTTACTGAAACCTAAATATTAACCCAAACAATTGCTAATGTAGAATACTATTTAAATCTACTATTATCGGGTGTTTTAATTTCTAGATTACCTAGTATATAATAAAAAGTTCAAAGATAGAATTTCTCGATCTGTGTACCCAAATATGTTTATTCCCAACTAAATGAAGTTTAACCTGGATATTGGACGAATATTATTTAATATTGTAAAGGTATTGCAGTAGGTTCCCATACTACGATATCTGCCCTAAAATATCTCAGCAATCAAAAGCCTAACCAGCATATAGAATACTACACGAACTCTCATTTAAGGATTTTTGAGAACCAATAATCACCATCTTGTCGGCTTTTCATTCAACTTATCTCTCATGTATGTAAAACTTTTATACAGGTAGGATGTACATTTTTACGTAACATCGTCTAGTTTACCGAATAAATAAAGCTCACCTAAAGGAGACGATTTGTTATACATGTGGAGGTATTTTATGAAACGAATCATCTGTTTCATTTCTATTCCCTTAGTGACGAGAAATAAAAAATAGATGAGACAGTTATTTTCGTAGATGAAACAAATTTATTAATATAATTCGTTACAATACAAGTACTATAATGGCATATCTCATGCTTTTCTAAATGTCCTTTTTGGTTCTACTACTTTTATTTTTAAGGATATCGAAAAATGGTAAAGGGAAAAGTTTTGTGAAATATACTTATACATAATAGGACATCGTCAGATCCTCACTGTTACGTTTTGTTTCTTCTGGCCATCTTCAATTATTTTTTTTCCAAATACAAACCAGCACTTTTTTAGTACAATATAGATAAAGCACTGAAAGACTAATTCACTAGTATATCTTAGGTTAAGTTGTATACGACGTTTCGTGAGAAAAAATAAAAGTTTTAGTAAGATTGTGCTCATGGCCTATTTTTTTCTGAAAAAACTAAAATATCAAAAACGTCTGCTTTTATTTTTTTGTAATATATTTAAAAATTGGTGAAATCAAGAAAATCTAAGTTTCTTGTTGATGACTCCTAAAATGAATATTATAGTTGTTTTCTGAATGATAATTGTGGCATCTCGGGTTTTTATTTTTTCAAATTATGATTACGATATTTGTGATTGCGAATCCTTTTAATTTTTTAATTTCTTGTCCATTTTGTGTTAATATCATTGAAAACGGGGTTTTATTTAGACCTTGAAACGTTTCGACTTTTGAAATGTATAGACCTTCAAGTTTATGTGGTGCTATTCCCAAAGAAAGATGAAAAAATTAATATTATACTTAAAACGTATGCTTATGAAGCTTGTAAGTATATTGAATCACAGCATCAAAGTTGTAAAACATTGTTTTGCTGTGTAAATTGCAAAAAAACACTGACCATTTAACCGGAGTAACAGTTAGAAGTCGGTCTTACATCTCGCATCTTCAAATTTAACAGCTTTTGTGTTGCAAAATTATGCAAGTTGGGTCTCTAAATATTTTTCTATTTTTTTTTTCTACACTACTTTGTAGGTTCATGGGATAGTAAATTTAATGATCTAGAATATACAAATCATAGATGAGCTATTCACATACACGCAGTCACTAGACTCTTCCTCGCTGTAAAATCAATTATGCAACATTTTACTTAATTTTGTTTGCTAATGGAATTGATGCATGATGATTCTGAGTATTTCGTCACAAAATTGTTAACGTTAATTTAACAAGTAAGAGCTATTTATTTAAAAAGAAACTAAACCCTTATTGCTTTTTAGGGGTAACCTCATGTCTGAAATTAGATACATCTATTTATTTTAGGTTTCCATGTTTGTCGGTCCATTGCTTTTCCATAGATGTAATTAATTATGGCACGAATTATGCCTTTTGCTATTTGCAAAGCATCAAAAGAAAAGGTGTCGATTGTATTCCATTACCTTTTTAATTAACATGTTATTATTACAGCTTATAGTTTAGACGTTATTAAGGAAAAATGTTTTTAAATTACAAATTACATAACGTGACATTATTAAATATTTTAGAATTTTCCATCTACATCGCTTTATCATGCAAGAAAGAAGTAAAAAAACTACAGGTTTTCTTGTCATGGAAAAAAAATTCCCATTTTCCTCAATTCTGTGTTTTTCTTTCCTCTTGTTTCTTCATCCAATTGTCACGAAAACGTCAAAAATATAAAAAAAATTGTAAAATTTCCACGTAATAATTGTCCACTCCCTTAAATAAACTACACCGTCCCTTGTAATTTTAATATTATATACAGAAATAATGAATATTCAATTGTTATTGTTGTTCCCACAGCCAAATAAAATCTCAGTTATTCCAATTATATCTTTATTATATGATAAATATATAGTTGATGAAAATCGGGACTTGATGAATTTACAAAATGTAATTCCACCAACTTTTATAGAAAAATCAAAGTAAAACTTTTCATTCTATTCATTACACATTGTCGATATGATATATTAAACTATTAGAATCTTTTTCTATGCTTGATCAAATAATTACCATATTTTTAGAAATTTCGGTATAAATGTCCAAACACATTATATTCTCAAACTTATATTTTCCTGGTTTTATTAAAGACATTTACATTAGAAGTTAACCAGGTCATGTTACCGATTCATTATTTTTATATCCCAGGATAAAATATATCATAAAACTTTATTGAATAATTGCAGTGTGTTTTATATAAGAAATTATCGTGCATATTTAGCATTGTTTATTTCAATTTTAGTAGTATTCTACTCAATGTTATCTTCATAAAACTTTTATATTAATTGTTTCGGGCCCTTTTTTTTTATTTGGAGTAAAATCCTGAAATTTGGTACATCATTTCTTTCTTTTTTAGCGTTCCGTATATACAATATATGAATACCCTTATAATATCACTCCGGATTTCTGCCTCTGTCACATCACAGCAATTTTCTCCTAAACTACTGTACGGAAGAGGTTGAAAAAATGTATGAATGTATAGTTTGGTGACCCGATCAGGAGTACATATCGTGAAAGAAGAAAGAAATTTTGATTTTAGGGGTACTTCTGGGGGAAAAACTAAAAAACTCGACCGTTCCCCCCTGATCCCCGAAACTACTGAGCCTAACATTTTGAAAAAATAGGAAATATACAACGTTGCCGGAACTTTACAGGAAAAATAATGAGAAACCATTACTATTAATTTTGGGGTGCAAATTATAGAATTAAATGAAAATTTAAAAATACAAATTCATCAGTAATACATCAATTGAAAGGTCTGAAGAGCACAAATATATTTTTTTCATATTAAAATAATAGTTAAAAAAATTTTAATGAAAACATACCAAAATTTATCCATTTCCCCCCCCCCTATCTTCGAAACTATAAGACGTAAAGTTTTGAAAAAAATTAGAGGTATAGGGTCTAACCTGACGTTTACTGGAAAAATAAGGAAATACCTTTAATTTAATTTTGGGGGGCAAATTATAGAATTAAATGAAAATTTAAAACTATTTTTTTTTCAAACGCATCATGTAAAGATCAAATGAAAAGTCCTATTCTGAGGAACACAAATATATTTTTTTATATTAAAAAAAATTGTCAAAAAGATATTAACGAAAATATATCTAAATTTACCCATTTTCCCCACCTTATCTTCGAAACTATTAAACGTAAGGTTTTGAAAAAAGTTAGAGGCATAGGGGCTGACCTGAAGTTTACTGTAAAAATAAGGAGAAATCTCTACTTTTAATTTTGGGGGCAAATTACTGAATTAAATGGAAAATATAAAATTAAAATTATTTCTAACACATCAAGTTATTTATCAAATGAAAGGGCTCATTATGACAAAAACAAGTATATTTTTTCATATTTTTAAAATAAACTAATTAATAGATATTAACAAAAATATAAAAAAAAATTATTCATTACCCTGTTCTCCGAAACCATAAGCTGTAAAATTTAGGAAAAAAATAGAGGTATAGCGCCTCACCTGAACTTTACTGGAATAAATAAGGAGAAACCCCTAATATTCATTGGGGGGGGGGGCAAATGATAGAATTAAATGGAAAATAAAAAATTATAATTGTTTCTAACTGATCAAGTAATATATGAATTCAAAGGGCTCATTATGACAAATACAAATAATTTTTTTAAAAATATTTTTAACATAAATTATTTAATAGATATTAATAAAAATATTTTAAAATTAAAGATTCCCCCGTTATCTCCGACACTATAAGATGCAAAAATTTGAAAAAAAAAGAGGTGTAGCCCCTAACATGAACTTTACTGAAAAATAAGGAGAAACCCCTTAATATTGATTTTGGGGGGCAAATGACAGAATTAAATGAAAAATAAAAACTTCAACTTGTTCCTAACGGATCATGTAATATATTAAATCAGAGGGCTCATTATGACGAATATAAATATATTATTTTATTTTTTTAAATGAATATTTTAAAATATATTAAAAAAATACTCATTCCCTAATATTAATATTGGGGGTCAAAAATATTTTTTTAACGCATCATGCAATATATCGAATAAAAGGGCTCATTATGAGGAATACAAATATATATTTTTCATATTTTTAAAATTAATTATTTACAAGATATTAACATAAAGATATAAAAAAATCTCATTTCTCGCTTTATTTCCGAAACCATACTACCTAAAATTTTGAAAATAATTATGGGTACTGGGGCGGACTTGAAATTTATAACAAAAAATATTAGAAAACACCCATAGTAATTGTAGGGAGAAATTATACAATTAAATGGAAAATAAAAATTCAATTTTCAAACGGATCATGTAATATATCAGATAAAAGGCTCATTATGTGAATTACAAATATATCATATTTCCAAATCATTTGTTTAAAATATATTAACAAAAATATTAAACATCGACTTAATTCCCTTTTAGAAACTACACTATTTAAATTTTGAAAAATATATTTTATTTGTATTTTTAAATAAATTTAATAACAGATTTAAAATTTATAATTTAAAACTTGACCTATTTTGCCCTTTATCTTCCAATCTACAGAGCCTCAAAATTCAGAAATAAGATTATGAAAGGCTTCCCTGAAAGTTTACTAGTAAAATAAAACTCTAGTCTTAATTTTTGGGTGCCAAATTAGAATATTAAATACGTATGTATTCTTATAAAAATCAAGCGAATCCTGAAGCAGATAAAATAAAAAGTCTATGTGTGGAAAAAGAAAGTGTATATTTTTTATAAATTTAAAACGCTTCCTTTAAAATATATTAAGATAAATATAAGAAAATGCATTCATTCATTGCGTGTCTGAAACTGGAATATTAGAATCTTGAAGGTGGTAGGGAACCCTTAGTATGCGAGTCCAACACGCACTTGACCAAATTATGGTTTTTAGTTTTTGTTGATAAATCCTATCTCTACCCATTTTTAACATTTGAAAAATGCACTATAGTGTACATTGGTACTTAAAGGTATGATAATCTCCAAAGCAAAAACGATTAAAAAATATAAATATTTATTGTTTCTTATTGTTAATAAAAAAAAATGTTATCTAGGTTTTGAGTTTTTATTTTCTAGTGTGATGTATCAAACAAAGAATTAATTTTTTTGCAATACATAAATGTAGATGTACATCACATTTTTGACACATTCTATTCTTACATTAAGGAAATTTGCAGCAGGATGCGAAGCTTTTATCATCAATTGTAGGTAAACCATTGTAGCCATTTAATCGGACTTCATCCACAGGCTGTACTTCCGGTCGTCCATGTTTACAACTAGAGAATGCGAAGGTGGTAACGATGAAGTTGTGGGCCTTCTTCGTTGCTTTTTTACATATTTCTTGGTACCAATAAGAGCATCAGCAATGTATGTCTGAAAATTCAAAAGGTCCATTTATTCTTCGCGAGTTCAAGGGCTATAGCTTTAGCTTTATATTCAAGCCATCCATTCATGCAAGCTAAATCCAAGGCATGTGGAAACATTCAAAGGGTACATTTACGTGAGCGAATAGTAGTTCTATATATAGTTATCAGAAAATCTATTTTGTCGAGGCCACACATGTTCATGTTATAGTTTCTAATAACTTCTTGACGAGGAACATTTATGTACTCCTTTGTTTATCCCATCTTTTCCACTGGTCTGTTGAACCGATACCCATGTAATTAGAAGCCATAGTTACTGGCTTATGGTCAAACCATTTGATTAGAATAACTTCCTATCTCCACTTATATGTTCCTTTGCAGTCCCGCGACCATTCTTTTTTATCTCGGAATTTTTAGAAAAAAAGAGGATTTTTGAAACGTTCTATCCGTGCACTGCCAGTAACATATACGTTTCTGTTCCTCAAATACTGGAGAATATTAAAATTTAAGAAATGGTTATCAAACTATAATTGTATATTGTTTTCGTTGATCTGTTCAGCTTCAAAATAACGGAGGCCCCTAAACCAAAAACTTCCTGTTGATCAAGGGAGAGTTCTATTGTTGATCTTTGATAAATGATGAAGTCGTACATAATGCCACTTGTGCCACTTAGAGCAAATAGCTTTAAACCCCATGATCTAGGCTTCCTTTTGACACGTTGCTTTATATTTATTTGTTCTTTGAAAGGGATCATCTGCTCGTCAATACACAAAGCTATTTCCAATAACATACGGTTCCGAAGTATATCACAATCTATCCTTACATCCAAGCGGTGTTTCTTAAATATTTACAAAATGCAAATGTTTTGCAGTTTGAAACATCGATCATAACAACAACCATCATAGAAATAGTTGTGCAATTTATTCTCCCAATAACACCGAACTGTGGGTTAATTTAAATTTCCCATTAGCATATGCAGAGCTACAGAAGTTTCCAACTCAGCCTGACAGGTTGGAGAGAACCTTGAATGTTGCTGTACAACATAAAGATTTGTATTTTCAACTATAAGTTTGAACAAATTATCAGTCAAATATTTCCGGAAAAAAGTAGGGGACTTTCTAGTTCAAACGGCTGAATATTCATTGGATGAAACCATTATATGTTTGGGGTAAAATATTGTTCATCTTCGCGCCAAGAATTGTCTTTTTTCTATTTAGTAAAAATTTACACGTGCGGTTTCATTTGCTCTGGTCTCTTTTTGGGAAATTTCATTGGAAATTTGTTGGGGGCCTACAAGTTCAATGGAAGATTCTGCCATTTCAACGTCCATAACAGTTTCCTCCTGCACAGAAACATAAGGAATATCTGCAAGTACCTCCTCCTGTTCTGGTTCCAAATTAGAAGTTTCTGGCTCAACAATTTCAACTTGCGCGCCTAAAATTTGGAATAAATCTTCTTAGCCAACCTGCAACTTGAAAAACATCTATATCAAAAAACTGTATCTAATCTCCCATCTATCATTATCCTCGCAAAAAATATCGAGGTCCGAAACATCCTTGTTTACTTATTGAACAAGCTCTTCGTATGAAAGCTCCCTTCTTCTACTCATTTTGAAAATGAAAATACTGAAAGAATGCCCTATTAATAAATTCCAAAAAATAGGTTAGGTACATGTACTTACTTTACCAAGACCCAATGGACAAAATAGCGTACGTGTCTTTTATTCCACGAAGAAAAAAAAACATCAAATCACTAACTAATATTTTAGACGTCTAATATCAATAATTGTTTAAAAAGTTTTAAAACGCTGATAACTCAAATTTGCACAAACAAAAAAGTTAATAGATAAAACACTAGTTGTCAGTTCTGCTCGAAGCACGATCACTGTAACGGTAAAATATGTAATTTACTGAAGTGTACGATGGGACGCAACAGTCATAATCAAATTAGTGTACGCCAGGATAGAAAGTGTTAATGCAAACTCGATTTATTTCATTTCAAAATTATTCAGTATTTCACTTTTGTTAGGAATAAAAGGAATGTATTGAAGATAGGTGGACAAATGATCTTTTTTTGACTAACTGAAATGAACAAGAAGAACTGGCTCGAAGGACTGAGAAGTAAAACATATATTTGGCAGTTTTTATCGGGAACCCAAGGCTGTAGGTTGAGAAATTGGCCTTTGAATAATTAAATTGCGGGAGGAAATGTATTAATGAAGCTGAAGAGTTGATCGCTGACACTTAAGGTCTTGAGGGAACAGATGAAGATGAGTTTTTTGTGGGAAGAATTGTCTCGAAGTATTCAGAAGATGATATATATATATATATATATATATATATATATATATACTTAACTAATAATTTCCATAATTATAGCACCAGTGCTTTAATGTATAACCCAGCTTTGGAAATACTTTGCTAGTTCTTTTATAAAATATACAAAATTTCATTGTTTTCATGAAATTTTCTGTAACCTAAACAACAGTACTATACAAGTGCAGTTACTAAAACAATGCCACACCTATGGTAATCGTTTGTACTTCATGCTCTTCATTGATTTTAGAGATTCTTTAAGAACGGATGCGTTGTTATTCGTTTTGGTATCGATTTTCAGATGAATATGTTTTCGTACATTGCATTATGCATTTATAAGGTGGAAGCTTGCCACTGTTATCTGGTTTCCGGTCTGTGATTTGCAGTGTATAAATAGAATGCAATTTTTTAAGCTAAAAACGAAGAGTTGTCCTGATTTTCCTTTGTAAGTATGAACACATTGAGGAGTAACTATTACGATGTAATCTATTCAAATAATGATAATAACTTACTCAATCAAATGAGTCGAATCAAATTGTGAGCTATGAATGGCTGAAGTTCACTGTGGAATTTATTTATAATTGTTTTTTTTAATTTTAGAAGTTATAAGGAATTATTAAAAAATATTACTCCTTCAACATAAAACTGGCAATCCAATAACTTTTAACCTGTTTCTTACAATGACGATGTATGCGCCATGCCAAACTCTATATTATGGAGAAATTCACTGAGTTCTGTCTGCAGAATACAAAAATAATAATTTATCTTTAAAAAAGAACCGACTTCAACTGGCTTAAAATAAGAACTATCTAGAAACCGTGTCCAATCAATAAATATTTTCTGACATATATTCTTTTTTATCTGACTTAAGGTAAAATTCTATTGATTATTTTATCGTATTCGTATCTCTCCCTCTAATTTATATATATATATATATATATATATATATATATATATATATATATATATATTTCTATATTACGAACATATGTTTAACTATTTATTTGTCTTATTACATGAACCATTTTCTATAAGTGTAACTCTGATTAACCCTATATTACACCCACCCTGTTTATGTTTCTCTGTATTGGTCCCCCAATATAAATTATTTCTTTTTCTGAATCATCATGTACAACGAGAATTCAACGCTACACGATGTTGCAGCCATCGGGTGGAAGTATTAATCCTCTCCATCCTATTATTGAATGTTTCTATTTTTCTATTGTTTAAATCACCCTGAATACCCATAAATTTACTTCTCCCTATATATCAAGTATAACATTTTTTAACGACCCTTTATAACTATAATTCCCGTCCACCTTATATTTCAATCATCCTGTATATGCTTCTGCTTCCAACATTTTTTGAACCCTCGGCCCTCTAACTCGAATGTCCTTACTGCATATGCTTATTTAACCATTTTTTTAAGTTTTTTGATCCATTGCGTAACACTATAGTTTTACTTCATTCTTATTTGAACCACTTTGTATACTACCTAATACAACATTTTTTGAACCACCTTGTATAACTTTAAATCTATACCATCTTATATTTCAACCATCCTATAACTGGAACTGCTTATGTACCACCCAAGGTCACATTTATTTGTAAGATTTTTGAACCCACCTGTCTAACTATAATTTTACTTCGCCCTATATATCAATTGCGCACATTGTTTAGTGCTTGAATTTCGATTCACCCACACACACACACACAACTACCAGTGCATACCGTACCGAAAAGAAAAGATCGCTCACCTAACAATTTTTCTTTTCGATATACTAATGGAATATTTTGTGCCAGTTCACTCTACTGCAAGCACTCTAAATTGGGAACCGTTACAAACACCTGTAAGATATACTTTCATGGTATATCTTGACATTTAAACTTGATGTTTATGATGATAATTTGGCATTTATATTGATGTTTACCATTTTTTCCACATATTTTTACGATTTTCAGAAAAAACGGTATGTTTTACGTTTTAGAAATTTATACGAAATTAAGTTGGAACATCTCTTTGTAGAATACAATTTAAAATATTCAAATTGGTTGAGCCGTTTTAAAGAAAACAGTGTAGATTCATTGAAATTCACTGAAGTGTAGTTCCTTAATTACTGCTTTTTGTGATTTTCTGGAAAACTGTAAATCTCAAGTTATAGAAAATTATATGGTACTTTTCTGTAATATTCCTTAACACAATGCCGCTTCAATCATCAAAATTACCCAAGCCGTTTGTAAATAATCACTGAGCATACATAAAAAAATGTGCCCACAAATTGATAACATTCTCCTTTTTGGAAGTCGGTTAATAAAACACAGGTTAAAGCCGTTAATTGTGGTACCTTTTGCCCCCGCCAGTTCTTTAAATGGAATACATGTATTACTAGAATTTTTAATATTCTTTCGCTCACATAAATACCCTTTTGTTGAGCAGTACAGTAACATGAAATTTTTGAACATGTCTTTCATAACTGATCAAAGTATGTAAAGTCAAATGTATCATTATGTATTCTCGTTTGAGAAACCCAAAATTCTGTTTTCTAAAAGATATTTTGGCATCGCAACTTTGTATCGCTACTTTTTGGGAGAATAACACCACGCTTGTCGAGTAGTCTGTTTACTTCAAATCCCCCAAAGTTTTCTGTGTCTAAATCATGCCTCGTTTTCAATGACAACCATTAGCAATGGCAGAAAACATACCATTTGAAATTATAAAAAACTACGAAATTTCCTGCTGTATTATATGTTCATACTCGGCAAGAAAATTCTAAAAATTTCTTAAATCAATACAGCTTCTTCTAAGTTAAAAAAAATTATAGCAAATTTTAAGTGACCCTCTTGGTATCTGCGACATTGTTATGAGATAAATTTTACACTTGTATTTTTAAAATTCCTTACGAATGTAAAAACTTTAAATTGGAGAAATCTCCAGACCTCTAGATGTACGAATAAATGAACATAAATATTTTATACAGAAATGACAAACTGAAACGTCATAAATTTGTAAACATGTCTGGAACCTTGATGATAAGTTACAATTTCAAAATTCAACCGCATGACATAAATTGTATTTTTTGAGATATCTTGGCAATAACGCTACAATTTCTGGAAGGTCTGTTTATCTCAAATACTCCAAACGTATCAGGGTCTAAATGAGACTCCGTTGTCTGTGGAAATAAAAAATTAACAGAACTGAATAATTTAATTTTTAATTTCGTTGTTCAGTTCTGTTCGTTATTCATTGTCACTCATTGTCCAAAACGTTTGGAATATTTGTAATATACTGACTTTCCAGTAATTGTGGTGTTATAACCAAAAAATCATATAAATAGAGAAACTCGGCATGCCACAACTAACGTTCAGAAAACAACAGATAATAGCATAAAGAATAACAAAACACAAAGTTTAAATAATTAACTTCAATTTTATTAAAAGAAGGCGATTCATCGCTATTTTTTATCTCTCTACTTAGGTTGCAGTCCTGCCAGATAACCGATAATTAAGGTATGGATTCTATACCGGTATGGTTCGCAAGGTTTTTCTCCGTTATAGCCTTAACGGGCAACTATAAAATATTGAAGATACCTCTTCCAAATCATTTTAAATTAAAAGAACCTTTATTAGCTTCATATGCTGTTTAGAGTATTTCTCTGTGCTACACTGTATACATCAATTAGCGACATATTCAGTTTAATTTGGAATGGAACAACAAAATGAACCTAGAACTCTTTGCAAGAAATTAAACAATCAGTAATAGTTGACTGCTAGTGAAATGCGCTGGAGCACGTTTTCCGAAATTATATTTATGAAATGAGTTCTATAAAAAAACGCTCAAAATGTAGGACACTTTTCATAATTGTAGCTTCCGTTAAACTAAACATGTTCTCTCACATTCAAGAAGTTGTACAAAAATGTGACTTATAATTCTAATATAAATTATTTACCGATATGCCAACAGTCAGTAAAAACTGTTAAATACCGTATATTGTCTTTTGCTAGCTAGAAACTTGGTTAGAATTTGATGTACAACTATTCTGGTCGGCCTTTAGAGTTCTCTTCAACCTTCATTAACTATCTGGAGTATTTCTATGATCACTTCAGTTGCGCTGCAATAAACTTAGGGATTCAAGGAGCCTTATTCTCCAAGTAATTTGGAAATACTGGATTGGATAACCAGATGTTGCATGAATTCTGTTTAACATTATCCCTTCATTACTATAAGTAACTCTTTATAATATTTGAAAAACATTAACAAATTTTTTAGTCCGAGAATACATGAATGAAATTAAATTAAAATTTGCAGTGTAATATTAGGACAAGTTTACCTTTTACAACCTGATGAGTTTACTTACAATTACAAACCTAAGGCTTTAAATATTTTCCTATACTATTTATTTATACTATCAACGAAGTTTATTCCAGTTTGATGAAAGACATACCCAATGTTTATTATTGCTGATTCGTGGAGAAGTTATCATACCGTTAGAACTATTGGCAGGTGGCCTGTGTCAAGAAACCGTACATCATTATAACCCAAAAAGCGATTGGGAGTTTTGCGTTCTATCGTCAGGTTGAAATATATCGACTACAATATACGGCTCCAGCACTGGCCAGTATGAAAAACTTCAAAGTCACTCACTATGAAACTTCTATGATATTAAGTTAACAACCACTTCAACATTCAACTCGCTCCCATCATCAAACGCAAATTTGTATCTTCATTCAGTTAGAAGACCTTCCTCTAAACCGAGCAACAGTTATTACCACTAGACAAAGTCTGTTATAGGTTCAATCTTGCATCTTTATTCTATCAGCTTCCACTAAATCTTAATTTAATCCAGTTTTCTCAACTCTTTTAGATTTTATTATTGTTTTCAGTCCTTCTTTTTCATGCCTTCTAGGCACAAATGTTACGAATATATACTTCTTTTCAGGAACCTAGTTTGTTTCACAAGTACAATTATACTACGTATATCTACTGGTGTTGAGTATTTCCATTTTATATTTATACTACTCTAGATATTCATTAGTGTGGTTGGAAGAGTTGGTAAAACGACGCCGCGTCACCATAGTAACATTTGTAAAAGACTTTTCGCGCTGCCCTGGTATTTGTCTGCTCATATGTCTGATAATGTAGCAAAGTACACACCACATCTAAATACTTTATCATAGAGCGTCTATTAAGCATGATTATTCAGGATAATAGCTTTACAGACTAAAAAAAAACAAACGAAAATTTCTTCCATCCATATTTTTTTAACGATATTTGATATGGTAACGCTGATTTCTACAAATAGTGCTTGTTTAGTCCGATTACCGTGAAACCTCTGTGGCTACTAGGATTTATGTAGAACATTTCCCAGATCGGTGGGTGAGAAATTGTGCACGTTATTCAGAGCTTCTGGCGTAAGAGCTCTTTTTAAACGACACTTCGTAACCGCATTAGACACCAATTGAATACTCTAAATAGCAAGCAGATAGTGCTCTACCTAAGAGTTATTTAAAGAAGGTATCTAATAGAAATTGACATGTCGCTTTGGTTATAGACAATTTCTTAATTTTTTAATATATGAGATGTTAAATACATTTTACGAAGGAGGACAATAGTAATAATCGCAAACAATTTCTTATATAAAACTTCTTTAGTTTTTTTGCATTTAACAGTTGATTAAATAAACAATGACATATTATTGGATAACACTATCCCTAACCTATCTTTTTTAAAAACTTTGTTACAACTTCTTAAATTTTACAAATATAGTCGTGGTTAAAGTTATGATCCCATATGCACAGTGTACTTGACTGTAAGGGTTTCCGTATGTAGAATGTGCAGAATCCTAAAAACTTATAAATCGTTGAAACCTCCAACATTATTAGTTAGAACTAGTAATAGATACTATTAAGAAGAACCAGATATCAGAATAGTTATAAATCATTAACTTAATTCTCTAAATATTTAAATAATAGTAGATCAAGGATTGAGAAAGATTCAACTCAAATTTGTGAGCATAAAGATATTAATATTTTGATGCCAATCATGTCTGTCATACAGTTAAAAAAAAACAATAAATTACTTAAAACAATATAGAAATTTTGCATTTAGAATATAACCCTACTACATTTTTTTAATAGTGTCCATTGAAATTAATAGATATAACTTAAATTTTTGATGACCCTAGGTGTTTCGTCTTCATTGCTTCTTTAATGAATATTTATTTAGTTTTTTGCGGGTTATATAAATTGGATACTCAAGTGCATTATACTGAATGTATTATTTATTTATTTGCTGGAATTACAGGTTTTGATATTCTTAAATTCCTTTTATTTTCATTCCTTTCCTGTACTATATGTTAAAAAAAACCACATACTTCGTCGTTGAATGTGTTAACGGCGACTTTCGCATCGACTCTATCTACTGGATCTACATATAGTATTCACAGACACTCTTGTACCTTTCTAGTAAGTCTGTCTAATTTATCTTAATAATTGTAAATGCACTGGAAACATTCTATGCACTATAAAATTTTAATTTCTCCAAAATAGTATAACTTGGAATAACACCTCATATAAATTACAGTCCACTTAATTACATATGCAAAAATGGCGCTAAATGCAACTTTTTTTTATATAATTGATTGCATTACTTCAAATATCACATTTTTTGGTCCTTTCGACCACAAATGTGTTATTGTATAATAATTTATTTAGATTATATCATTAATTTTCATCTCATTTTACTATATAAATAATTTGTCGAGCTAATGATAATTGATTTATAAAGCCACAAATTATCCTATAGAAGTTAAATGTTTATACAGGTGTTTCCAGCGTGTGCGAAAACATTCCGTTTTTTGCATTGTGTAACAATTTATATATTTACGAATATTATAAATGAGCTGATATAAGGGTTTTTGTTTACTCATTTACATAATCTACGCTTTGTTGTTGTCGAACGAAGAAGAAACTTTTTCTTACCGACATTTTTGTTGATTGGTGTCTCTTTACCTTGTTTTTTGGATGATATATTTACGAATTTGAAACTAGAATTCGTTTCGATTTGAATAAAATACCTTAACTATACGTTCTAATGGCCGATAATAAATTAAAACGTTTGTACGCTTTACGAAATTTAGAAATTAATAAACTTGATTCAATTGGAGAGATTGCAGATTAATTCGTACAAGGAGAACTTGATTCATCTAATTTTATCGTAGCTTGTCGTAATTTAAATAATATACAAAAGGAATTCGATAAGTATCATCTAGAAATTATGAATACAATTGCCGTTAAAGATGATGCAGATTTAAATGCAGAAGAAATAATTAGAAGGAAGTTTATACTATGTTTCAATAAAATTGAATCTTTGTACTACAATCGGGTGGAATTACCTAATGAAAATAAAAGCAATACATTTTCTTCATCTAATGTAAAAGCAAATTTGCCGAAAATTAACCTTAAATGTTTCTCTGGTGAAAATATAAGTGAGTTTCCTACTTTTATCGACATGTTTGATACGTTGATTCACAACGATGCAAATATCTCATCAATGGATAAATTTAGTTATCTTTTATCGGTTTTAACAGGTCCTGCTTTAGAATTGGTTAAACGGAATCGATTCATAGCGGACAACTACCAAACTGCATACAACAGTTTAAGAGAACGTTATTCTAATAATCAAGAACTTGCAATGAGTTATTGGAAAGAGATTTCTAATTGTGCTTCATTAACTAATGATAATCCACAATTTTTAAGAAAACTCTTAGATATATTTGGTCAAAATTTAGCTATGGGATTCAATACGGAAGATTGGGATTTTGTAATGATGCATATTTTACTTGAAAAATTAGATTATAATTCTCAAAAGGCATTTGAATTGCACCATGCTTCAGATGAAATACCTACATATCACAGTTTGTATAATTTTTTGTTGAAGCATTGTACGGCCCTTGAATCATTTGTTAAAGCAAAAGGCTCCAAGAGTTCACATATTCAAACTAATTCACGAAAACATACTTCACAAAATTCTCGTTTAACGTCTTCTCCTTTTGCTAATACATCCCGTAAACCAAATTGTTTAATTTGTAATGAAGACCATTTACTTTTTAACTGTTCTGAGTTTTTAAATAAATTATCTCAAGATAGATTTAAGTTTGTTAAACAACGAAAGTGCTGTATTAACTGCCTTGCTCTTGGGCACACGGCTTTCAAATGTTCTTCAAACAAACGTTGTAAGAAATGCAACAAAAAACATAATACAATATTACATTTTGAAAATAATACTGTACGCTCAGATGACGTTCCTATGCGGGAAAATGCGTCTTATTCTGAACTAAATGATCGATCGGAAAATACTATGCAAATACCTGCTAGTTTATCTAGCGTTGTAAATACTACTACAATTTTATTGTCTACTGTTTTACTTCAGGTCCGTGATAAATACGGTAACCTTCTAACTTGCAGAGCATTGATAGATTCAGGCTCACAAGTTAATTTTATAAGCAAATCTTGTGCAAATAAATTATCTTTAAACAAGCATCATATATCCACATCCATACAAGGATTAGATAAGATGCCTACTTTTGCTAAATATACTTTACAATGTGAAATCTTACCAGTCGGTAAGGAACTGCCTTCTTTTCCGATCAATGCTATTGTACTAGACAAAATTTGTTCAAATATGCCTTCCACGCAGGTTAATACAAAACAATGGACACCCTTAGATAATCTAGTGTTTGCTGATCCCGGATATCATTGTCCTGGTGAAATAGATATTCTTTTAGGAGCAGAACTGTTTCCATATATCCTTCGTTCTGGTTATATACAGGGAGGATCTAATGAACCTTGCGCGCTCAACACAGTCTTTGGTTGGGTTGTCATGGGGAAAATTGGACAACATGTTTCACAAGAAGTTAAATCTTTTTTTGTACAACAAAATGATTTTGACTTAGATAACACTTTGAAAATGTTCTGGAATGTTGAACAAGATCCAGAAACTAATGTTCAATCTCCAGATGATATTTATTGCGAAAACTATTTTCGTGAAACTACTAGCAGAAATGCAGACGGTCGCTTTATCGTCTCACTGCCCTTTGAATAAAATTATACTAGCTTTGGGGACACACGTTCTCTAGCTTTACAAAGGTTCCATAACTTGGAACGCAAATTTGCAAAACAAGAGTTGCTTAAAATCTCTTATAATGAATTTATTCAAAATTACATTAACAAAGGATATTTAATGCCTATTAATGAAACTTCTAATTTCAACAATAATTGTTTTTATTTACCACACCATTGTGTGATCAAACATGAATCTATAACAACTCCTTTAAGAGTTGTGTTTGATGCTTCTCATCATGCACAAAACTGTCCGTCGCTAAATGACGCGTTGTATGTGCGTCCTAAACTACAGAATGATTTCATAAAAATCCTACTTAACTTTCGTGTACATAAATTTGTTTGTACTGCAGACATCAAGAAAATGTATAATCAAATTTTGATTGATCCTAAACAAAGGAGATTTCAAAGAATTCTTTGGCGTTCATCGCTCGAAGATCCTCTGCAAGATTATGAATTAACTACTGTAACTCTTGGTGTAAGCACTGCACCATTTCTTGCTATTCGGTCACTATACGAATTGGCTAAATGCGAAATTGATTTTCCTTTAGCTTCTGAAATTATTTTACACAATAGTTATGTAGATGATATATACTTTGGAGCTAACACAACTAACGAGATATTGAATTTAAAATGTCAATTAACTACACTTCTAGATAAAGCTTTTTTTGAGCTTGGAAAATGGGCTAGTAATACACCAAATATTTTACAGGAAATATCTACTAATGATATTCAACAAACATCATCATCCTTTGTTAAGGATACACAAAATACAATAAAAATTTTAGGTTTTGCAATGGAATCCACAAACTGATTGTTTTTCCTTTACAATTAAACATTTTGATTCTGATTGTACCCGATTATTTTATCCGTTTGGTATTTTAACAGCTTCTATAATTATTGCAATATTATTAATGCAACAAATGTGGATACTGGGTTTGAATTGGGATGACAAACCTCCGGATAGTATCATAAAGGTTTGGACAAAGTTTTTGTCTGAAATTAACGTGATTTCAATGACATGGTTTCCTGTGACTTACACGGATTTTGTGATGCCTCAGAACGAGCTTACTGTGCAATTGTTTATTTGAGAATTTCATATAGTAATCAATATAATGCAAAAACATATTTTCTATCTTCGAATAGTAAAGTTGTACCTATTAAAAAACTATCCATTGCAAGACTTGAATTATCTTATTATAGATCTACCAAGATAAAATTAATTCTGTATTTGTTTGATCGGATTCCTCTGTAGTACTTTCATGTATAAAATCTCCTGCCTCTAGATGGAAAACTTTTGTAAGTAATAGAGTGAGTTACATTCAAGACAGGGTTGCTCCAAAGAATTGGTGTTACATACTATCTTCATTAAATCCTGCGGATCATGGATCACGGGGATTATTTGCAAATGATCTTTTAGTTAATTCTACTTGGTGGCATGGACCTAAATTTTTTGAACTACAACAAGAATGTTAAAACCTGCCTACTTTAGATTTTAAGGAAAATTCAGTTATTCAGTTAGAAGAAAAAATCAATGTTTTTATTGCTTCGTTAGCTGAAAGTTTTATTGATTCCTTATTAAACAATCATTCTTCACTTTTGAAAATTAAAACAATTGTCGTTTTTGCTCTGCGGTTTGCATACAACATTAGAAACAAATCAAACAAATTGTTACGTTTCATAAGTGAAGAGGAACTGAGTAATGCTTTCATTGTTATAGTTAAACGAGTTCAATTGGTGCATTTAAAAACGAACTTAAACAAATAACACAAAATAATGTTACTACTAAATGGCTGAGAAAACTCAATCCTTTTCTAGATGAAAAGGGTATAATTTGCGTTGATGTAAGATTATCTCACTCAACTTCATTAGGGTTTAATAAAAAATTTCCTTTATTAATATGGAATAATTGCAATTTTACAAAGTTGTTGATAAGAGAAATTCACATTAAATACTTACATGTTGGTATACAGACCACTTGTAATATACTTGCTCAAAACTTTTGGTTGATTGGTGCCAAGAAATATGTTGGGAAAGTTCTTAACAATTGTCTTGCTTATTGGAAAACTAATCCAAAACCTTATCGGCCCTATATGGGTTCTTTACCAAAGTTTCGTATCTCACAATTAAATCATTTTCAATAGTTGGAATCTTTTGGAGGTCATATACCTATCACTATGAATAGACTGCGCGGTTCCAAATCTATTAAAGCTTATATTTGCGTTTCTGAAGCTGTTTTTAACAGTAGACCGCTTTGTGCAGTTAGTACGGATCCCAACGATTTGAATGTTTTAACTCCTGGTCATTTTTTTATTTTGGAACCATTGACTGCGTTATCTGATCCAGACAATGCGAATTTAAAAATTAATACACTTTCTGTTGGCAAATTTTGCAACGTTTACATTACGACTTCTGGAAGCGATGGCAACAGGAGTATCTTCATACCCTTCATCAGAGGGCAAAGTGGTTTAAGGATTCAATTCATCCACCTTCAGTGGGTTCTTTGGTACTTATAAAGGAGTTGAGCTCTCCTCTTAAATGGCCATTAGCACGTATAATTAAAACTAATGCAGGTGCCGATGGCAAAGTTAGAGTTGCAACTTTACATACAACTAAGGGAACAGTCACACGTCCTTTAGTCAAGCTTTGTCCTTTACCAGAGGGATAAAAGGCTCCACACCCTTTTATGTGGGGGAGAATGTTTCATCTTCATTGTTTATTTAATGAATATTTATTTAGTTTTTTGCGGGTTATATAAATTGGATACTCAAGTGCATTAGACTTAATATTATTTATTTATTTGCTGGGATTAGGTTTTGATATCCTTAAATTCCTTTTATTTTCATTCCTTTCCTGTACTATATATTGAAAAAAAACAACATACTTCGTCGTTGAAGTGTTAACGGCGACTTTCGCATCGACTCTCATGCCGAACAGTTCGAACTATAATATTACAGTCCCTGAATGTGCACATTTTATGGACGGAAGTACATACTGGATCTACATATAGTATTCACAGACACCCTTTTACCTTTCTGGTAAGTTTGCCTAATTTATCTTAATAATTGTAAACTGTATCGTTACATATTTATGCACTGGAAACATTCTATGCACTATAAGATTTTAACTTCTCCAAAATAGTATAACTTGGATCAACACCTCTTATAAATTACAATCCACTTAATTACATATGCAACAATGGGGCTAAATGCAACACCAGGTAAATTACCCAAATTAAGTGTAGGTATATATTACAGTGTATTTGGGATAATATTTTCGCTGCGTTCCATAACCATACCGTCCTTTAGCATTTACCGCTCTTAGATACATAAAATGCACATTGTTAGATATATCACAGAAAAAACAGGATTGTTTATTGTTTATAAGTTTGTACTATCAGGAATTACACTTTCAGTAAAATTGATTTAACCATCAGCTCTAATTTGCGGTTTGCCATTTACATGAAATTCATGACTTTTCCTTATGTTGGTACACATACCAACTAGTTTTGGGTAGCACTTCTTTCAGTCAACATGGATTTACGTGAAATTTGGCATGGAGGTCGTAAATACCTCAAGGTTCAAAAGTTATATTGTGCCAAAGTGTGCTTTTTACTAGGGGGTGAATGCCACTCCGTCTCGGGGGAGGAAATTTAAAAATGCAATCTAACATCATATATCGATAAATGAGTCAGTTTTAACAAAAAATATTCTATTTATACTTTTTGTAACAAAGCCAATAGTTTCTTAGTTATTTACGGTTGAAGTTGCTGAGATTTCAACCAAAAAATGCATGTTTTTGAACTTTTTTTAATAATAACTGGAAAACTATGCATTTTACGAACAAAATCATTTTGAACAAAATTAAAGTGTATATATTAAAAAAGATTTCGCTTTTTTATTTTTATAGCTGCAATAATTACCTAGATATGCCTCTTTAAATAAATTAAATTTGCAGTTAAAAATTTTAAAATGAACAGAAGGTTTTTTAAAGAGCTGGAAAAAATCTTAATAATGAGCTAGATAAAAGTCTTTAGCACTAAAAATGACACAGTTGTATTGAAAATAAAGTGATTATCTTTATTTTTTGAAGGAAAATCAGAATAGTCACTTAAAATGCACTGTAAAGATATTTTAAGCTATTAAATGACTTTATTCTATGAAATTAGTTTTTAGGGGAGATTTTTAAGTGCTGATTTGTTGGAAAAAAATATAATTAGCATTCCAACAGATATAGGAATATGTAACGCAAGCAATAATTAGCTCATGAAATGTTTATTTCTTCATTTTTATGAGAAGGCCTAGTTCTCACCCCTAAACAGCAGGGAGCACACTACGTACATATATAACTTTTGATGAAAAGGGTAAACCAAGGTTAATTCCAAATTTTCATACAAATCCATGTTGTCCAAAAAAGTTGCCAGGCTATTTTTACTGTTGGTGGCTGTACTATGGTATTTATATGGGGAATAACAATTATTACAAGGACTGCTGCAATAAATAAGTTTTTAGTAGGAAGAGGGAACTGTAGATTTAGTAATATCTCTGCTTTATTATAAAGCTGAGAATTGTATGAGACAATTATAATCTGAGTTCATTGTGGAGCAGAACGTTCAATAACTCCTTTTTCAGTTATTTATGTTTTGTCTTTTAAATGTTACAAAAAATATTATTTATGTTTTATCTCACACTATTTTTTAAACTCTTATGCACGTAATCTTCGGAAACCTGTATACAGGTGTATATTGTCATGGATTTTTATCTATTAAAACACATGTTTATTCGAAAGTGTGCTTTTATAGATAACTTTAGTACTCTACAACGATTTATGTTTATTTTAAAATCGCACACAGGTGATATTAAAAATAAATGTTCACATTAACTCATAGCTACATAACCTGCTTACTATACGCTATTAAAGTTAATGAACTCGTTGAATCAAGGATTCAAATGTCATATATTATTTACCTACGGATTCTACAATGAACTCAATTTCATTTTAGGGCTGTTTCCTGTAGATAATTTAGTGCGATATTTTCTAATGGACTTTTACACCTAAAGTGAGAAGTTACGTTGTTTCTAAACCACAATTAGTTCTGAGTTTCTTTTGTAGTATATAAAACGACAGTTTTATGACGGTGATAATGTTGTATCAATAAGTAAATGATAAAAATCTTTGCAGCGAATTAGAAATTTACAACAAGCTTATAAGGTGTTACTCTTAAACCTTAACCTAATTGTGGAATGTGAAAGATTCATCACCTGTTAAGAAATTAGAACTTGTTCTTGTTGTCCCGGGCTTACTGTCAAAGTCAATTTGATATTTCAATGCCAATGATTTCATTTACACATGAAATGTGATTATTATGACATGTTATAACAATCTACATATTTTAATTAAAAAATAAATAGTTTATCCGTATCATCTGTCATCCAATATTTGATCTCGGCCAAGAGAATAAGTTAGAATAATCATAACTTGTGATTAATATACATGTTTGCCGATTTAGAAAGATACATTTGATTTTTTGAAAACCAAGTGATCTTTACTGCAAACGTTAACGAAATACGATTTACGCTTGGGAGCATAATATTAATTTTTTTATATTTTAAAAGTTCCATACGTTTCAGACTCACACCCCATTCGCAATGGCAATTAAGAAAATAAAAGAGAAAAATAAAAAAATTTCGCAAAATCTATGTAAAGTTTAAATATTTTTTTGGTGTGAAATTGTCATTGCTTTTGTGAACAATATTATTATGTTGTACTACTCAATAAAAACTAATTCTGGAAATAAACACACGTGTAGTAAAAATCAATTCTCTTAACACACAAGTAAGGATAAAATTACCTAATTTTTTAATGGTGATAGTAGGTGATTTCAAAGTGTGAGTTTTTATCGATTTTTTTAATTAAAGATTTTGTAATGTAATTTATTGTGAATCTGTTCAACAAGAAAAGACTATTCTTTTAGGAGTGTAGATCTGTTTGAACTCGCTAAGTCGTCTTTGTATCATCCTAGGAATAATCATTTGTTTTATAGATTCCAAACGATTGATAGCCTAGATCAGACACCGTTGGTTACAAGAGTATGCAAAATTTTGAATAAGGGTAATTGAAATTTGTAATGGATGCAAAATGCGATAGGAGCAATATCGAAATATTGCCCGGATTATTGGTTATAATTTACAGAAAGACACAGACGTTCCGAGAAAAAGAAATCTTTACGATGTGAGCTACCAATCTTCTTTTGTACAAATAGTTGTATTGTGTACATTTATCTGTCATGAGGACGTTTTAACTCCAAGTCTAGAGCCGTAGTATTAGATATGCGTTTTGTCTTGAATATAACAATATATTATGCCTCTTAGTGAATATTAGAACAAATACCTAAGTAACATATAGAGTGGTTTAGCACGAGTTCAGATTTGACGCTGAATCTCTTTACAGCAAGTTAATGTAAGCACTATATAAGTAAGTATGATAAGGGAAGAAAATTAATAGTGAATAATACAACAGCTATTCCAAAGTATAGTCTGCAGATATGTGTATTTAAAAAATTGCTGTTTAAATAATGTTCCTATAATTTAATCTGTTACAACTAAAGTGACCTCAATATAAATTTCCAGAATATTATATAATATAATTATGTTTGAAATACTTAACAAATGATACTTGTGGCATATTTTTCAATGTCTAAGTGCTTTTTGGGAAATAACACCACAGTTTAAAGAAAATGCTGCGTATATTCCAAACGTTTCGGGGTCTAGATCAGACCCCGTTGTCAATTTGTTAAGAAACTACGGATTAAAAAGATACAATTCTAAGATGTAAATTTAAATATTTGACAATGTGTATTATTTGATTTTTGACGTAATTTACATCTTAGAATTGTGCCTTTTTAATCCGTAGTTTCTTAACCATTGACAACGGGGTCTGATCTAGACCCCGAAACGTTTGAATATACAGCAATTTTCTTTAAACTGTGGTGTTATTTCCCAAAAAGCACTTAGACACTTAACAAATGTTATATTTGAATTAAAAGTTAACTTACTTTCTTTACTGTTTTACAATTACAAATTAGGATTTATATTGAATCGTAACAAAATAGTGGACAATTATTTTAATTCTCCGGAAATTTATATCCTTACTAAGATGACACAAAAAGGAAGAAACGTTCTCTCTTTTATATGTTTAAAGCTAATAGTTTTATTTCATATTTTCAGAATAAAACAAT
>CM067217.1:135450603-135562564 GCA_034190945.1 Octodonta nipae
TTAAAATTTGAAAGGATTAAAGTCTTCATTGGTTTAACAGCTTTATGTAATCTGATGCGCTAAACAGACGAATATATCTCTGCTCTATACGTACCACTGATTATACAATAGCACTGACAACAAAGTCAAGCATTCGCGCGAAACCGGCTTGTTTCCACACTCCTAATAAACAAAAATCTACTCCACACAACATTATCTACCTCGAAACTGCATTCTAAGCAGAATAGCAAGATTACCGTTTATACGATACTTATTATATATATTACCCAAGTAATGTAATTCCTTACCGTGAGGGAACCATGTTCATCTTCCACTAGTATTTATACGTTGTCGAATACCAAAGACAGAATTTCAAATTAAAATTGCATACATTAGAAAAAAAACACGAAAGAATGTTAATATATGACGATTGTGCCGAAAGAATAAAGAAAAAATAAAGAACATTTGTGAGAAAACGTTTAAAGCCATGAAGTTGAAATTTTGAATAGTTATTTTCGATATGCGAGTGAAATTGTTTTTTTCATCGTTCTAAATTTGTAGGCTATAGCAACGGATGTTTGAAAAATGTGCCTTTTTTAACAATTTTCCGAATAACTCACTTAGTTATTAATATTAATAAAACTCGTTTATATAAAAAATTCTTATTTATTAAAATTGAGACCCTTAATGGCATACATATCCCGCTGGCTACGGCCTTGCACACATTTATTAAATATAGCATACATACTCTAAAGTGTCTGAATTTAACACTTCCTTGCCTCTCCATTAAATATAGGATTGAGTCTCTACTTTTCAACCAAAGTTTAGCTTCGTGTCGCATATTGTGCCTGCGATGCATTCATCTAATTTTGTCTGTTTTATTCACAGAAACTCACATTTAAATTGCACTTCCGCTGACGCTTTTCTGTCCTACATTTTTGTTTGTTTGGAGCCTTTGTCATCCACTGAAATTATTTGTGAAGTTTCAGGAAGAATGAAAGTGTGAAGTTGTAGACTACAGTTTAAAATAAACAACCGTAAAGTTCATAAAAAATGTGCATTGGGTAACACAATTGTTTATCACTACGATTTTACTTTTATCAAATGATGTAGCATGTAACAAAACATAGGAATCAAGCTTTGTAATATTGTTCAAAATTTGTGTAATGACGCTGCATGTTCTGCTATTAAAGGTTAAAGTTCTATCCAGACAAGTGGTTAGTTAATGAGTTTTAAGAACTGAAGGTAAATAAAGCAAGTAGTCAAATTATATTACAAAACCAAAATGAAGCGTTATATTGTTGCTTTTCCCGTTCATTTTTTGTAGTTATTTTTAGAATAATTTACTAAGAAACTAATTAAAAATCCAAACATGTCTAGCGAGAAAACAGAGTTTGATAAATTATTGTCTAGACTTCAATATTGGGCCGTAATCTATACAATGCAATTTGTGTTTGTCTAAAAGAACATCCAAAAAATTAAGTGGGTATAATAAAAGATTGCACTAGACAAATACACAACAAGTTCTACGTAAGATGTAATGTCAGTTGAGTGGAAAAGTGGAATCCGTATTTAACAAATCTTCAAATAATCTTTATCTAAAAAATCTAATAAACAAGGACATTAAGAATGCCTTTAACACAGCAGGGGTTAGGAAATATCTCCGAAATATCTTACCGGAATATTTTTTTTCCAGAGAAAAGTCATGGTAAGAGAGCGGGAGAGGGAGTTCACACAGGATGTACTCCAGGGATCGGTGCTAGGACCGACCCGGTGAACATAATTTATGATCCGGTATTACGCATAACGTTGCCGGAGGAGTGTCAGACGCTGGCCCTGGACTTGTCAGTGGTAGTGAGAGCAGGTAGCAAGGGAGAGTTGATGAAAAATGGTGATGAGGCGATTCGTAAGATGCTCGGTGGGTGAGGAGCAATCAACTGGAAGTAGCGGAGGAAAACACGGTGACGGTAATTATAAAAAGGCCAATGTCTGGGAGGGAGATACAGTTTAAGTGTGGACTGAGGGATTGTGCTAGGCAAAACAGTCAAGTATCTGGGAGTTATCTTAAATGACAAACTGAGATTTAACCATCATGTCCGGTTTGTTACAGCGATGGCCGCAGAAATGGGCTAGGCTACTTCTGAATCTGAACGGGTCTCAAACGGCCAAAATGAAATTGTTGCATGAGGTAATGGAGTCTATTTTGTTGTATGAGGCCTATATATGGTACAGAGTGATGGGTTGAAGACATATCGTACACCAATTCTTGTAAAACGACATGTGCATATAGCACGGTGGCGATGGAAGGGTTTTATGTGGTTACCCATTGAGCTTTTGGTTGAGGAAAGTACGAGAATGTACGGTGTAAATAGAGAGAGAAGGGTGGGAGAGAGAGAAAGGACAATAGAGTTATTGCAGAGGAGATGGGATGCAAATGTGGAATAAGCTCCGTGGACCAAACTACTGATAGGAAGGATAAAGGAATGGATGAGATGTAGGTTTATGGAATTGAATTATGGGCTGACCCAGTATCTAAATGAACATGAGGCTTTCAGTTCTTATTTGCGGAGAATGTATAGATTGCGGAGGTCTCGACACCCCGCAGCATACGGTGATGGAGTGTGAAAGATAGGGCGACGACGGAGGGGTGATGACAGCAGAGCTAGGGAAGCAGAGCATAGTGGAAGAAATTTAGTGACAGTGTTACGCATCATAAAAGTAAAAAACGGAAGGAAAGAATGTACTTGACTGTGAGTGAACTATTGGATAAATATTCACTACGCTAAGGTATCTGAAAGTATATCTACGATGAGTTCCAGGTATCTAGAGGGTGATGGAGGTGTTTTAGTGGGTCGAAACCCACACTATAGTACGAAACAGGAAACTCGTGGGCTGTTCGCTTGGTTAGCGAATTTCACCTCCTCTGAAAAAAAATTATGTCTTATGATTAAAAGTGAACTTTTACGAGAGTGGAGAAATATATGTTAAATCGGCAAGCCTAAAAAGAAAACGGACATCCATGAGAAACAAACTCGAACCTATAGCACTAGTTACCAAAACCAATTTTGAATTTGGTATTTCATCTTTACTCAAACTCTTAATTATTAGAAATTTGACAGAACATACTTGTCATGTCAAAATAAAAATTCGAAGAAAACAAATTTTGAAGGGCGCTAATCATATCTAACCTTTTCGCGAATTTTGCTGAATATATGCAGCAGAGTAGCCGTCACTATATTAATCAATAACTCTAGGAGCCGACTGCTCTTAATGCTTAGACACTAAAAGCCCAAAACTAATTTTATTTGGAATTATGTCAGTATGTGAACCACATTCGTTATACGTAGCATTGGAAGGGCAGAACTAAAGAACTTAAAAAATAAATTAGATAAAACCACTAGCTCTTAGGCTTCTTCGCCTAACTGATGAGACCCGTAAGGTCAAATCTTTCCACATCCACCAAGAATTATCGTTGGGTTTAGATGAAACACGAATGCCAGTTTACTGCTTTGGATTCATGACAGAAACAAAGAACTTTCGAAATTTCGCAAATCTCCACCAAATTTGTGCCGCTGTTCCTTTTGTTCAGAGCAAAAGTCTGAGAACCCAAACAAGCAAAAGTATTCTTTGGTTCAAAAACCTGTAAAGTTTGGAGCTTGTACCGACTTCTGTTCGTTTTTTTTTTTTTCGGCCAAGGAATGTACCTTAAAACAAGTAGATTTGCGTTGAAATTTTGGATATGTTGAAAATCGCAAAAGATTTGCAAACCACAAAAGACTTCCAGAATTTTGGAAAAGGCAAGGGTCCTCCAGATTATGCGAAACCTTGTAAACTGGGATTCGGGTTTCACCTAAACCCAACGATAATTCTGGGTGGATGTGGAAACTTTCGACTTTAAGGGTCTCATCAGTTAGGCGAAGAAGCCTAATAGCTAGTGGTTTTATCTAATTTCATATTTCTTGTATTTCAAGAAGTGATTATTCAAAGAGAGAGAACAAAATTCGTTCAAAGGTTGTACCGGTGTCCGGGTTTCACGAAGTTTCACATAATCTGGAGACCTCTTGTCTTTTCCAAAATTCTGGAGGACTTTTGTCTTTTCCAAATCTTTTGTGACTTTCAACATCAAAAACAGATTAAACTCACTTTATCCCAAGATCAAGTTGAAGGTGGGGGTGGTAAACAATAACGTTATCCCCTTTTTAGATGTATTGGTTGAAAGTAAGGAAAATTGGGACATTCTATCAAATTCGAATATACTAAACCTTTAGCATCAGTTCCATTTCTTACTCAGGATTTATAGATAATCAGTTGACTTACAGAAAATTCTAAATAATTACAACATAAATGAAGAAACAATAATTGTCAACAGAATATGGTCGACTGCACACACAATGCAATGCGGAGCACATAGTCAGTAACTAGATTGCGCGGCGATCACTGCCAGACCGTCGGTTTTGAAAATGTCTACCATAGTTGTAGAAGTAAAGCTAGATAGAAAATATTTCAACAGACCAAGGATCAACAGCCCGGAAAACAATATCTCTCAAATTTTCAATTCTCACTAACGACAGGCCCTACTGAAATAAAAGTAGCAGTAATATAGTTTGCCACTTCTTGTTTAAGTTCAGCAGTAAGTAAAAGTTCAACTGATTTTCTGTTCTATAGAGATTAGTCCTGCGGCATAAAACAATACCCAACATTGGAAATGAGTTCTTCCACATTAGAAGTAATTACTTGGTTTCTATCTGTAAGTAAATTATTTATTATAGTAGGAAAGGATTTAATAGATGACTAATTCATTTTTTTAGAATATTGATGTTATTTTGGCCCAGTAGTGCGTTAGATTTAAAATCTTCCCGCTCTAAGAATTTCCTTAAACGCGGTGTTTTTTGAATAGGAAAATCAGCTAGCCCTTCTAAGCGAAATAAATATTCTTAGAAAAATCCTCACACTAAGAATTTCCTAAAACGCGGCGTTTTTCGAATATGAAAATATAGGCTGCTAATAATTTCCAGTTATTTTCTAACGGATAGTTATGTCATCTATTCTTTATTCTTGTGTTTTGCAGGAGATTGTCTTACTCGCCAAGCACATATTGATCCAAATTTATGTAATGCTTCAGAATAATTAACTTAATACTACGTCTGTACTCTAATGAACTGATTATACTTTTTCAGTTTCTCGAAGTCCCATGTCATCTATTACTTTGTCAGCAAGTTGTAAAATAATCTAGTTTTTTCCAAAGCGTCTAAATCGCAGCATAAATTTTAAAATATGGGTTGCAATTTTAGTTTCGGTTTACAGATTTTCCCAAGCGAATTGTTGAAACATGCATCGACCAGCAAGCACATCGTCTGTGATCTCGGAGTCGATTACGCGACATCAAAGGAGTGAATACAAGATCGTATGTCTCAGAATTTTTATTGGCAATATATTTTCTAATACCGAAGGTAAATCACACTTGAAGTGGCGTATAGTGTAGGTAATCGTCTTGTCTAAGAAAAGCAAGCAAACATTAAAACACACTATGTTAAAATTCACGAAGGAATTTTGTCGTCTGACAGGTAACTATTATTTTACCATAGCTTGCATAAAATAAACTTCCATTTTTCTCAAGAAGCTGCTACTAAAATAACAAAGTTTAAAATAATTAATTAAGACAAATAATGACAACTAATTTTTGAAGTACTGAACCACATTTAAATGTTGCTCTATTATATCTAACCTAACACAATTAAAAGTAAAGGAAATATTAATATTAAGTACGATTTGTTATAGCGACGAAATGTAAGAAATAACTAACATGAAACAATAATTTGGTAACAGCTTTTATCAGACTTAATTCAAACAACGCCATTATTAATTATATTATTTTTTACAGAAAAGTTACAATAATTGACGATCATTACTGTATAAATTTTACTTATTGCTGTGGAACATAAACAGATCAAGTGCCTATATAAACCTTTTCCTTAATCCGCCACTGCTTAAGCGACTGTTATATTAACCATTCGGAAAAGAGCTGAGATTGCCCTGCGATCTGTCCTTTGGCTCCCCCGAAGAACCGTCTCAAGACATCAACGATTGTGCCGACCAGCTCTGACATAACATGCTGGCCATACACGAACTACCCCGAACGCAGATGTTGACCACCAGTGACCGGATGAAGACACGATATGACCTCAAGGTCAATTTTGTCGGGCTCCAAGAGAGCGACACAAGGTCTGGCTATACAACCCCCAGGGGAGCAAGGGTAAATCTCCAAAGCTTACACCAGCCTGGGATGGTCCATACGAGGTGGTTAAGAGGATCAATGACGTTTAGCGTATCCGTCGAAACCCCGGATCTAGGTTGAAGGTGGTTCATTTAGAATAATTAGCCCTCCACCATGAAGAGAATGTTTCTGATCGGGACGATCAGAATTAAATATGGGCAGTGTTACGTGTATAGACTATGAGACACCAGCATATAAGAAGAATAGTTTGCACATCCGTCAACACGTAAGCAGGTACTGCGAAGGCATGCAGTCGAGAACCACTGGAAAACGATTTCTTGCAATATTTAAGAAAATGTATTTACAGGTCATTAGTCCAAAAATGATAACCAATCAGCTGAAGTGGGAGTCTGAGACAGATGAATATGATTGAAACGACACAGCGTGAGAGTATTAGATCATAAAAAAAGTGCAAATATGTTAGAAAGTACAAAGTAAATAACAATACATGTCAAGAGACGCTTAAGATCAAGGGGTTGCATTAAAGGAAGCTTAGAAGACTGGAGAAACTATTTCTTTCATTGACTGTGAAATTTAAAATGTCATCTGGTTAATTTAGATAAATTCTTACATAATTTGTTTTTAATGTTACTAGGTGTACTTCTTCGCTTTGAGTGTCCCATATATTTTACTGAATAAAAATCTATATCCTCCTAATTTTTCTTTGATATTCTCATTACAATCTGTAGAATTTCTTCATAAACCGTTTTAAAAAATATTCCTTTTGACATATTTAAATTCTTTTACAGAAATTGCTTTGTTGCTTGTTACCTATGCTTATTAGTTCATATAATTAAGTTAGTTGTCTGATGTCACAAATGCAATAAAAGCTCTTGTCTTGCTTCCATTTAGTAGCTAACAACAAGCAAAATACAGTTCTTAATTGTACTCTTCACTTGAAAATATTTTGGTTGCCACAAATTTTAACACTGGTTAAAAGTTTTAACGAGCTGCGCTGTAATAATAGAGATACTTTTTCACCTAATCAAACGATGTTTATTTAAATTTATACCGCAGTTTGTAATAAAAATCGAAAAGTTTTTCCGTAAAGGTTGTCGCATATCCATCACTATACACCCCATTTGGACTTAAAATTGCTTTTATGTTTTGGTATACATATTATTCCACATAAAGTTTAACAATAGTATTGAGTTAGAGTAGATATTACCTCAAACACGGCTGGAAGTTAAACTCTCTTCAACTGACCAATCTCCCCTACCCACAACGTAAACAGTTCATTCTCGAACAAATTAATGTAGATCTGTTTGAGTTAGTGTTAGAAACCAAACTCATATGTTTAGTGTTTGATCATCATGATTGCCTGTTCCGCCGTCCACCATTAATATTTTTAGGAAATGAAGTTATAAAAAATTTATTGTTAAAGTTACATGAAATTGTTAGAAAAAAGTTCCAAAATAAATTCATTATTTTGTAGTTATTAATACATAATATTAATAAGTTAGTAGTAAAGAATATAACTGCTTAATTTAGTGATCTAAATTTAGAAAACAGTTCATAAATTCCGGTAATTATATTTTCTGTTTTATATGCACCTCCAAATGTTATTCTTTTTGCGATGGTCCTACGTATAAAAATATCCAAGTAACCTTCAAAGGTAGTGTTAATAAACATTCTGTTGCATTTCAAAAGTTAGGGACACATATCATATCCATTTAATGCGTCGTTAATTTTAATGGAAAAGGAACAATTTACCTAGTTACTGCTCTATTTTTATACCTGATAACTAAATACTGAACTGTTTCAGCCGACACTTGGTGGAAATTCATTATAATAATTAACTGATAACTCAACAATTTTTAATACTATCGATTTTGTAAAAAAAGGAACGAGCAAATGTCCTTGAAAAAAATATTCTACCACTTCGGAATTCCCCTTAACAGAATCTAGTTTAAAAGATTTCTTCAGCAGGTTTCGAGTAATCACTGACTACACATAAAAAAGTACAAATAGAGACAAATTCAGAGCCTCCTCCTTTTTGAAATCGATTAAAAAGTATCTGATAAACTCTAAGATTCGCTATGTAAATTGTCTATTTCTTGTGCAACTTAATTTTTATTTAAGTAGAGGGAAGGAATTCTAGAATTTTACACTAAACTCTCAAGTTTTCTGGAACATACTGCAAATTTCTCGATAACCAGAGTTACAGAAACTACGTTTGATAATGATAATTTTATATTTATAATTAGTTATATTTTATATTAGTTACTAACGAAATTTACACACAAGTATTAACGGTATGTAATGAAACGAAATAATAACACATTTGGTCTACCTTTGAACTTGTACTATGGTAGAAAACAAATAGCCCCCTTTAAACAACATTTTGATATTAATTTTCAGTTTTTTACTCTAATTTATATTTCTATTAATCTGAGTTTAGCAGATCGCTGACCAAATGCAAATATTCTTCCCAAAATCAAAATGTTTTATGAAAAATTTATACTCAGCGAAGTCCAAGCAATACGAAAAGCTAAAACCGTCAAAAGATAACTCAAAGATTGGAAAGTTTCCTCGAGCTGCCGAAAAGAAGACGACTTTCTTTTCTGGACGATATTTATTATTGTTTACAAATGCAGAAAATTTCCACTATGTTTACATGTCACAGAGTTAATGTTTTGGCAAACATAATTCTTTTCGAACTCAGTTCACTTGAAAACACTCCAACAGACCAATTACCCTTTTATAGCTAGTCATATCTTGAATAATATTCGCCAAATCATAATTCCTGAGGCCGTTCCTGCTCGTTCATCGACGGCGCAGTTGGATTTTTGGCGGAGGAGACGGTTCCAAGCGGCAGTAGTTCAGGTAACGCGAGAGCGTTCACTGTAGCCGATTCGCTCTTCCACCCCGAGTTTAACCGAAAAGTGAGAAGGGTGACATATTCGTCAACGCACTCCGTCAATAGTTAGAGTATACATAATGCCTCCTGCGACCTTTGGTGGAGGGGGGGACTGCGGTCGAATCTGCATGATATGCAGCGCAACCAAACGTGAAAAAATAATGTAATAAGTGTCATCATCTTTGAATCTCGCGCCCCCTTAGAAGATATAATTGGTGATCAGTGAAGTGACTTCACATACCCACTTTTGAAAAAAAATAAATTGCTATTTGCAGAATTCGGCATATCTTTGGATTATAGGATAGTTCAGTGGGAAAGTGTTACTCAAGATTTTGATAGCTAATTGTGTTATTTATTGTGCTTCTGTGTCAAGTAAGATGTGCTAACATTTTTGGTATTATATCCCGGATGACTATTTAAGGTAATTTAAACAATTTAAGAAACACCTACTAAATTTAATTTATTTACTAGTTCAATTACATATATATAACTTACTTCAATTTTTCTTGAATACATAATGCGTAATTTCTTAACATGACTTTCTGCTGATCCAAATCATTTATCTGTTGAGATAGGCAGATCTCCTTTAAATGCATGTAGCCGAGCCAGATTTCTAAGGTTTTGTTGAATTTAAGTTTAGAACACTATTGGGATAAACTACTAAGAGATCTGCAGTTTATGATTTAACCTATGGATTTTAGAACTTATTATAGTAAAAGTATACCAGTTTTAATATCTTGAAGTAAACCACAATACTAAAGTGCTGGTAATTCTCCTATACGGATTCGATAAAACGAACTGGATGTAGGCGACGGGTATTATTGAATAGAGAGGCCAGTGAACACAATCTATTCACTAACTGAAAATAAGTAAGGCTTATTATTTTTCAGAAATATTTCTCCGGTGAAACGAATATTGCATTTGAAAATAGAAAATGGTGGCTAGGTATTAGCTCAACCATTAAGTGCAAATCAAATGAAGTTTTTATATCTCCTTGTGTACAAATAGCTGATACAGTTTCGGACTGGTGTCAGTTTTAGTGTGTTTATCTTACCTAGAATAGGGTTGTATGTCTGAATTTAGAACCAAAATTTAATGTACTGTTGCTATCCTTAATTTTCTAATTTAGAAGTAATTTGACTGTACTGTCTAAATAACAACTATCTATTTATTCACTTAATATCCGACATAATTATTTAACATCATCAAACCAGGTTTGAAATCAGATGGCATAGATTTATTAAGTAGATGTGAAAAAAAAGTAATAGGGAGTGGTACACACTTTCTCTAAGGCTTTTTAGTCCCAGAAAGATCACAATTTAGCCCAAATGAGATATTTGTAAAACACTATGCACAGCTTAGGTATACAAGTTAGTACTTTTTATTGATACCTCACAAATATTTCTTTCACAAAAGTTTATGTTCGAAGAAGTAATAGATAATACTATAAAGGTTTTTAAATTACAATTAATATTATACAAAAGTGTGTGTACATACTGACAAAACACTTTAGCACTGATATAGTTAAAAGCTACACTATAAGGAATATACAGATATTAAAAAAGAAGCACTTTTGTTAAACCAAATCGGAATTTCCAATTTAAGAAACCACTGCCTATTCGCAGATAAACAAATCTTCAATTTTATACTTAAGGATTTCGTTCTGCGTCATTCGGTCTGCTTCTCATAAATTCTTGTTCCTTAACCCCGCAGGACAAATTACTAAGTAACCAACCTAGGCAGATATCTTTTAAATACATATAGCACTGTCTCATTTGGAACCTCTGGATTTTAGAACGAATTTGTTAAAGTAAAAGTTTCCTTACGAAACCAATTTTAATATCTTAGAGGAAACCAAAACACTAAACTGCTATGTAAATTCCTTAGAACTCAATGGATATAGGTGGCACGTGTTATTGAGTAGAAAGTACAAAGGTTCATGAAGACAGACCCAATTGAATAAAGTAAGGCTTATCATTTTTCAGGAATCATTTTCCTCGGAACTGATTATGGCATTTTCAAATTGAAATGAAATTTGTAAATCATCTATTTATTCACACAATAACCCGCAGAATTATTTAAAATTATGAAACTGGAAATGAATTCAGGCGGGATACACCTAATTGAGCAAATACTAAGATAAAATAGAATAAGGGAATGATACACACTTTCTGTCAAGATTTTTTGTACTAAATAGATCACATTTTGTCAAAAATGTAATATTTAAAGAACTTTATGCACAGCTTAGAGATATGTCCCAAATATCTTTAAAAATTAAATACGTTTATGTTCAAGAATTCATTTTATAGAAGATTTTAAATTATAGCACCTTACCAAAAATGTGGGTACCAGCTAACAAAACACTTGATCCAGTTAATTTAACACTATAATACGAGCTATTATATATATATATATATATATATATATATATATATATATATATATATTGTTTTTAAGTTTTCGCGGGCACTAAATGTTTTAGGTGGTTTCCGGGAATTCATCCGCGTAGTTGATAACTGATCCCTGCTGGGATCGATGGTAAAATGACGACGTTTCGGCAGAGTCACATCTGCTCTCTTCAGGTCGGTTCGCATAATTCTCGTAGCCTTCTGCTTTCGCTTCTAGTTACTCGAATAATAGTAACTCGAGTAAGACATACAGGACAGAGTAAAAGTATTGTTATGCAGGTCGCTAAAAAATGTTAATAGAATGTTTTACCTATAGGGTAGCTTATTAGCATTTGCATTTATAGGGTGGTTGCAATATAGGATGTACTGGAATTATAATTATACATGGTGGTCCAAAAAAATACAATAGGTGACCATAAACAAATGCATATATAGGGTAGTTAAAACATATGGTGGTGTGAAATTATAGTTATATAGTGTGATTTAAAATCTGTTATATTAGGTAGCCTGTAAATAGTTGCATATATAGGGTGGGAGGAATTATAGTTATACAAAGTGTTTACAAAAATGTTACAATATAAATGAAAGAATTTGGAAACAAAAGTGCATATACAGGGTTGTTGGAATATGGAATTGAGTGGAAGTGTAGCGTGATTAAAAAATGTTAGAAAAAAATGTTTGGATAGGTTTTTCATAAGAAATTGCACATATAGATTGAATTGTAGGTAAATAAGTGAAATATTAGTTAGGGGAGTAAATTAGTTTACGCAAATGTGATTATTGGATATATGTAGTTTATGATAAAACTTTGTATTACGACACTGTATCAGATTGAATTTTAGTTAAGAAAAATTAAAAATGCTATTAAAATGAATATAAATCAATAGTATGTATGCCTATAAGTACATAAATGATATTGAAAAAAGAAATTCGGAATTTTAATGTAGTCCTGTCATATTAACGAATAAAAACTTTGAGCTATGTATATATGGAGAAATGTAATCACTAGGATAACTTAATTATTTGGATATATGTACTAAAATATACATTAAATATAAATATGATAAATAAATTGAAAATGTGATTTCATAAATATTTTATATAAAAATGGAGCTAGTTGTTTATGATAAGTCCATTTATGCTTTGTAAAAAATTGTATTTACGATACAGTGTTTAAACAAAGCTATCGATAGTCAATACAAGACCAGGTACTTCATATTATATATGCATTTTTCAGTTATTAAAACACAAGCATCTTTGTTGAACCAAACAGGAATGCCCTATTTTAAGAAGCCACTGTCTACTTTCAAGTGGAAAATAGTTACTTTTCCCAATATTTTTATTTATGAATGTTGTTCTACGTGGTTCGGACAAGGTACTAAGTAGGTATTTACTTGTTTCTAATTCTTCTAGCACCACTATTCCATCTATTGTTTTGTCAATATTTGTGTAGTGTCCATGTTTCCAACAGTTTAATTAAAGCAATTTCCTTTTGGCAAGGTTCACTTTCCTTGTTTGCCTAACTAACGTAACTGGCGATAGTATTTCTATCTAGATAATAATTTGACGCTTTTTTGTTGTTAATTAGTTTGTCTGATTATATTTATATTTTCTCGGCACTAAAAACGCCAAGATTTCTACAAATTTCTGGGGTAGAAGCTAGTAATCACGAATAGATAACTATGCCTTTAGTATATTTCCGATATTACCAATATTTTCTATGATAATTACTGACTCGTTCACAAGTGAATGTAAACAATAAACAGCAGTCGTTCTAAATCTCCAGTCGTTCTAAATATCTAGTTACAAGGTCAAGCTTTGAAAACATCAAAGGTAGAATGCAAAAGTGTTGTGATAATAAAATTTAGAAGCAGATCCCTATTTCCAAAGGTGTTATGAAAAGCGACAGAAAATCTTGTAAGTTGAGTATTTCAATTACATTCGTTGATTAAATTACGAAGGGGAGTAAAATATTGTGAAGGTTTAATGTACCAACTAGTTGGTGAGAGAATGGCGTTTAGTTAGTAGCAGTTAGCGTTATGGAACACACTTGTTATGTTGCACTGAAATTCTCTATTCAAAAATATAGTGGAGACGACTGTTTGCTAAATATATTCTTGTCACAATACTAAATTCTTATGCAAGGTTTTAAGCGGCAAATTCGCTTTTTATAACGTTCAGAGATTTTAACGTCCTGTTAAGTTAGGCTAGGTAGGTTTAGGTTTTAATATAATTGTTTATTTATCTAATTTATCAACTATTTTTGAACATAGTCAGTGGCACAAAAATCGGATCAACTTGATGCATCAATTTTCTACATAATTTCATCCGGCAGTTTTTCGAAAACACAAGAGATTAATATCAACGTCTACGAGGCGCAGTCAGAAAGTCACTGTCAAAAAACTTCCATACTTGAAATTGTGTTTTATTAGATCCGATCCCACAGGGCCGTTGTGTACAGATTATGCTTTGCGTATATCGGTTGCTTACAAAACTAACTCCCTGGGATAAGATAGCGGGACACTAGAACTAGAAATTATTATAATGGGGAGAAAACTAAAGTGTTATTATTGCTTAACCAAAGATAATATGATTTTTATTTATGGTATTGTTCTAAAATTTATCTGCGCTGTCCTGACTAAAGCAACGTAAAGAGAACTTGAAGTTTCGAATGGGGCAAAAACTGCTTATTTGGACACTGTGCGAACAAAGGTAAAACGACCAGAAAATTCGACGCACGCTATATAAATCAATATTAATTTCAGTAGTTAGTAGAGCTTACCTATTTTTATGATTTCGATGTTATTGTATTAGAATCAGCTGTTGAAAATATGTTATGTTTATGTGTTTACGTATTTATTTTAAAATATAATAGAATGGTCGTAAATGAGACGTTTTATATGAATTTAATAGATTTATCTACTTCATGTTACGATTTTTGGGGAGCGGTTTCCAGTTCTTTAACAAGGACATGTTTCAGCAGCAAACACCTTATGCAAAATAATGAGATCTACTTTGCTTAGTCGTTATTTAGCGTCTGCATAATGTATTCTCCTATGTGTCTCGGTAACTGAAAACCAAACTAACAAACAGAATAATTCACCGTACATGAGCTTATATTCATGGAACTTTTACGAAAACAACTTATCACCATGTCAATTTGGACTTGTCATAACAAATATCTCAAAGTGTGTAAAACTTTTATGAAGGTTGGATATAACTCCAACTACATTTAACTTTAACACATCGTTGAATGAATAAAACACCAAAAAAGAAAAAAGAAGATTTATAATACAGGTGGGTGTACTGGAACAAATGAAAGGTCTGTTTATCTGGGGGCTTAACTTCTATTCCTTTTCCTTTTGCCACGTGATAAACGTATTGGATAGCAATTTGAGTAGGAAGAAACATATTACAGGAATTATAACGACGGTTCTGCTTTCTCTGTATTTTGTGTTCATATTATTTAATAAGCCTAAACTTAGATTTCAGTATACCACCTTGAAATATCCTTAACACCCTAGTGGCTGGCATTTATTAAATATTTACTGGCTCTAACAAACATATGTAATTGAGCAATTTCTTAAAGTGGTGAATTGTTGGTGTGTAATGAATCCTCGCCTCGGCTAGAAATATTTGGTAAAATTCGAATTAATTTTTTCATAAATCGCCCTTTAAAAAAATGAATTTAGTTTACAAACATTTTAATATAGTATATGTAAGCTAATTAAGTAATATGTCGTAAAGTATAATTGGATAGTTGGTATTTGAGGACCAGCTACTTTTAATACATTTTGTTTTAATAATTCATATATTGACAAGCACACATTTCCCATAAAATTTGATTTTATTTACGAGTTTTATTTCATATTTGTATTGCCTATTTTCTCGATGTATTTTATTGTATAATAACAACAAACTATACCTTTAGATATGATATGTGTAGTATTAGAAAACAAAGGCTGAGTCAATGTTATCCATTGCCTCTTCTAAATCGAATAATATTTATCTGGTATTAACAGAATTATTTATGTTTTGTCTAGTTTCTGACAGTTGGAAATTTTACTTAAAAAGTAACTTTCATTACAATAAATACAACAAAGAAATAGTTTAAATTATTCTGAATGTGATACTGTTTAAATTAATTAAACTCTTCCACTAGATAAATTTATTATATCAGGAATTTTTTATATACGTTTGATGAAGACGCAGTTTAAACATTCCCCTAATTGGGAAACATACTAAAATTTGCAAGTTATTTTTGATGAGTGTTTTCGCTATTTGATTTATAAAAGAATTATTTAAAAATGTTGTGTCTACTTTCTGACAGGTGCAAGTTTATTCATGTTATTTACTGATAATTTTCGTTAAAGCAATTATGTATATTAATAATTGTAAAACATGCCAATATTTTATTGTCGAACAAACAATTTTCTCCAAAGAAAAAATATTGTGGATTATAAAGGTCAAATAAATATTTTCAAAAATCTCCTTAAAAAGTTACTTTCATTACAATGAATACAACAAAGGAATAGTTTAATTTATTCTGATTATAATATTGTTTAAATTAATTAAACTCTTCCGCTAGATAAATTTATCATATCAAGCATTCCTCTAATTGGCAAACGTACTAAAATTTGCAAGTAATTTTCTATGAGTGTTTCCGCAATTTGATTTATGAAATCTACAGTTTAAAAACGCATCACCTACAATATTTACCTATATATAAACCAAATGTGTTGTAACGGCTGAATAGTCAAAACAGAAACTTCAGTTAATGGGAAAGCAGCTTGGTAAAACTAAAGGTTTTAGGAAACAATTTCTATTATGAAAACTTTCGGACATACTTTTATCCTTCGTCAGTCACTAAAAATAATTAAATTATACAATGTACATTATTATAAGATAGTTACTTACAATAATCGAGGTTATAATATGAATGGATGACACATCACTTAAAAAATTGGAGGTAATAATGTTAATATTGGAATACTTCCATACTTTCTGAGTATGTGAAGTGACAAGAATTGTCTGTCAATTATATAGATCAAAAAATGTTTTTAATACGGACCAAGCTATGAAATGATACTGTAAGGGACAAAAATGATGCGTGATTTAGAAATGTATGAATATTTGAAATTCACATTTGAATTAAATTGTTTTTTTTTTCATATATCTTCTCCTAATTTTGTTAACTAACATTAAAAGAATTACAAATATAACTGATACCAATTTCTTAATTGGAAAAGTTGAATAGAATGAAAAAAAAGTAAGGAGAAGTGTGAATATATCAATTCTCAATATATACATATATTATGACAGAAATTGTTATATACATCTACATCAGCCTGTGGAAAATAGGTTAGTGCTAAATTTTGCATAATTTGTATATCAAATCTATAGTATCTTGCAAATACTCAAAACAATTTGACGTGTACCATAAATTTGGCAATATAAAACATCTTGGTGGTCATGAATATCGTGAAAATCAACTTTTGATTGCTATCGTGTATCATATAAAAATAGTCCTATAGTAGAGTGAAGTCCTACAAAGTCATGTGACCATTATGATTTCATGAGAAATAATAGAGATTGAGACCAAAGTCAATTTATAATGTTCTTATTGCAGAATGTGATTTCAAAAGTAAATGTTATTTTACAGTTATGTTGCCTCTGATAAAAACTAATTGCATATCAATTGCCACAGAGTCAATAAGTCTTCCTACATCTTAACTGCCACTGTGTAGTGCATATGCCTTTCGACAGAAATTTGATGATATGCCCCTGACCACGCCTCTACTCACAACTTTGACATACATCATGAAACGATGACGACAATATATCATTCATACGGCTTTCGCTGTCAACTATTAGCCGTTCTGTGCATTACTGCATCAGCTTCGTCGGAGCTCAGGAGACAAATTACAGGAGTAGTTAAACAACGCAAAGTTTCTTAGACGCCGATAAACAATACGCTTTCAAATAAACCTATCAAAATAACAACTGCAAACGGTTCTCCTGAAGCCAAAATTCTAAGGCATTGATCCTCACGAGCTGTTTGCTCTAGGATAACCATCCTATATCCCTTGGTCTTCCTGGAACCATGCCGAATTCCCAGAATGGAATAGGTGATACTTCTCTCAGGTCATCTACAATATATATCGATACTTTTGACATTGACATCTATCTCCTGATGATCTGACTTAAAAATCAGATTGACTAATTTGCTTACTGAAACCTAAATATTAACCCAAACAATTGCTAATGTAGAATACTATTTAAATCTACTATTATCGGGTGTTTTAATTTCTAGATTACCTAGTATATAATAAAAAGTTCAAAGATAGAATTTCTCGATCTGTGTACCCAAATATGTTTATTCCAAACTAAACGAAGTTTAACCTGGATATTGGACGAATATTATTTAATATTGTAGAGGTATTGCAGTAGGTTCCCATACTACGATATATGCCCTAAAATATCTCAGCAATCAAAAGCCTAACCAGCATATAGAATACTACACGAACTCGCATTTAAGGATTTTTTGAGAACCAATAATCACCATCTTGTCTTTTCATTCAACTTATCTCTCATGTATGTAAAACTTTTATACAGGTAGGATGTACATTTTTACGTAACATCGTCTAATTTACCGAATAAATAAAGCTCACCTAAAGGAGACGATTTGTTATACATGTGGAGGTATTTTATGAAACGAATCATCTGTTTCATTTCTATTCCCTTAGTGACGAGAAATAAAAAATAGATGAGACAGTTATTTTCGTAGATGAAACAAATTTATTAATATAATTCATTACAGTACAAGTACTATAATGGCATTTCTCATGCTTTTCTAAATGTCCTTTTTGGTTCTACTACTTTTATTTTAAGGATATCGAAAAATGGTAAAGGGAAAAGTTTTGTGAAATATACTTATACATAATAGGACATCGTCAGATCCTCACTGTTACGTTTTGTTTCTTCTGGCCATCTTCAATTATTTTTTTTCCAAATACAAACCAGCACTTTTTTGGTACAATATAGATAAAGCACTGAAAGACCAATTCACTAGTATATCTTAGGTTAAGTTGTATACGACGTTTCGTGAGAAAAAATAAAAGTTTTAGTAAGATTGTGCTCATGGCCTATTTTTTTCTGAAAAAACTAAAATATCAAAAACGTCTGCTTTTATTTTTTTGTAATATATTTAAAAATTGGTGAAATCAAGAAAATCTAAGTTTCTTGTTGATGACTCCTAAAATGAATATTATAGTTGTTTTCTGAATGATAATTGTGGCATCTCGGGTTTTTATTTTTTCAAATTATGATTACGATATTTGTGATTGCGAATCCTTTTAATTTTTTAATTTCTTGTCCATTTTGTGTTAATATCATTGAAAACGGGGTTTTATTTAGACCTTGAAACGTTTCGACTTTTGAAATGTATAGACCTTCAAGTTTATGTGGTGCTATTCCCAAAGAAAGATGAAAAAATTAATATTATACTTAAAATGTATGCTTATGAAGCTTGTAAGTATATTGAATCACAGCATCAAAGTTGTAAAACATTGTTTTGCTGTGTAAATTGCAAAAAAACACTGATCATTTAACCGGAGTAACAGTTAGAAGTCGGTCTTACATCTCGCATCTTCAAATTTAACAGCTTTTGTGTTGCAAAATTATGCAAGTTGGGTCTCTAAATATTTTTCTATTTTTTTTTTCTACACTACTTTGTAGGTTCATGGGATAGTAAATTTAATGATCTAGAATATACAAATCATAGATGAGCTATTCACAAACACGCAGTCACTAGACTCTTCCTCGCTGTAAAATCAATTATGCAACATTTTACTTAATTTTGTTTGCTAATGGAATTGATGCATGATGATTCTGAGTATTTCGTCACAAAATTGTTAACGTTAATTTAACAAGTAAGAGCTATTTATTTAAAAAGAAACTAAACCCTTATTGCTTTTTAGGGGTAACCTCATGTCTGAAATTAGATACATCTATTTATTTTAGGTTTCCATGTTTGTCGGTCCATTGCTTTTCCATAGATGTAATTAATTATGGCACAAATTATGCCTTTTGCTATTTGCAAAGCATCAAAAGAAAAGGTGTCGATTGTATTCCATTACCTTTTTAATTAACATGTTATTATTACAGCTTATAGTTTAGACGTTATTAAGGAAAAATGTTTTTAAATTACAAATTACATAACGTGACATTATTAAATATTTTAGAATTTTCCATCTACATCGCTTTATCATGCAAGAAAGAAGTAAAAAAACTACAGGTTTTCTTGTCATGGAAAAAAAATTCCCATTTTCCTCAATTCTGTGTTTTTCTTTCCTCTTGTTTCTTCATCCAATTGTCACGAAAACGTCAAAAATATAAAAAAAATTGTAATATTTCCACGTAATAATTTTCCACTCCCTTAAATAAACTACACCGTCCCTTGTAATTTTAATATTATATACAGAAATAATGAATATTCAATTGTTATTGTTGTTCCTACAGCCAAATAAAATCTCAGTTATTCCAATTATATTTTATTATATGATAAATATATAGTTGATGAAAATCGGGACTTGATGAATTTACAAAATGTAATTCCACCAACTTTTATAGAAAAATCAAAGTAAAACTTTTCATTCTATTCATTACACATTGTCGATATGATATATTAAACTATTAGAATCTTTTTCTATGCTTGATCAAATAATTACCATATTTTTAGAAATTTCGGTATAAATGTCCAAACTCATTATATTCTCAAACTTATATTTTCCTGGTTTTATTAAAGACATTTACATTAGAAGTTAACCAGGTCATGTTACCGATTCATTATTTTTATATCCCAGGATAAAATATATCATAAAACTGTATTGAATAATTGCAGTGTGTTTTATATAAGAAATTATCGTGCATATTTAGCATTGTTTATTTCAATTTTAGTAGTATTCTACTCAATGTTATCTTCATAAAACTTTTATATTAATTGTTTCGGGCCCTTTTTTTTATTTGGAGTAAAATCTGAAATTTGGTACATCATTTTTTCTTTTTTAGCGTTCCGTATATACAATATATGAATACCCTTATAATATCACTCCGGATTTCTGCCTCTGTCACATCACAGCAATTTTCTCCTAAACTACTGTACGGAAGAGGTTGAAAAAATGTATCAATGTATAGTTTGGTGACCCGATCAGGAATACATATCGTGAAAGAAGAAATTTTGATTTTAGGGGTACTTCTGGGGGAAAAACTAAAAAACTCGGCCGTTCCCCCCCTGATCCCCGAAACTACTGAGCCTAACATTTTGAAAAAATAGGAAATATACAACGATGCCTGAACTTTACAGGAAAAATAATGAGAAACCATTACTATTAATTTTGGGGGGCAAATTATAGAATTAAATGAAAATTTAAAAATACAAATTTTTTCAAACTCATCAGTAATACATCAATTGAAAGGTCCCATTCTGAAGAACACAAATATATTTTTTTCATATTAAAAAAAATAGTTAAAAATATATTAATGAAAACATACCAAAATTTATCCATTCCCCCCCTATCTCTGAAACTATAAAACGTAAAGTTTTGAAAAAAATTAGAGGTATAGGGTCTAACCTGACGTTTACTGGAAAAATAAGGAAATACCTTTAATTTAATTTTGGGGGGCAAATTATAGAATTAAATGAAAATTTAAAACTATTTTTTTTTCAAACGCATCATGTAAAGATCAAATGAAAAGGTCCTATTCTGAGGAACACAAATATATTTTTTTATATAAAAAAAAATTGTCAAAAAGATATTAACGAAAATGTACCAAAATTTACCCATTCCCCCCACCTTATCTTCGAAACTATTAAACGTAAGGTTTTGAAAAAAGTTAGAGGCATAGGGGCTGACCTGAAGTTTACTGTAAAAATAAGGAGAAATCTCTACTTTTAATTTTGGGGGCAAATTACTGAATTAAATGGAAAATATAAAATTAAAATTATTTCTAACACATCAACTTATTTATCAAATGAAAGGGCTCATTATGACAAAAACAAGTATATTTTTTCATATTTTTAAAATAAACTAATTAATAGATATTAACAAAAATATAAAAAAAATTATCCATTACCCTGTTCTCCGAAACCATAAGCTGTAAAATTTAGGAAAAAAATAGAGGTATAGCGCCTCACCTGAACTTTACTGGAAAAAATAAGGAGAAACCCCTAATATTCATTGGGGGGGGGGGCAAATGATAGAATTAAATGGAAAATAAAAAATTATAATTGTTTCTAACTGATCAAGTAATATATGAATTCAAAGGGCTCATTATGACAAATACAAATAATTTTTTTAAAAATATTTTTAACATAAATTATTTAATACATATTAATAAAAATATTTTAAAATTAAAGATTCCCCCCTTATCTCCGACACTATAAGATGCAAAAATTTGAAAAAAATAGAGGTGTAGCCCCTAACATGAACTTTACTGAAAAATAAGGAGAAACCCCTTAATATTGATTTTGGGGGGCAAATGACAGAATTAAATGAAAAATAAAAACTTGTTCCTAACGGATCATGTAATATATTAAATCACAGGGCTCATTATGACGAATATAAATATATTATTTTATTTTTTTAAATGAATATTTTAAAATATATTAAAAAAATACTCATTCCCTAATATTAATATTGGGGGTCAAATTATAGAAATTAACGGAAAATAAAAAAATATTTTTTTAACGCATCATGCAATATATCGAATGAAAGGGCTCATTATGAGGAATACAAATATATATTTTTCATATTTTTAAAATTAATTATTTACAAGATATTAACATAAAGATATAAAAAAATCTCATTTCTCGCTTTATTTCCGAAACCATACTACCTAAAATTTTGAAAATAATTATGGGTACTGGGGCGGACTTGAAATTTATAACAAAAAATATTAGAAAACACCCATAGTAATTGTAGGGACAAATTATACAATTAAATGGAAAATAAAATTTTCAAACGGATCATGTAATATATCAGATAAAAGGCTCATTATGTGAATTACAAATATATCATATTTCCAAATCATTTGTTTAAAATATATTAACAAAAATATTAAACATCGACTTAATTCCCTTTTTAGAAACTACACTATTTAAATTTTAAAAAATATATTTTATTTGTATTTTTAAATAAATTTAATAACAGATTTAAAATTTATAATTTAAAACTTGACCTATTTTGCCCTTTATCTTCCAATCTACAGAGCCTCAAAATTCAGACATAAGATTATGAAAGGCTTCCCTGAAAGTTTACTAGTAAAATAAAACTCTAGTCTTAATTTTTGGGTGCCAAATTAGAATATTAAATACGTATGTATTCTTATAAAAATCAAGCGAATCCTGAAGCAGATAAAATAAAAAGTCTATGTGTGGAAAAAGAAAGTGTATATTTTTTATAAATTTAAAACGCTTACTTTAAAATATATTAAGATAAATATAAGAAAATGCGTTCATTCATTGCGTGTCTGAAACTGGAATATTAGAATCATGAAGGTGGTAGGGAACCCTTAGTATGCGAGTCCAACTCGCACTTGACCAAATTATGTTTTTTAGTTTTTGTTGATAAATCCTATCTCTACCCACTTTTAACATTTAAAAATGCACTATAGTGTACATTGGTACTTAACGGTATGATAATCTCCAAAGCAAAAACGATTAAAAAATATAAATATTTATTGTTTCTTATTGTTAATAAAAAAAAATGTTATCTAGGTTTTGAGTTTTTATTTTCTAGTGTGATGTATCAAACAAAGAATTAATTTTTTTGCAATACATAAATGTAGATGTACATCACATTTTTGACACATTCTATTCTTACATTAAGGAAATTTGCAGCAGGATGCGAAGCTTTTATCATCAATTGTAGGTAAACCATTGTAGCCATTTAATCGGACTTCATCCACAGGCTGTACTTCCGGTCGTCCATGTTTACAACTAGAGAATGTGAAGGTGGTAACGATGAAGTTGTGGGCCTTCTTCGTTGCTTTTTTACATATTTCTTGGTACCAATAAGAGCATCAGCAATGTATGTCTGAAAATTCAAAAGGTCCATTTATTCTTCGCGAGTTCAAGGGCTATAGCTTTAGCTTTATATTCAAGCCATCCATTCATGCAAGCTAAATCCAAGGCATGTGGAAACATTCAAAGGGTACATTTACGTGAGCGAATAGTAGTTCTATATATAGTTATCAGAAAATCTATTTTGTCGAGGCCACACATGTTCATGTTATAGTTTCTAATAACTTCTTGACGAGGAACATTTATGTACTCCTTTGTTTATCCCATCTTTTCCACTGGTCTGTTGAACCGATACCCATGTAATTAGAAGCCATAGTTACTGGCTTATGGTCAAACCATTTGATTAGAATAACTTCCTATCTCCACTTATATGTTCCTTTGCAGTCCCGCGACCATTCTTTTTTATCTCGGAATTTTTAGAAAAAAAGAGGATTTTTGAAACGTTCTATCCGTGCACTGCCAGTAACATATACGTTTCTGTTCCTCAAATACTGGAGAATATTAAAATTTAAGAAATGGTTATCAAACTATAATTGTATATTGTTTTCGTTGATCTGTTCAATCAGCTTCAAAATAACGGAGGCCCCTAAACCAAAAACTTCCTGTTGATCAAGGGAGAGTTCTATTGTTGATCTTTGATAAATGATGAAGTCGTACATAATGCCACTTGTGCCACTTAGAGCAAATAGCTTTAAACCCCATGATCTAGGCTTCCTTTTGACACGTTGCTTTATATTTATTTGTTCTTTGAAAGGGATCATCTGCTCGTCAATACACAAAGCTATTTCCAATAACATACGGTTCCGAAGTATATCACAATCTATCCCTACATCCAAGCGGTGTTTCTTAAATATTTACAAAATGCAAATGTTTTGCAGTTTGAAACATCGATCATAACAACAACCATCATAGAAATAGTTGTGCAATTTATTCTCCGAATAACACCGAACTGTGGGTTAATTTAAATTTCCCATTAGCATATGCAGAGCTACAGAAGTTTCCAACTCAGCCTGACAGGTTGGAGAGAACCTTGAATGTTGCTGTACAACATAAAGATTTGTATTTTCAACTATAAGTTTGAACAAATTATCAGTCAAATATTTCCGGAAAAAAGTAGGGGACTTTCTAGTTCAAACGGCTGAATATTCATTGGATGAAACCATTATATGTTTGGGGTAAAATATTGTTCATCTTCGCGCCAAGAATTGTCTTTTTTCTATTTAGTAAAAATTTACACGTGCGGTTTCATTTGCTCTGGTCTCTTTTTGGGAAATTTCATTGGAAATTTGTTGGGGGCCTACAAGTTCAATGGAAGATTCTGCCATTTCAACGTCCATAACAGTTTCCTCCTGCACAGAAACATAAGGAATATCTGCAAGTACCTCCTCCTGTTCTGGTTCCAAATTAGAAGTTTCTGGCTCAACAATTTCAACTTGCGCGCCTAAAATTTGGAATAAATCTTCTTAGCCAACCTGCAACTTGAAAAACATCTATATCAAAAAACTGTATCTAATCTCCCATCTATCATTATCCTCGCAAAAAATATCGAGGTCCGAAACATCCTTGTTTACTTATTGAACAAGCTCTTCGTATGAAAGCTCCCTTCTTCTACTCATTTTGAAAATGAAAATACTGAAAGAATGCCCTATTAATAAATTCCAAAAAATAGGTTAGGTACATGTACTTACTTTACCAAGACCCAATGGACAAAATAGCGTACGTGTCTTTTATTCCACGAAGAAAAAAAAACATCAAATCACTAACTAATATTTTAGACGTCTAATATCAATAATTGTTTAAAAAGTTTTAAAACGCTGATAACTCAAATTTGCACAAACAAAAAAGTTAATAGATAAAACACTAGTTGTCAGTTCTGCTCGAAGCACGATCACTGTAACGGTAAAATATGTAATTTACTGAAGTGTACGATGGGACGCAACAGTCATAATCAAATTAGTGTACGCCAGGATAGAAAGTGTTAATGCAAACTCGATTTATTTCATTTCAAAATTATCATCATCATATGCCGCTATATTCAACCACTTTTGTTAGGAATAAAAGGAATGTATTGAAGATAGGTGGACAAATGATCTTTTTTTGACTAACTGAAATGAAAAAGAAGAACTGGCTCGAAGGACTGAGAAGTAAAACATATATTTGGCAGTTTTTATCGGGAACCCAAGGCTGTAGGTTGAGAAATTGGCCTTTGAATAATTAAATTGCGGGAGGAAATGTATTAATGAAGCTGAAGAGTTGATCGCTGACACTTAAGGTCTTGAGGGAACAGATGAAGATGAGTTTTTTGTGGGAAGAATTGTCTCGAAGTATTCAGAAGATGATATATATATATATATATATATATATATATATATATATACTTAACTAATAATTTCCATAATTATAGCACCAGTGCTTTAATGTATAACCCAGCTTTGGAAATGCTTTGCTAATTCTTTTATAAAATATACAAAATTTCATTGTTTTCATGAAATTTTCTGTAACCTAAACAACAGTACTATACAAGTGCAGTTACTAAAACAATGCCACACCTATGGTAATCGTTTGTACTTCATGCTCTTCATTGATTTTAGAGATTCTTTAAGAACGGATGCGTTGTTATTCGTTTTGGTATCGATTTTCAGATGAATATGTTTTCGTACATTGCATTATGCATTTATAAGGTGGAAGCTTGCCACTGTTATCTGGTTTCCGGTCTGTGATTTGCAGTGTATAAATAGAATGCAATTTTTTAAGCTAAAAACGAAGAGTTGTCCTGATTTTCCTTTGTAAGTATGAACACATTGAGGAGTAACTATTACGATGTAATCTATTCAAATAATGATAATAACTTACTCAATCAAATGAGTCGAATCAAATTGTGAGCTATGAATGGCTGAAGTTCACTGTGGAATTTATTTATAATTGTTTTTTTTAATTTTAGAAGTTATAAGGAATTATTAAAAAATATTACTCCTTCAACATAAAACTGGCAATCCAATAACTTTTAACCTGTTTCTTACAATGACGATGTATGCGCCATGCCAAACTCTATATTATGGAGAAATTCACTGAGTTCTGTCTGCAGAATACAAAAATAATAATTTATCTTTAAAAAAGAACCGACTTCAACTGGCTTAAAATAAGAACTATCTAGAAACCGTGTCCAATCAATAAATATTTTCTGACATATATTCTTTTTTATCTGACTTAAGGTAAAATTCTATTGATTATTTTATCGTATTCGTATCTCTCCCTCTAATTATATATATATATATATATATATATATATATATATATATATATATTTCTATATTACGAACATATGTTTTATTTATTTGTCTTATTACATGAACCATTTTCTATAAGTGTAACTCTAATTAACCCTATATTACACCCACCCTGTTTATGTTTCTCTGTATTGGTCCCCCAATATAAATTATTTCTTTTTCTGAATCATCATGTACAACGAGAATTCAACGCTACACGATGTTGCAGCCATCGGGTGGAAGTATTAATCCTCTCCATCCTATTATTGAATGTTTCTATTTTTCTATTGTTTAAATCACCCTGAATACCCATAAATTTACTTCTCCCTATATATCAAGTATAACATTTTTTAACGACCCTTTATAACTATAATTCCCGTCCACCTTATATTTCAATCATCCTGTATATGCTTCTGCTTCCAACATTTTTTGAACCCTCGGCCCTCTAACTCGAATGTCCTTACTGCATATGCTTATTTAACCATTTTTTTAAGTTTTTTGATCCATTGCGTAACACTATAGTTTTACTTCATTCTTATTTGAACCACTTTGTATACTACCTAATACAACATTTTTTGAACCACCTTGTATAACTTTAAATCTATACCATCTTATATTTCAACCATCCTATAACTGGAACTGCTTATGTACCACCCAAGGTCACATTTATTTGTAAGATTTTTGAACCCACCTGTCTAACTATAATTTTACTTCGCCCTATATATCAATTGCGCACATTGTTTAGTGCTTGAATTTCGATTCACCCACACACACACACACAACTACCAGTGCATACCGTACCGAAAAGAAAAGATCGCTCACCTAACAATTTTTCTTTTCGATATACTAATGGAATATTTTGTGCCAGTTCACTCTACTGCAAGCCCTCTAAATTGGGAACCGTTACAAACACCCTGTAAGATATACTTTCATGGTATATCTTGACATTTAAACTTGATGTTTATGATGATAATTTGGCATTTATATTGATGTTTACCATTTTTTCCACATATTTTTACGATTTTCAGAAAAACGGTATGTTTTACGTTTTAGAAATTTATACGAAATTAAGTTGGAACATCTCTTTGTAGAATACAATTTAAAATATTCAAATTGGTTGAGCCGTTTTAAAGAAAACAGTGTAGATTCATTGAAATTCACTGAAGTGTAGTTCCTTAATTACTGCTTTTTGTGATTTTCTGGAAAACTGTAAATCTCAAGTTATAGAAAATTATATGGTACTTTTCTGTAATATTCCTTAACACAATGCCGCTTCAATCATCAAAATTACCCAAGCCGTTTGTAAATAATCACTGAGCATACATAAAAAAATGTGCCCACAAATTGATAACATTCTCCTTTTTGGAAGTCGGTTAATAAAACACAGGTTAAAGCCGTTAATTGTGGTACCTTTTGCCCCCGCCAGTTCTTTAAATGGAATACATGTATTACTAGAATTTTTAATATTCTTTCGCTCACATAAATACCCTTTTGTTGAGCAGTACAGTAACATGAAATTTTTGAACATGTCTTTCATAACTGATCAAAGTATGTAAAGTCAAATGTATCATTATGTATTCTCGTTTGAGAAACCCAAAATTCTGTTTTCTAAAAGATATTTTGGCATCGCAACTTTGTATCGCTACTTTTTGGGAGAATAACACCACGCTTGTCGAGTAGTCTGTTTACTTCAAATCCCCCAAAGTTTTCTGTGTCTAAATCATGCCTCGTTTTCAATGACAACCATTAGCAATGGCAGAAAACATACCATTTGAAATTATAAAAAACTACGAAATTTCCTGCTGTATTATATGTTCATACTCGGCAAGAAAATTCTAAAAATTTCTTAAATCAATACAGCTTCTTCTAAGTTAAAAAAAATTATAGCAAATTTTAAGTGACCCTCTTGGTATCTGCGACATTGTTATGAGATAAATTTTACACTTGTATTTTTAAAATTCCTTACGAATGTAAAAACTTTAAATTGGAGAAATCTCCAGACCTCTAGATGTACGAATAAATGAACATAAATATTTTATACAGAAATGACAAACTGAAACGTCATAAATTTGTAAACATGTCTGGAACCTTGATGATAAGTTACAATTTCAAAATTCAACCGCATGACATAAATTGTATTTTTTGAGATATCTTGGCAATAACGCTACAATTTCTGGAAGGTCTGTTTATCTCAAATACTCCAAACGTATCAGGGTCTAAATGAGACTCCGTTGTCTGTGGAAATAAAAAATTAACAGAACTGAATAATTTAATTTTTAATTTCGTTGTTCAGTTCTGTTCGTTATTCATTGTCACTCATTGTCCAAAACGTTTGGAATATTTGTAATATACTGACTTTCCAGTAATTGTGGTGTTATAACCAAAAAATCATATAAATAGAGAAACTCGGCATGCCACAACTAACGTTCAGAAAACAACAGATAATAGCATAAAGAATAACAAAACACAAAGTTTAAATAATTAACTTCAATTTTATTAAAAGAAGGCGATTCATCGCTATTTTTTATCTCTCTACTTAGGTTGCAGTCCTGCCAGATAACCGATAATTAAGGTATGGATTCTATACCGGTATGGTTCGCAAGGTTTTTCTCCGTTATAGCCTTAACGGGCAACTATAAAATATTGAAGATACCTCTTCCAAATCATTTTAAATTAAAAGAACCTTTATTAGCTTCATATGCTGTTTAGAGTATTTCTCTGTGCTACACTGTATACATCAATTAGCGACATATTCAGTTTAATTTGGAATGGAACAACAAAATGAACCTAGAACTCTTTGCAAGAAATTAAACAATCAGTAATAGTTGACTGCTAGTGAAATGCGCTGGAGCACGTTTTCCGAAATTATATTTATGAAATGAGTTCTATAAAAAAACGCTCAAAATGTAGGACACTTTTCATAATTGTAGCTTCCGTTAAACTAAACATGTTCTCTCACATTCAAGAAGTTGTACAAAAATGTGACTTATAATTCTAATATAAATTATTTACCGATATGCCAACAGTCAGTAAAAACTGTTAAATACCGTATATTGTCTTTTGCTAGCTAGAAACTTGGTTAGAATTTGATGTACAACTATTCTGGTCGGCCTTTAGAGTTCTCTTCAACCTTCATTAACTATCTGGAGTATTTCTATGATCACTTCAGTTGCGCTGCAATAAACTTAGGGATTCAAGGAGCCTTATTCTCCAAGTAATTTGGAAATACTGGATTGGATAACCAGATGTTGCATGAATTCTGTTTAACATTATCCCTTCATTACTATAAGTAACTCTTTATAATATTTGAAAAACATTAACAAATTTTTTAGTCCGAGAATACATGAATGAAATTAAATTAAAATTTGCAGTGTAATATTAGGACAAGTTTACCTTTTACAACCTGATGAGTTTACTTACAATTACAAACCTAAGGCTTTAAATATTTTCCTATACTATTTATTTATACTATCAACGAAGTTTATTCCAGTTTGATGAAAGACATACCCAATGTTTATTATTGCTGATTCGTGGAGAAGTTATCATACCGTTAGAACTATTGGCAGGTGGCCTGTGTCAAGAAACCGTACATCATTATAACCCAAAAAGCGATTGGGAGTTTTGCGTTCTATCGTCAGGTTGAAATATATCGACTACAATATACGGCTCCAGCACTGGCCAGTATGAAAAACTTCAAAGTCACTCACTATGAAACTTCTATGATATTAAGTTAACAACCACTTCAACATTCAACTCGCTCCCATCATCAAACGCAAATTTGTATCTTCATTCAGTTAGAAGACCTTCCTCTAAACCGAGCAACAGTTATTACCACTAGACAAAGTCTGTTATAGGTTCAATCTTGCATCTTTATTCTATCAGCTTCCACTAAATCTTAATTTAATCCAGTTTTCTCAACTCTTTTAGATTTTATTATTGTTTTCAGTCCTTCTTTTTCATGCCTTCTAGGCACAAATGTTACGAATATATACTTCTTTTCAGGAACCTAGTTTGTTTCACAAGTACAATTATACTACGTATATCTACTGGTGTTGAGTATTTGCATTGTATATTTATACTACTCTAGATATTCATTAGTGTGGTTGGAAGAGTTGGTAAAACGACGCCGCGTCACCATAGTAACATTTGTAAAAGACTTTTCGCGCTGCCCTGGTATTTGTCTGCTCATATGTCTGATAATGTAGCAAAGTACACACCACATCTAAATACTTTATCATAGAGCGTCTATTAAGCATGATTATTCAGGATAATAGTCTTACAGACTAAAAAAAAACAAACGAAAATTTCTTCCATCCATATTTTTTGAACGATATTTGATATGGTAACGCTGATTTCTACAAATAGTGCTTGTTTAGTCAGATTACCGTGAAACCTCTGTGGCTACTAGGATTTATGTAGAACATTTCCCAGATCGGTGGGTGAGAAATTGTGCACGTTATTCAGAGCTTCTGGCGTAAGAGCTCTTTTTAAACGACACTTCGTAACCGCATTAGACACCAATTGAATACTCTAAATAGCAAGCAGATAGTGCTCTACCTAAGAGTTATTTAAAGAAGGTATCTAATAGAAATTGACATGTCGCTTTGGTTATAGACAATTTCTTAATTTTTTAATATATGAGATGTTAAATACATTTTACGAAGGAGGACAATAGTAATAATCGCAAACAATTTCTTATATAAAACTTCTTTAGTTTTTTTGCATTTAACAGTTGATTAAATAAACAATGACATATTATTGGATAACACTATCCCTAACCTATCTTTTTTAAAAACTTTGTTACAACTTCTTAAATTTTACAAATATAGTCGTGGTTAAAGTTATGATCCCATATGCACAGTGTACTTGACTGTAAGGGTTTCCGTATGTAGAATGTGCAGAATCCTAAAAACTTATAAATCGTTGAAACCTCCAACATTATTAGTTAGAACTAGTAATAGATACTATTAAGAAGAACCAGATATCAGAATAGTTATAAATCATTAACTTAATTCTCTAAATATTTAAATAATAGTAGATCAAGGATTGAGAAAGATTCAACTCAAATTTGTGAGCATAAAGATATTAATATTTTGATGCCAATCATGTCTGTCATACAGTTAAAAAAAAACAATAAATTACTTAAAACAATATAGAAATTTTGCATTTAGAATATAACCCTACTACATTTTTTTAATAGTGTCCATTGAAATTAATAGATATAACTTAAATTTTTGATGACCCTAGGTGTTTCGTCTTCATTGCTTCTTTAATGAATATTTATTTAGTTTTTTGCGGGTTATATAAATTGGATACTCAAGTGCATTATACTGAATGTATTATTTATTTATTTGCTGGAATTACAGGTTTTGATATTCTTAAATTCCTTTTATTTTCATTCCTTTCCTGTACTATATGTTAAAAAAAACCACATACTTCGTCGTTGAATGTGTTAACGGCGACTTTCGCATCGACTCTATCTACTGGATCTACATATAGTATTCACAGACACTCTTGTACCTTTCTAGTAAGTCTGTCTAATTTATCTTAATAATTGTAAATGCACTGGAAACATTCTATGCACTATAAAATTTTAATTTCTCCAAAATAGTATAACTTGGAATAACACCTCATATAAATTACAGTCCACTTAATTACATATGCAAAAATGGCGCTAAATGCAACATTTTTTTTGTTCCTCACGAGCCAAGGAATATATATATATATATATATATATATATATATATATATATATATAATTGATTGCATTACTTCAAATATCACATTTTTTTGGTCCTTTCGACCACAAATGTGTTATTGTAAAATAATTGATTTAGATTATATCATTAATTTTCATCTCATTTTACTATATAAATAATTTGTCGAGCTAATGATAATTGATTTATAAAGCCACAAATTATCCTATAGAAGTTAAATGTTTATACAGGTGTTTCCAGCGTGTGCGAAAACATTCCGTTTTTTGCATTGTGTAACAATTTATATATTTACGAATATTATAAATGAGCTGATATAAGGGTTTTGTTTACTCATTTACATAATCTACGCTTTGTTGTTGTCGAACGAAGAAGAAACTTTTTCTTACCGACATTTTTGTTGATTGGTGTCTCTTTACCTTGTTTTTTGGATGATATATTTACGAATTTGAAACTAGAATTCGTTTCGATTTGAATAAAATACCTTAACTATACGTTCTAATGGCCGATAATAAATTAAAACGTTTGTACGCTTTACGAAATTTAGAAATTAATAAACTTGATTCAATTGGAGAGATTGCAGATTAATTCGTACAAGGAGAACTTGATTCATCTAATTTTATCGTAGCTTGTCGTAATTTAAATAATATACAAAAGGAATTCGATAAGTATCATCTAGAAATTATGAATACAATTGCCGTTAAAGATGATGCAGATTTAAATGCAGAAGAAATAATTAGAAGGAAGTTTATACTATGTTTCAATAAAATTGAATCTTTGTACTACAATCGGGTGGAATTACCTAATGAAAATAAAAGCAATACATTTTCTTCATCTAATGTAAAAGCAAATTTGCCGAAAATTAACCTTAAATGTTTCTCTGGTGAAAATATAAGTGAGTTTCCTACTTTTATCGACATGTTTGATACGTTGATTCACAACGATGCAAATATCTCATCAATGGATAAATTTAGTTATCTTTTATCGGTTTTAACAGGTCCTGCTTTAGAATTGGTTAAACGGAATCGATTCATAGCGGACAACTACCAAACTGCATACAACAGTTTAAGAGAACGTTATTCTAATAATCAAGAACTTGCAATGAGTTATTGGAAAGAGATTTCTAATTGTGCTTCATTAACTAATGATAATCCACAATTTTTAAGAAAACTCTTAGATATATTTGGTCAAAATTTAGCTATGGGATTCAATACGGAAGATTGGGATTTTGTAATGATGCATATTTTACTTGAAAAATTAGATTATAATTCTCAAAAGGCATTTGAATTGCACCATGCTTCAGATGAAATACCTACATATCACAGTTTGTATAATTTTTTGTTGAAGCATTGTACGGCCCTTGAATCATTTGTTAGAGCAAAAGGCTACAAGAGTTCACATATTCAAACTAATTCACGAAAACATACTTCACAAAATTCTCGTTTAACGTCTTCTCCTTTTGCTAATACATCCCGTAAACCAAATTGTTTAATTTGTAATGAAGACCATTTACTTTTTAACTGTTCTGAGTTTTTAAATAAATTATCTCAAGATAGATTTAAGTTTGTTAAACAACGAAAGTGCTGTATTAACTGCCTTGCTCTTGGGCACACGGCTTTCAAATGTTCTTCAAACAAACGTTGTAAGAAATGCAACAAAAAACATAATACAATATTACATTTTGAAAATAATACTGTACGCTCAGATGACGTTCCTATGCGGGAAAATGCGTCTTATTCTGAACTAAATGATCGATCGGAAAATACTATACAAATACCTGCTAGTTTATCTAGCGTTGTAAATACTACTACAATTTTATTGTCTACTGTTTTACTTCAGGTCCGTGATAAATACGGTAACCTTCTAACTTGCAGAGCATTGATAGATTCAGGCTCACAAGTTAATTTTATAAGCAAATCTTGTGCAAATAAATTATCTTTAAACAAGCATCATATATCCACATCCATACAAGGATTAGATAAGATGCCTACTTTTGCTAAATATACTTTACAATGTGAAATCTTACCAGTCGGTAAGGAACTGCCTTCTTTTCCGATCAATGCTATTGTACTAGACAAAATTTGTTCAAATATGCCTTCCACGCAGGTTAATACAAAACAATGGACACCCTTAGATAATCTAGTGTTTGCTGATCCCGGATATCATTGTCCTGGTGAAATAGATATTCTTTTAGGAGCAGAACTGTTTCCATATATCCTTCGTTCTGGTTATATACAGGGAGGATCTAATGAACCTTGCGCGCTCAACACAGTCTTTGGTTGGGTTGTCATGGGGAAAATTGGACAACATGTTTCACAAGAAGTTAAATCTTTTTTTGTACAACAAAATGATTTTGACTTAGATAACACTTTGAAAATGTTCTGGAATGTTGAACAAGATCCAGAAACTAATGTTCAATCTCCAGATGATATTTATTGCGAAAACTATTTTCGTGAAACTACTAGCAGAAATGCAGACGGTCGCTTTATCGTCTCACTGCCCTTTGAATAAAATTATACTAGCTTTGGGGACACACGTTCTCTAGCTTTACAAAGGTTCCATAACTTGGAACGCAAATTTGCAAAACAAGAGTTGCTTAAAATCTCTTATAATGAATTTATTCAAAATTACATTAACAAAGGATATTTAATGCCTATTAATGAAACTTCTAATTTCAACAATAATTGTTTTTATTTACCACACCATTGTGTGATCAAACATGAATCTATAACAACTCCTTTAAGAGTTGTGTTTGATGCTTCTCATCATGCACAAAACTGTCCGTCGCTAAATGACGCGTTGTATGTGGTCCTAAACTACAGAATGATTTCATAAAAATTCTACTTAACTTTCGTGTACATAAATTTGTTTGTACTGCAGACATCAAGAAAATGTATAATCAAATTTTGATTGATCCTAAACAAAGGAGATTTCAAAGAATTCTTTGGCGTTCATCGCTCGAAGATCCTCTGCAAGATTATGAATTAACTACTGTAACTCTTGGTGTAAGCACTGCACCATTTCTTGCTATTCGGTCACTATACGAATTGGCTAAATGCGAAATTGATTTTCCTTTAGCTTCTGAAATTATTTTACACAATAGTTATGTAGATGATATATACTTTGGAGCTAACACAACTAACGAGATATTGAATTTAAAATGTCAATTAACTACACTTCTAGATAAAGCTTGTTTTGAGCTTGGAAAATGGGCTAGTAATACACCAAATATTTTACAGGAAATATCTACTAATGATATTCAACAAACATCATCATCCTTTGTTAATGATACACAAAATACAATAAAATTTTAGGTTTTGCAATGGAATCCACAAACTGATTGTTTTTCCTTTACAATTAAACATTTTGATTCTGATTGTACCCGATTATTTTATCCGTTTGGTATTTTAACAGCTTCTATAATTATTGCAATATTATTAATGCAACAAATGTGGATACTGGGTTTGAATTGGGATGACAAACCTCCGGATAGTATCATAAAGGTTTGGACAAAGTTTTTGTCTGAAATTAACGTGATTTCAATGACATGGTTTCCTGTGACTTACACGGATTTTGTGATGCCTCAGAACGAGCTTACTGTGCAATTGTTTATTTGAGAATTTCATATAGTAATCAATATAATGCAAAAACATATTTTCTATCTTCGAAAAGTAAAGTTGTACCTATTAAAAAACTATCCATTGCAAGACTTGAATTATCTTATTATAGATCTACCAAGATAAAATTAATTCTGTATTTGTTTGATCGGATTCCTCTGTAGTACTTTCATGTATAAAATCTCCTGCCTCTAGATGGAAAACTTTTGTAAGTAATAGAGTGAGTTACATTCAAGACAGGGTTGCTCCAAAGAATTGGTGTTACATACTATCTTCATTAAATCCTGCGGATCATGGATCACGGGGATTATTTGCAAATGATCTTTTAGTTAATTCTACTTGGTGGCATGGACCTAAATTTTTTGAACTACAACAAGAATGTTAAAACCTGCCTACTTTAGATTTTAAGGAAAATTCAGTTATTCAGTTAGAAGAAAAAATCAATGTTTTTATTGCTTCGTTAGCTGAAAGTTTTATTGATTCCTTATTAAACAATCATTCTTCACTTTTGAAAATTAAAACAATTGTCGTTTTTGCTCTGCGGTTTGCATACAACATTAGAAACAAATCAAACAAATTGTTACGTTTCATAAGTGAAGAGGAACTGAGTAATGCTTTCATTGTTATAGTTAAACGAGTTCAATTGGTGCATTTTAAAAACGAACTTAAACAAATAACACAAAATAATGTTACTACTAAATGGCTGAGAAAACTCAATCCTTTTCTAGATGAAAAGGGTATAATTTGCGTTGATGTAAGATTATCTCACTCAACTTCATTAGGGTTTAATAAAAAATTTCCTTTATTAATATGGAATAATTGCAATTTTACAAAGTTGTTGATAAGAGAAATTCACATTAAATACTTACATGTTGGTATACAGACCACTTGTAATATACTTGCTCAAAACTTTTGGTTGATTGGTGCCAAGAAATATGTTGGGAAAGTTCTTAACAATTGTCTTGCTTATTGGAAAACTAATCCAAAACCTTATCGGCCCTATATGGGTTCTTTACCAAAGTTTCGTATCTCACAATTAAAATCATTTTCAATAGTTGGAATCGATTTTGGAGGTCATATACCTATCACTATGAATAGACTGCGCGGTTCCAAATCTATTAAAGCTTATATTTGCGTTTCTGAAGCTGTTTTTAACAGTAGACCGCTTTGTGCAGTTAGTACGGATCCCAACGATTTGAATGTTTTAACTCCTGGTCATTTTTTTATTTTGGAACCTTTGACTGCGTTATCTGATCCAGACAATGCGAATTTAAAAATTAATACACTTTCTTGTTGGCAAATTTTGCAACGTTTACATTACGACTTCTGGAAGCGATGGCAACAGGAGTATCTTCATACCCTTCATCAGAGGGCAAAGTGGTTTAAGGATTCAATTCATCCACCTTCAGTGGGTTCTTTGGTACTTATAAAGAATGAGTTGAGCTCTCCTCTTAAATGGCCATTAGCACGTATAATTAAAACTAATGCAGGTGCCGATGGCAAAGTTAGAGTTGCAACTTTACATACAACTAAGGGAACAGTCACACGTCCTTTAGTCAAGCTTTGTCCTTTACCAGAGGGATAAAAGGCTCCACACCCTTTTATGTGGGGGAGAATGTTTCATCTTCATTGTTTATTTAATGAATATTTATTTAGTTTTTTGCGGGTTATATAAATTGGATACTCAAGTGCATTAGACTTAATATTATTTATTTATTTGCTGGGATTAGGTTTTGATATCCTTAAATTCCTTTTATTTTCATTCCTTTCCTGTACTATATATTGAAAAAAACAACATACTTCGTCGTTGAAGGTGTTAACGGCGACTTTCGCATCGACTCTCATGCCGAACAGTTCGAACTATAATATTTACAGTCCCTGACTTTATGTGCACATTTTATGGACGGAAGTACATACTGGATCTACATATAGTATTCACAGACACCCTTTTACCTTTCTGGTAAGTTTGCCTAATTTATCTTAATAATTGTAAACTGTATCGTTACATATTTATGCACTGGAAACATTCTATGCACTATAAGATTTTAACTTCTCCAAAATAGTATAACTTGGATCAACACCTCTTATAAATTACAATCCACTTAATTACATATGCAACAATGGGGCTAAATGCAACACCAGGTAAATTACCCAAATTAAGTGTAGGTATATATTACAGTGTATTTGGGATAATATTTTCGCTGCGTTCCATAACCATACCGTCCTTTAGCATTTACCGCTCTTAGATACATAAAATGCACATTGTTAGATATATCACAGAAAATATATCACAGAAAAAAGGATTGTTTAATAAGTTTGTACTATCAGGAATTACACTTTCAGTAAAATTGATTTAACCATCAGCTCTAATTTGCGGTTTGCCATTTACATGAAATTCATGACTTTTACCTTATGTTGGTACACATACCAACTAGTTTTGGGTAGCACTTCTTTCAGTCAACATGGATTTACGTGAAATTTGGCATGGAGGTCGTAAATACCTCAAGGTTCAAAAGTTATATTGTGCCAAAGTGTGCTTTTTACTAGGGGGTGAATGCCACTCCGTCTCGGGGGAGGAAATTTAAAAATGCAATCTAACATCATATATCGATAAATGAGTCAGTTTTAAACAAAAAATATTCTATTTATACTTTTTGTAACAAAGCCAATAGTTTCTTAGTTATTTACGGTTGAAGTTGCTGAGATTTCAACCAAAAAATGCATGTTTTTGAACTTTTTTTAATAATAACTGGAAAACTATGCATTTTACGAACAAAATCATTTTGAACAAAATTAAAGTGTATATATTAAAAAAGATTTCGCTTTTTTTATTTTTATAGCTGCAATAATTACCTAGATATGCCTCTTTAAATAAATTAAATTTGCAGTTAAAAACTTTTAAAATGAACAGAAGGTTTTTTAAAGAGCTGGAAAAAATCTTAATAATGAGCTAGATAAAAGTCTTTAGCACTAAAAATGACACAGTTGTATTGAAAATAAAGTGATTATCTTTATTTTTTGAAGGAAAAATCAGAATAGTCACTTAAAATGCACTGTAAAGATATTTTAAGCTATTAAATGACTTTATTCTATGAAATTAGTTTTTAGGGGAGATTTTTAAGTGCTGATTTGTTGGAAAAAAATATAATTAGCATTCCAACAGATATAGGAATATGTAATGCGTAGTATTTAATAATTTATTTATTTATGCAAGCAATAATTAGCTCATGAAATGTTTATTTCTTCATTTTTATGAGAAGGCCTAGTTCTCACCCCTAAACAGCAGGGAGCACACTACGTACATATATAACTTTTGATGAAAAGGGTAAACCAAGGTTAATTCCAAATTTTCATACAAATCCATGTTGTCCAAAAAAGTTGCCAGGTAATAGGCTATTTTTACCGTTGGTGGCTGTACTATGGTATTTATATGGGGAATAACAATTATTACAAGGACTGCTGCAATAAATAAGTTTTTAGTAGGAAGAGGGAACTGGTAGATTTAGTAATATCTCTGCTTTATTATAAAGCTGAGAATTGTATGAGACAATTATAATCTGAGTTTCATTGTGGAGCAGAACGTTCAATAACTCCTTTTTCAGTTATTTATGTTTTGTCTTTTAAATGTTACAAAAAATATTATTTATGTTTTATCTCACACTATTTTTTAAACTCTTATGCACGTAATCTTCGGAAACCTGTATACAGGTGTATATTGTCATGGATTTTTATCTATTAAAACACATGTTTATTCGAAAGTGTGCTTTTATAGATAACTTTAGTACTCTACAACGATTTATGTTTATTTTAAAATCGCACACAGGTGATATTAAAAATAAATGTTCACATTAACTCATAGCTACATAACCTGCTTACTATACGCTATTAAAGTTAATGAACTCGTTGAATCAAGGATTCAAATGTCATATATTATTTACCTACGGATTCTACAATGAACTCAATTTCATTTTAGGGCTGTTTCCTGTAGATAATTTAGTGCGATATTTTCTAATGGACTTTTACACCTAAAGTGAGAAGTTACGTTGTTTCTAAACCACAATTAGTTCTGAGTTTCTTTTGTAGTATATAAAACGACAGTTTTATGACGGTGATAATGTTGTATCAATAAGTAAATGATAAAAATCTTTGCAGCGAATTAGAAATTTACAACAAGCTTATAAGGTGTTACTCTTAAACCTTAACCTAATTGTGGAATGTGAAAGATTCATCACCTGTTAAGAAATTAGAACTTGTTCTTGTTGTCCCGGGCTTACTGTCAAAGTCAGTTTTGATATTTCAATGCCAATGATTTCATTTACACATGAAATGTGATTATTATGAAATGTTATAACAATCTACATATTTTAATTAAAAAATAAATAGTTTATCCGTATCATCTGTCATCCAATATTTGATCTCGGCCAAGAGAATAAGTTAGAATAATCATAACTTGTGATTAATATACATGTTTGCCGATTTAGAAAGATACATTTGATTTTTTGAAAACCAAGTGATCTTTACTGCAAACGTTAACGAAATACGATTTACGCTTGGGAGCATAATATTAATTTTTTTATATTTTAAAAGTTCCATACGTTTCAGACTCACACCCCATTCGCAATGGCAATTAAGAAAATAAAAGAGAAAAATAAAAAAATTTCGCAAAATCTATGTAAAGTTTAAAATATTTTTTTGGTGTGAAATTGTCATTGCTTTTGTGAACAATATTATTATGTTGTACTACTCAATAAAAACTAATTCTGGAAATAAACACACGTGTAGTAAAAATCAATTCTCTTAACACACAAGTAAGGATAAAAATTACCTAATTTTTTAATGGTGATAGTAGGTGATTTCAAAGTGTGAGTTTTTATCGATTTTTTTAATTAAAGATTTTGTAATGTAATTTATTGTGAATCTGTTCAACAAGAAAAGACTATTCTTTTAGGAGTGTAGATCTGTTTGAACTCGCTAAGTCGTCTTTGTATCATCCTAGGAATAATCATTTGTTTTATAGATTCCAAACGATTGATAGCCTAGATCAGACACCGTTGGTTACAAGAGTATGCAAAATTTTGAATAAGTGGGTAATTGAAATTTGTAATGGATGCAAAATGCGATAGGAGCAATATCGAAATATTGCCCGGATTATTGGTTATAATTTACAGAAAGACACAGACGTTCCGAGAAAAAGAAATCTTTACGATGTGAGCTACCAATCTTCTTTTGTACAAATAGTTGTATTGTGTACATTTATCTGTCATGAGGACGTTTTAACTCCAAGTCTAGAGCCGTAGTATTAGATATGCGTTTTGTCTTGAATATAACAATATATTATGCCTCTTAGTGAATATTAGAACAGAATACCTAAGTAACATATAGAGTGGTTTAGCACGAGTTCAGATTTGACGCTGAATCTCTTTACAGCAAGTTAATGTAAGCACTATATAAGTAAGTATGATAAGGGAAGAAAATTAATAGTGAATAATACAACAGCTATTCCAAAGTATAGTCTGCAGATATGTGTATTTAAAAAATTGCTGTTTAAATAATGTTCCTATAATTTAATCTGTTACAACTAAAGTGACCTCAATATAAATTTCCAGAATATTATATAATATAATTATGTTTGAAATACTTAACAAATGATACTTGTGGCATATTTTTCAATGTCTAAGTGCTTTTTGGGAAATAACACCACAGTTTAAAGAAAATTGCTGTATATTCCAAACGTTTCGGGGTCTAGATCAGACCCCGTTGTCAATTTGTTAAGAAACTACGGATTAAAAAGCACAATTCCAAGATGTAAATTTAAATATTTGACAATGTGTATTATTTGATTTTTGACGTAATTTACATCTTAGAATTGTGCCTTTTTAATCCGTAGTTTCTTAACCATTGACAACGGGGTCTGATCTAGACCCCGAAACGTTTGGAATATACAGCAATTTTCTTTAAACTGTGGTGTTATTTCCCAAAAAGCACTTAGACACTTAACAAATGTTATATTTGAATTAAAAGTTAACTTACTTTCTTTACTGTTTTACAATTACAAATTAGGATTTATATTTGAATCGTAACAAAATAGTGACAATTATTTTAATTCTCCGGAAATTTATATCCTTTACTAAGATTGACACAAAGGAAGAAACGTTCTCTCTTTTTTATATGTTTAAAGCTAATAGTTTATTTTCATATTTTCAGAAATAAAACAATCATCAAAAATCATTACCCTATTAAATAAGCTAATAATTAAGTAATTTTAACAGCTGCTATATTCCATTCTTCAGCGATTAATAATTAAGTGAAATGGATAATTCTAGAAAGGTGAGAATAGAACTCTTTACTAGCACCTTTAGTATTGGCTTGTCTAAATGCTGATACTCAGTTTGGTAAAGTTTGTTTCGAATTATTCATAAATTGTTGAGGTATCAAGCATTTCTTGAAATTGTGACAACATACATAAAAAGCACGGCATAAGCACAATTGCCTGATATAGTAACATAAACCCTAAGATTTGAAGTAAATATTAGAAGCAATTTTAAATATTTTGTGATAATTTCATTGTATGTGTTTAAATCTAACATATGCACTTACGTTCCGTGAAAAACAAAACAATCACCAGAAATAAATGTCCCACAAAATGAACTAATAAGTGAAACAGAAAGACTCTAGAAAGGTAAAAAGGTATTTTGATATAACATTCACAGTATTTTTCCTACTTTAATTCCTTGATGGTCTAAATTCTGTTATTCTGCTTGGTATTGAAACAAGTTATCAATAAACTGTTGATATGTTACTGTTGGAGTCAATGGACTTGGGCCCCGATAGTTTGCCAAAAGAAACCAATTATCGTTTCAGCTAGATATTTTCTGTCTCTTTTGACTGTTCATGTTTTACATGGTTCTGGGCACGGGTGCTGGCTGTTGGTTCTTCTCCACCGTGAGTCTATACTCCAGATCCAGTTGGTCAAACCGATTCTAGGCATGACATTGTGCGACACCATACACTTATAGTGATATTTTCTTGAAACAGATCGTCAAGTCTTCAATGCTCCACTTGTTCACTTTGCGCGGTAACTAGTTACCGTGAAACAATATTTTTACATTCACAACATGTTTAATACAAATAACAACATTAATATTTGAAGACGCGAGATGTAAAGACCGACATCTAGGATTTTCGGCGAAATTAGCACATAGAGGATCCGAATCTGGAGCCGTTCCATGAAATTGCTCTTACCCGCAATTCCTAGGTTAGAATGTCACGATGAAATTTTCAGGTTAGCTTCACCTGTCAGAGATATTGAATACTCTCTTCGAGGTGTCATTCTTTTGTACACAAGACAATATATATAATACGAGTATATATTGTTTCTGAGCACATATAATTTTTTTTTGCTCAATGAAACGAAAATAGTGAAAAAGTATGCCAATGAATATTCTCTATACTCTATTGTTCCGGAAATTATACAATATATGTATTTTCAGAATCTCTATAAAATGTAGAAAAATGAAAAATATTTTCCTTAGTTTTGCGGAATGTCTTTCAAGCTCATACCACATATTTGTGAATACATATGTTGTGCCTGTACAGATATTTTGTTGTTATAATGCCCAGTTTCAAGTCTAGCGTTATTTCGATGCTCAATACCTAACTGTAGATCGGATAATCAACTAGATGCATTGGAGAGGCCTTAAATCATCTGTCAATATCTCGAAACTAGTTACAAGGCATTACTCAATTGTAATACCTACATTGTTTGCTTATAGTAGATATGCTTGTTAAGCGATTGTTAATGATAGATACTCCTTTGGAATATATAATGATGTAAGGTGTTCCATTCTACAACCACAATTATGCATATTGTTATTCGTATAGTAAATTTACTAACTGTTTTGGTGAATTAAATAGTGTCGTCCGCCACTATTACTGTTCAGTGTTAATATATTATAGATAGTGAAATAAAAACTGTAAAACTCTAACATTTTATATTATTTCTTTTTTGAAAAGCTGCTGATATCTAAACCTTATTCAATGTAACTAGCACATAGTGTATTCATGGAGAGTCAACCTAATTTAAGCGATTGCTTTTGCCTGAATTACTTATGTTATAATGCTTATTTCAGATTCAAAAATTGTCGTGTCGAACTCTTTTAAACGGAGTTTATTAAAACAACAGGATATTCGATAGCTCAAAAACTCGCTGAGTTGCATACTTTTTAACTTGCAGAAATTACTTGGATATGTAAAATCAAATGGCATTCCTATTTATGCTACAGTCGTTCCTCAGTTAATTTATACTGTTTGTGGAGTTACATTACATTCTGGAATTAAAGATTGACGAGTTTCTTCCTTGTAAGTTGGAACGTGATTGTGCATTAAATTACTCAAGTATAGACAAGCTTCTGCTTTGAAGGTTATACCATTTATTTTATCATCGTGTTTAGGGTTTATTGTATATTATGTTGATGTTTTTTGAACACATTTGGTTGCAGCCGGTTTGATGTTTGCTTGCCTTTGTAGTTTACCTGGATAGTTTCAATGGTGTTTTGATGTTTCATCCTATCAAAGAAACTTATTGGTTGGAAATAAATCCTTTGCTTTCTCCATAATGTATATATACATACATACATTTTTATAATTTTGATAAATTTCTTACACTTTCATTGAGTTTACCATATCTTGGTTTGTAATTAGATTTTTTATTTAATTTTTCATGAGACTACCTATATTGTTGGAATACCTAACTCAATAAATAAATGGTAGGTTCTGAACTCTATTTTTATTTTATATATTCTTATTATTAATTTCAAATAAAATTTTAAACTAAAACAAAATATAAATGATAAATGAACAATACATCTATAAACAACTATATTTATTATAAATTACAAATACCACAAATATTCAATCTCCGAAACAACTGGGTCTACAATTTTGAAAAACAAAGGGGGAAGGTAGGTGTTCAGTCAAAATTTCTAGGAAAAGTGAAGAGAATTTTGGGGAGATGATTATATAATTTAATAAAAAATATATGTTTGTAAGACATCATTTAGTATATCCAATAATATGAGAAATAAAATATTTTTTTTGTCAATAAATAATTTGTTTTAAAATATGTTAAGCAGAATACTTAAAATGTTCGACCTCCTACTATTTATTTCCGAAATCTTAATATCGGGGAGCAAATTAGAAAATTAATAACGTTATTTTTTTTAAATTTATTGCCTCATGTAGCAAACCAAGCGAAAAGACTCATTGTGCGAAATACATTTTTATATTTTTGATAAATTTAAATCGCATGGTTTAAAAATAGTAAGGAACTTATAAGAAAACCGACTAGTTCCCTAAGTATCTTCAAAACTGTTGGCCAACAATGTGAAATACGTAGATGATAAAACATTTCAAAGTTGGCAAGGAACCCTTAGTATGCGCAGGTGCGAATACTTCGTACAAAATTCTACAGGGTTTCGAGAACATTGTATTTCCTGCCGTGTTGTATTTAAAGTAGTAGTTTTTCGCTTTAAGGTCACAAAAATGGCTTTTCTTTAAGGTATGGATGTAAAAATTCGTCTTTATATTTCAATGATCTTGAACCTCTCGGAGGGGCGATCGCCCCCTTCGCGTCTCTCTGGATCACATCCTGAGTGTACTGGCCAACTAGCACTTGTTCAAGTTATTTTCTAGGTTTTAAATTAAAGTGGCTTTTCTTAAAATTTATCTTCTTAAAGTTTATCGTATGTTGTTAAAATTTGAACATAATTTTAATGATTAATTTTAATTTTATCTTTTGTTTCCTGAATCATATTAATGTAGGTAATTATCAATAAAGTGTTGTGTTTTTTCGGATTACATATTTAACAGGCTATTAAGTTTACTCAAAAAATTTCATTCAATAGTAACTAAATTTAAATACTCTAAACTTGCTTTGTTCAAATGGTACTGCATTGTTTGCCATCCGAAGCTAAAAAATATAAAATTGTTTACAAACTTTTTCTGTTTGCAATTTCTAAAAAAATTCATATGTGTCTTCATGTATTAGTATTATTAATAACTAAAATCTTAATAATCAATTACAAGGTGTGATAGAATAATTTGAAAAACGGCATATCCTAAGTGTTGGTAATACAAATTCTCTGAGATCGGCACTTTCATTGTATCCGGTGTCGCTCTATTTGATCATTAAACAATTTCTTTTACATATCCCCAAAATAAATCTAATGATCCATTCTGGTAATCGTGGTCGGCATTTTGGAAATTCTTGCTATCTAATAGTATGTCCAAAAGTCAAAATGTAAATGTGGAGGAACACTACCCAATTTTTTTTTATTTAACGGAATACCTTACAGCAGAGCATTTAACTCGTTTCTTAAAAAATTGAGAAATACCAATATTTTTTTAAAAAGACTTATAAAATAATTTATTTACCCAGCACCAGAACGACATCTGATAATATGATGGAGAGCATCACAGAGTGTTGGCGCGGTAACATAGAAAATATTTCCGAAGGATTTAAAATGAGACTAGATCACTCAAATTTTCAAATTCACTATTAAGATATTATGTATGCGAACTTACATTTAGAAGGTACGAAGGTTTCTTTCACCCCCTCTGCTTCTCTCTCCCTGTGCCATACTTATAAATGGAAATGCAATGCAAGAAAGTTATAATAATTTCACTTTTATGTTTTGGATTCAAGTATTAATCCTAATGTTCAATTTAATTATTGATTTAAAGAAGTGTTGGGTCGGAAGTTACCAATTTTGTATTTCACTACTATTGTCATCTATTTTTGTAGGTATAGCACTCCCTTAAGAAGCTTCCGCTACAAAAATTTGCTATTACTGTTTTTGACAAGAATTTATGGCAGTAGGATTGATATGAAAATCAGGGAATAATATAATACACTTATATCTAAATCGCGACCAGGTAGCTAATGACATATACCTTTGGAAAAGACGAATAGACAATTCAATTATTTTTATTCTGTTGATACTGTCGTAATAAACCAGTTTTTTTTTGTTGGTTAAATTTAGTTATTATGCAATGGAATGTTTTGAACACACTTTACAGGCAAGTCAAGAATTAATGAAAACAAAACACAGAACTATATCATCTGATAGTTTCCAATATAAATTTTGTTATAGAAAATATAAAACTAATCTAAGTCTGCATATCTACATTTAGAGCATAGAATACGAAAATCAAATAGTATGTAGGGTGGTGAATTAAAAAATTACTTTTGAAACGTCTCATCGTTGAGACCCCTTATAAGTATGTTTAAGTACTTTTTGGAAAATAACACCACAAGTCACGAAAATTGTATATTTCAAACGTTTCGGGCTCTAGGTCAGACCCTGTTGTTATTGGTTAAGAAACTATAAATAAAAAAGGCACTTATATGTAGTTAAAGTAATTCTATACAGTACATTTAATACATATCTATCTATAGGTAGTTTTTTTCAATGTTGATACGTTTTTTCTTGACATTTCGTGTTAAATAAAGTCACAAACTGCTTATAACTTATCAGTACTTTAAAGAGATGTTATGGACAATTTTTTTCTCTCAATTTCCAATAAAATTTCTGCTTTAAAAGAATCCAACCTGAAACAAAAACATATTTTCTAGTAATTTCACGTTACTGTTAAATTTCAAGATATTATGCCAAAATCAGATAGTAATTTTTCAGTAAGAAATTACAAGAAATACGCCAGAATATTCTTGTTAAGTACAAGTTGTTTCTTCACATTTGTGATTTATTGCAGTTTTGCCGACATTCCGTCGGAGCATAATTCGCCTACTAATTCCGAGAAGAAATCTTCGCTGTTTTATTTTCAGTTGGGTTGGTTAGCAGTAATCAAATGCCCTATTCAGCTAATTTAGAAATGAATACCGTTCGTTGGTACGTTTTAATTACACCGAAATAATGCGTCTAACTGTATATTTCTTGATTAAGAATATAGCTATCCTCTATTTTTCCGTTATTATCCTACCCATACAACCTTAATTAAGAATTGGTTAACAACATTTTTTACATCACGAAAGAGGTCACATCCTGGTTTATTTCAGCATTTGCATGTTAAAGTCTCATTAAATTATGTAGAACTTCTGTGCCTTTGAACCGCTCATCTCTGACAATTACGTCGCCCTCATCAGTTTGTGTTGGATCGTTGCCAATCACTCATTGTTCAGATTCATAGACGCATCAATTTTCATATATAGGGCATGTTATGATGAGCATAAATTTTAGTTATATTGGAAAGTACTAATATTATTGTTATGGAAACACGCATGCTAACTGTAACGTAAGCCGTAAATGTCACATTTCTTTAAATGTTCCTTTGAATTGTTTTAAGTGTTTATTGGAAGGTGAAAATAGTCAATAAAATTCACCATATTCAATTTTTATTTAACATTATAGCTCCTAAATCTCGTGAACATTACTGGAGTTTATATTTTTAACTGTAATGTAAAAAAACTTTTGACAGTTTTGTTACTTTTATGTTTATGTACTATAAGGATTTATATTATTTTAATTGTTTGCATATATAGTATAAATGAATTCAGATCCGCCCATGCATTCTTCACATCTCACTCTCATCTCATCTCATTCAAATATTCAGCTGTTTTATAGAGATTAGTCACTGAATCTCTCAATCATCAAAAATTTCGAAAAATCTCATCTTTGGGAAAACTCGTATTTCATAATAATGCAAAAGATGGCGTTGCAACTTTTTTGTATTTAAAACATATGAGATGAATAATAATAAAATAAAAATGATTGAGCAATATGGAATGAACGGAGCAGTATCGGTTAAGATCACGACCACTGCGCAAGTCCTTAGCTGGGGTTCTAAGTTTGCACAGTTGGAGCTAGGTATCTACTGGATGATTAAAACACCATTTCTGGAGCTGAATGGTAGAAGAAAACAGTTAAATATTCGTTCTCATATAACATGTCTGACGGAGTCTTTTTCTAAGGAACAATCCGTGAACTGGGCAAGTTTCAGAAATTGCCGTGCTACATTTGGTCTCCATTACGAGTTTTAAATACTTACTTTTTAAACAACAATAGTGGGGAGAGAAATTATCTGTGAAAAGATAGAATGGTCAGTAACCTACTCACTACTTATTGAATCTGTGGAAATAATTATGAGATTAACGTCATTTAAAAAAAATCCTCTTTTAATATTTTCTTAACTCGATGACAAAATTTTCCGGGTTTTTGCTCTTTCCGCGATTATTGTTTTGTTTTTATTGTTATTTTTTCGCTCGACAATTTTTTCAATTCCGCTAACAACCTGAAGGAACAAATCGGGAACAGCGACACTTCCTTTTTTTTAAACAAAACCTTTTTAACACAAAAAAATTTTAGCGCTTAGGGACAATTTCGTTATTAAAAAATTTAGTTCATCTAACACCACCGGTAGTTAATTAAAAAATATTCAAGAATGCGAAAATTTTCACAGTAAACACTTTGAAAAACTCGATCCTGTAGTACTTGTACGTAATAAGCCTAAAACCATAGGAAACAGAAAACATTTCCTATTTGATGTCTATTAATTATTAATTAATTTACATATTGTCTCATAAGTATCTGTTGCTTCAAGTTAATGGAATCTATTACTCGATGTTAATATATAAAATGGGAGGTCAATTTTATCAATTTATCCCAGCTGTTTAATATTTTCTACAAACAAAACCTCCACTTAAGGATAGTCATATATTTTATCACAATTTAACCTGGCATAATACTTCAACCAACATTGTTTGGTCAGAACGATTATGTGAACGTTGTTACAAATTCACAATGAGGAAAGAACAATAAAGTTCTACTACTAAAAAGTAAGCGTTATTGAAAATCCTGTCTTTTCCTGTGTGATATTTGAATTAGTGGCTCTTATATTGTGTTCGCTCCCCATTATTCTTCCTCAAATATTACAAAAGAGGTATTAGAATCATGACATTTGAAGCATGAACAAACGTGAAAGAATGATTTCACGGAAAATTACTCCTGAGTTCTACTACGATTTAAGTCTTATCAATATTCTCGTCATTTAAATTTTATTATCATAGTAACGTGGTAAAAAGTTTGATGTTTTCGCATTTAAGAAACTCGTACAAGTAATCTTAAATAGCAATTGTATAGTTTTAGTTTGATTAAGTTCGTGCGTGTGCATTAATTTCTTATTTGTTTAGAGAATAATGTTATTATTGGCAGTGGGAGGGGGGTAAAACGGGGGATTTAAGATCCCCCGTTTTTGATTGCCAAAGGTAGGAACTTTTATTAAGAACATAATCAGGTAGTTCGTCCTTTAATATCGAATCAGCCAAAAGAAAAAATCTTTTTTCTTATCGAAATAGCAACTTGAACAAAATATTTAAAATGGCGGTGTGCCTCCTTGTATAAGATTGTGTATAGAATATTAAATCGTCGCTACCTTCACAAATCGGACAGATATGGACAGCTTCGTCATCGTTATCTTTCTTTCCTGCACTGCGGTAATGCGCCCACTTATCGCATGTCTGAAGTTTCTCGATTCTTCAGTTGACTCGGAATAAGTACCAGGGCAGTACATATGTTGTGCATACTCCTTATCTGATGTCTGAGCTCCGTCGCCAGCTTTCTTGGTTCTTTAGATATGATATTTGTTTTTTCAATTTTCTTTTATTTGCTACTGTTGATTTGGGGTTCTTACCGTTTTGTCTTCCCGCTAAACCTCTTTTATATTTAGTAACAGTAATAATAGCTGTTTTTCATTTCTTCGAAATTGTCTTATGTTTTCTTTAGCCATTCGTGGATAAGGCACTGTTTCGGGCCAGATGGAATGCTGCGTTATCAAAAAATCATTTACCGTTGACTACTGTACTAATTATGAGGTTGAAGCAGTTATTTGAGGAAGTGTATTGGTCGTAGAATTTAAGGTAGTCGTTTGGGGATAACGGGTTGAAGAAGTTACTGTTGGAGGAATTGTCCGTGTTTGTTGTGAAATAGCTGTGGTCGATGATGTCAAAGTTGTATCAGCTTTGAGTTCCTTTTCAGCATTCAACTCAATTTGGGAGGCTTCTGTAGCAATCAAGTCGTCTTCGGGAAATATATATGTATATAGTCTAAACAGAACTGTGGAAAGAATATTATTGTCAAACCATGTTTACTTGCTTTATCGATTACCTGCAAATTTTGGATGTGAGAGGCCTGACCACCTAAAGGAAGCATAAATGTGTTGGTTTTAGAACGGTTGGTGAATTTTACAAAAAATCATTTAGTGGATTTCCATTGAGTAATTCAGGCTCCATACATTTTCTGGAATATATAAATATAGGAGATATCCATGCATGTCCCTGCAGATGTAAAACAAATTTCAATCGTTATAGTTTAGTGATTTTACAATTACTAAAACACCATCTCGTCACAACTATAAATTCAGTCTGGATTCACAGACTAATCGTCAAGCGTTTCTCCTAGTAGTTCGAAAGATTGACCAACAAACACTTTATTAAACCCAGCCACTCCTTACCAGCTTTTCCCTTGGGATCATTAAATTCATGGCATTTGTTGCTACTATCTACTAACTCTTAGGAAAACATGCAATTCGGAGGTTGACAAACCTAATAACTTTTCTTCCATTTCCTTTATATAAGTTACAAATATTGGTTCTTTTTCCCCGGAAAAAAATTGTTGAAGTTGGATCCTAGATATTGCCACTTTTTCTCGTTTATTTTACATTACGTTTGCTAGCTAGAAAGAAATTATAAAACTTAGTGGCTAATTTATGATGTATTTTCCTTCAAAATCATATTGAATTTCTAAATTTAATTTGTTCTTCATTCCACCTCCCCACCTTGGTAGTTTTCCTTTTGTAGTTTCGTACCAAAATCTATTTAAAAAAACAATGAACATAGTAACGATCATTTTTTATCGAATCGAAATCCAAGAAGTGACCAATAAGTGGGCAAGATGGTATCACGTCGTCACCGGTATCCCCTATTGCACACAATTAGGTACCCATTATTCCCAAACTGGACTGCTAAATTATATTTAATTTTAAATGTTTATAGATAGTAAGATAAACAAATGTAAATAAAAAAATACATCACCCATCTCGTATACCATACATTATAAACAGTCACGTACATCTTCGTCCAAACTTTCTGTGACGCTAACAACTGCTGCTAACTACCATAAGATGACGTTAAAAGAACTTTTCTACCTACATTCTATCATCAGTTTTGGCACCGACTCCTTATCTCGCAACCGCTTTTTAGCTATTTGTCATTTATTTAAGAAATAATGTTATTAATGACACTTGTTACAATGAATGTTTATGTTAATCATTATTGATTGATAAAGTACCAACCGGCGCTGTTAAAGAAAAAACCTAACCTAGGCAAACTCTGTTCAAGCTCGCTTCTCATTGGAGATTAATTGTGTCAGTCACGTCATCATTGCTTGCATTGCAAAAGAGACAAATACTTCCACTGGCTTTCCTTTCTTTCTTATTCAATACGATACAGTCCAAATACAGGAGCCCATACCTATTGCACTCTCTATTAGGTATTACTTCTATCTGTAGTTTTTCATTTTAATGAACAATTTTGTATCTTTGTTGAATTTAATGAGAAGCATATTCAGAAAGGACCTTTGAGTGAGGGGGCAGTCTGGTGCTGCAAAAAGTCTTGTACTGAATTTACCTCAGATACGGCAAGGTTTGCAAATTTCGAGACGTAAGAATTTTATAATAGGAAAAAAAAGGATATACCCAGAAGTTGACCCGAAAAAATGCATTATTTATTCGCCAAGAAATACTGTTGAATGTATATACATGGTAACAACTATCAATCTTATACTGTAATTAGCTTTTGTAAATTTTATTTCTGTGTAATAGTTTCGTTAAATAATCATACATTTCATCAGAAAGTTCAGCCCGGAGACGCCTACAACTATTTTTATTTCGTTTATAATGCTGTAGCTGTGACATTTTAATTCTCACTTGTGTGATTATAAGGTGTTAATGTAACACGATTGTGAAACCACACTTCCATTAAAATCACGGTCACTCTGTAGATGTATACCTTTATTTCCATTAGAAGCCTAGAACTAATATCACTCTATTATACATATACATATATTTTTGGTGATTTATTATTCTTTTAATGGAAATGTGTTTCCAACGGTAGAGCAACTGTAATAAATCATATTGTGACACTCAATAAATATCGTTGAATTTTTGTCGCAATTCACTGATGGTGTTCGTATTAAAAGCAAATTGAATTACATTTGTGTGGATTTATGTTGTGTACCCGTAATCGCTTAAAAATATAACTAGGGCTCCCCAGGTATTTGTATTATATCTTTCGGATATGTCTCGACAAAAGATTAATTTTAAATGCTGTTGATTTAATAAACAGTAAAAAAGTATGAAAAATTGATTTAAAAGAAATTTGTTTCTGCAACTTTTTTCACCGAGATAAAAAACGTAAAAATGCCCAGAAACAACATCATTGGAAAACAGACAAATAACACTACTTAGAAATAGATGTATAACTTGGGCAAACTGGGCTAAAAAATGTCCAGGTTGATGTTACCTTTAGGTTGATGAGTTACGTTCATCATGGAAAGAAATAGCAGTAAAGATTGGCAGTTAATCCGTCAATCATACTGAACTGAGTTCATCGACCCGCATGGTCATCGCCGAATATTTGTGTAACAGTTCTGCAATTACAGGTTTTTGCAGACTTGATGTAATTGAATTATTTTTAACATGTCCATCAAGCTTAAATGAAGGTACGTAGAAAGTCTTGAGACGTCTCTAGTTGTTTTTGTCATCATTTGCTTTTAACAAGAATATAAACCGGGATTGAATGCAGAATATAAATATGTGTATATTATCGCAGAATATGGATTTGTGTTAAAACCTGCAGCTTGACGAACATTCTCATAGTTTATCAAAGTCAAATCATTTGTTCCAATTTATGTGTTACTTTTAATTCAGGAAACTAATTATATATAAGCATCTTCGAATATGATCTTGAAATATGACTCCTATACACACTCGAGGTTAAATGATCGTCAAATTTTCAAATGGATAATAAAGCTGAAATTAGATACTTTAAATTATATTTTTTATATAGGAGTTTTTGTTTTGTTCCCTTGCATTCTGTCGTTGATTTGGAATATCACTTTGGCGTAGGGAAGGCACTTAAATACAGGATCTGTTTCAGTGCCACGGGTATGCAAATGTGAGTTCTCGTCTCAGGTATGAAATTCCGGGAATAATAGAGCAGAGCCCTGACCCTTGAAATCATTCAATCGCTCTACCACTGGAATTGGGACTTAAGTCTTATAAAAACTGTCATAAATGAAGTTTAATCCGTTTATTAAGCGTCATTTATGTCAGTTTTCATATGACATACGTCCCAAGTCGAGTGGTAGACCGTTCGAACGGTTTCGAGAACTGGGGCCCAGAATACGAGTATGGAATTCTAATCGTATTAGGTACGAAACCTGTTATGTAGTCTAAACGTAGCAGGTTTGGAAATGGGTATGGAATAATCGTAGCAGTAAATCTTACATCTTAATTTAAAAATCGAATTGAGACCGGTAGAATCTTGAGTAACTTTGAGCTCTCCCTCATGAATTTTCGTGCAAGTAAGAAATTTAAAAACTAAGTGATAAAAGTTGTCATGGCGCTGTGTTTCATAAGAACAAATTCAAGGTGAGAGATAGCCAGGCAGCAATCCAAAATCATTCGTACTTGAGGAAATTTACTGCCCATTGAGGACATATACAAGGTTAAAATGCCTGTTGGATGATTTGTTTTTCAAAGTTTTACCATTCTCTCGGGTTCTCACACTTTTTTCCTACTGTTATATGTTTCTAACATTTTTGTTAGGGAGCGCGAATTAATAAAATGCCTATAGTTATTAAAGTCTACTAGCTTAAACCATAATGATAACTATAACAACTGTTACAATGTTAACAAATAACAGTGCCAAACATCGAATAATATATAAAAAAAGCAGTAATACACTATGAAGAATAATAGGAGATGCATTCTGATTATGTTCACTGTTTTCGTTACTCTTGTTGCTACAAATATTATTACTTTTTAATTCTCTTAAAAACAAATTAATTATCTATTTTATTATATTTTTGAAGTAGATATCAAGCAGTCATCAACTCAAAAACCATTAATTTTATATTAATTATTATTATTTGTATTAGAAATACCTAGATAAGGAATACTAGCCCCTTGTGCCTGTCAATTTGGGGGCCTCACTAATAGAAGCCGCCTATATCGCTTCGGGACAATTAGGGACAATTTAAGATGGTTGGTAATTGTGACATATTGAAAGAATAGAGTATTTGATATCTGTTTTGTAGCGATTATAAAAATATAATCGAGAGACTGCGAGAGTTCCTACTGACGATTGAGTTTATCAGCTTGGGTGTTGGTAATTATATTTTTTAAGGACTGGCGAGTTTACGAGTGAAATGTGGTCATGATAATTAGTAATTGGCAAGATACCTTTGTTCGTGATTTCATGTTCTCCTCAAGTTACACATTTAAGTGGCATTAATGCGTATTGAAATAGTTTCACCCGAAAATACTTAAATCGAGTTCATTTATCACATCCCTCAAGTGAACGAATTGTTAGAGCTACTTTTGAAAAAATTGAACATACGTACAAATATTGCTCTTTTAATAATATCAGGTTACTAGAATATGAAAATATATCCGAATATATAGAAATCTCCTAGAGTTCATTTATCCCAATAAATAACAACATTCAATTATTATGTATAGTTATGACATGCTGGTATGTCACAAAAACCAGAGCGATTATTAAATACATATGGCAATATTTTCCGAATGTAAATCACGAAAAAGCCATCAGATATCCCCGCTACATTATCGCAACGCCTTCGACTGTGCTAAGCGATTTATTATTAACGCCTAAAAAGCCAGCTATCGCTGTTGAAATTATCGACTTTTAATTACTTATAAATTTCTGTGCAGCACTCAGTATCGCAAAATGAAATTAGTCGGCAAACGGGATTACTTCCGAATACTGCAGAAACTTTAAAATAATTTTCCGTTTCGGTTCACTGATTTTAACGAATGCTCTAATTAGAAAAAAGTTTAAATAAAAATCAGGGCATTTCTTCTTGGCGAACAAAGAGAATTTTCTGTTTTCTTTAATTAGTTCGTTAAATCCAAAAGAATATAGCCCAAAACGGAGTTATTATTATTATAATGGACCTCGTTAGCTCACTCAAGCTAAGAATAAGGGAAGATATTTACTGAAATTCTGTTGTTATATCATTCTATGGAATGGAGGAAATTCTTAAAAATGTAGTTATACTGAAATAGAATACTGACGGTCCGAACACTGAGTGTGATGAGGAGCTTCGAACTTGTGGAACATCTAGTATAACTTCAAGCGAGCTGCTAAATCAGAAAATATAGGAAACGGAAGTGCTGTTTGGATTACAAACCTATTGTGAGAATACTGTAAACTTAAATAACTGACGTGTACTTGCCAAGGATTGTTATATTGTTATTACAAATTGTATAGACATAACTACAATGTAAGAAATGGACCTATGCATCAAAGTAGTACCTGTGTAAGGTTTTTTCCGGTAATAATTAATTGCAAATCTGCAGTTTGTGATAATTGGCATTGACACCATAGTTTGGATTTCTCTTTCGGAACATATGGAATCCTTTGTTTAAACGCGAAACTATGAATTTACGAGACCGCAGATCTTAAATTTCAGAACCTGAACCCTGATTTTTTGTAGCTAAATTTTAGCAACTTGTTAATTTATTTAAATATGCTAACGGATGAACAAGGTGCAACAACTTGTAGCTCTTTTACAGGTGGAAGAAGCAGAACAAGTCCTATGCCTGGGGTACTAACGTACGTAGAAACATCACGTTTTTGATTTAATTATTTATCAATTGAAACGATTTTTATATTTATTTTTATATTATAATTATCAGTTCTCTCTTTTAAAATTTCCATATATTTCTTATTCCTTTGAACCACATTTTAAGCTATTGAATAATTTTTTGAAAAATTTATTATCATTCTCCATTATTTTACCTCACTTTATTTTATTTTATGTTCGCAAACTGCTGAATTTGTTTAATCAATTTACTCATACATAATTTTGAATTTTGATAAATTTTTGTGTAACTTTGCTTACTTCCATTTTTCTGCTTTATTTAATTTTTATTTTTCGTAACACTTGAACATTTGAAAAGGCAACTACAAGGCAAGGTGCTGCGACTTCTACTGTAGAGCAGTCGAACTAATAAATTCTCGAAACCCGACTCAATTAACTGAAATTCAGACACCCTTAGAGAACCACTTTGGCGATCCTAGAGATCTCTCAGCCTTGATTCAGGATCTTCAAAGAATGAGGCAATTAAATACTGAACCCCCCATAACATTTTCAGCCAGACTACAAACCCACCAAGCAAAAATGCTTGCTTCGGTTAACAAACAAAACTTGACTCAAAAAGAAAAACAGGCACAAATCGACTTGATCGAATCCATGGCACTAAATAGCCTACTAACAGGTTTAGAGCCGAAGATAGGACAACTAGTTCGTGCTAGCGATTCTAAACACATTCTGACCGCCGTTTCACCCATAAAACGGGAACTCCAACTGCATCAGTTAGAAACTCAAAAGTTTTCGAATTTTAGAAACCAAGGTCCACCTCCTCGAAAGCCCAACCAGTTTCCAGTACAAAAGCAAAGTTCATTCTGTAAAAGAATGGGGCATACTGTTACCGAATGTCTCACTAAATCGAGATAAATGCAAAAAATTCAAAACTACGGGCAAAACTTTTCGAACATACGTCCTAACCCATTTTCACAACAACCGGACCAATTCCAGAATCGGCCACAATTCCAACCCAATTCTCAAAATTTCCAGCAGAACAGAAACTTTCAACAACCTCGTCCTTCGACAAGTGCACAATCCCAAAGTTAAGGTCAATATAAACCTAATCGAAACTTTTCCGGCAACAACGAAAACATCACTTAAACAATTCTTATAATTATGTGTACGACCAACCTAATACTAACGTATACGAAAGTCAATACCAAAATACCGTGACAACTACGTTGAAAACGAACACGAATTTTCCCCAGTAAATTTTCACAACCTCCCTTTCCAAACCGAACCCCCGGAAATAACAGAACTTCAGACCCAAATTCAAACACTAGATCTAGACAGATTCGACCCGAATTTGAACTTCCTCGAACAGAGCTTTCTATAAGAACGCTTCTGAGCGTAAATTCTAAACATTTATACTACATCACAGATTCTTCTAACACATATAAACTCCTAATAAACACCGGTGCTGGTCTTTCTACTTTCAAACCAGACACTTGCACACGTTTCAGAGAAAGATTTCAGAAAAACGTAGTAATTCAGGGAATTACCAACCAGAAAATCCTTAAAAACGAATCGACCCTAGTCCCTTTCGACATAAAAGACCCACATAAGGTTTACATTTGCAACCTTGACATAGAATTTGACGGTCTGACTTTCTAGAGCACTACAACTGCATTATTGACTTTGACAACAAACAATTAATAACAAACTTTAAGACCTTCTGCTGTATAAAGTGACAGACGATACAATAATGCCACTGAATCTATACAATGTCCCCCTTCCTATACTTCCATTAATACTATTACACCTCGTACGAAACAAATCTTTAAACTTAGCTGTGAACTAAGAAACACGGAAACCCTTTTAACATGTATTGAAATCGAAAAAGTTCACCTCCCTAATGCTGTTCTTACAGTAGACAGCAAAGGCCAATTTTTAACCTCCATTCTAAAATCAAATCTAAAACTCGAACCCTTACAAAACTTTTCTGTGAATTCTCTCTCACAAACTACACCTTTGAACTATAACGAACCCGGCAGTCCAGAAGAAATTATTAAACAACCCCGACTAGAACATTTAAACGACGAAGAGTGAGACTTAATCTTACAATTCTGCCTTAACTTTTCAGACATATTCTACCTCGAAGGCGATCATTTATCATTCACAAACGAAATCAAACATAGTATTGATACCAACAACGCGAAACCCGTTTATACAAAATCCTACCGTTATCCCCAAGTTCACGAACAAGAAGTTAAGTCCCAGGTAGCAAAAATGCTCGACGAAGGCATAATAAGACCCTCCAATTCGCCTTGGTCCTCTCCCGTCTGGGTAGTGCCAAAGAAATTAGACGTCTCTGAAAAACAGAAGTGGCGTGTTGTTGTAGACTACCGCAAACTCAACGAACTTACAGTCTATGACAAGTACCCTCTACCTAACATATCAGACCTACTAGACCAACTAGGCAAATGCCAGTATTTTACGATTCTTGACCTCACCTCTGGTTTCCATCAAATAGAGATAGACCCAAAGGACATCGCGAAAACTGAATTCACTGTCGAGAACGGACATTTTGAGTTCGTCCGCATGCCCTTTGGATTGAAAAATGCTCCGTCTACCTTTCAAAGGGTGATGGATAACATTCTTATGGGAATCCAGAATGAAAAATATCTGGTTTACATGGATGACATAATCATTTACTCGCCTACAATATATGACCACCTATCACGACAGACGTATATTAAAGACTCAGAAAGGCTAACCTTTAGGTTTAGGACATCTCATAACTAAAGACAGTATGAAGCCCAATCCATCAAAGGTAGACTGTATTTTAAACTTTCCACAACCGAAGAAACCTAAAGACATAAAAACTTCCTTAGGGCTTGCTGGTTACTACCATAGGTTCATCTCTAACTTTGCATAGATCTCCAAACCACTGACAAGACTATTACAAAAAGACCAACCGTTCAATTTTAACGAAGAGTGCGTAAAATCCTTCTATGAAGTAAAACAAACATTGACTTCCACCCCTATACTCATTTACCCAAATTTTGACGAATCGTTTGTACTGACTACAGACGCCAGTGCTTTTACTATCGGCGCCCTATTATCTCAAGAGCCAATAGGTAAGGATTTACCGATTGGATATGCTTCTAAGGCCCTTTGTAAAGCCGAAACCCGGTACTCCAACATTGAGCGAGAGCTCTTAGCCATTGTCTGGGCGGTTAAGCATTTTCGTCCAATAATCTATGGCCGTAATTTCCTACTACTAACCGATCATCGCCCGTTAACCTGGCTATTTTCTATAAAAGATCTCGGTATAAGACTTGCCCGATGGAGACGCAAACTAGAAGAATACGACTATTAAATTATTTACAAGCCTGGTAAAGTTAACAAGAACGCTGATGCTTTATCACGGATTAAAATCAACCTTCTTGACGAATGTTTATCTTTTCAGTCAAAATCGAAACTAACACCCTTCAAAGTCTTACCCTTAAGCGATGAATCCGAAGACGAATCTGAACCCGAACAAAACGAAATATCTCTTGAAACTATGTCCGAAGAATTTAAAACTTTCATAGAACGCTATAAAACCACTTCTTTAATTGACTGCACAAAATTGAATTCACCGACTTTCAACTACTAGACAAAAGAAATAAAAATATTTTAATTTTCCCCCAATCATCAAATCTTCAGGAATTTCATGACGACATTTTCGCTGACTTCTTCGAAAACCTTTAAAATTAATGTATTCGCCAGCAAAACCGTAAGCAGCAGGCAATACTTTATAATTCCACTTCCAAACGATCCTGACATCGTAAATGAAGTTCTTTTTGCATCAATATACAAACATTAAGACACGTTATCTCCATCTAAAACATACTGTGTCGAAAACAATCTCGATCTTCCAATTCTAGAAATGCTTTCTTTCATTTTCGCTGAAAAGGAAATCAAATGGAAAATTTTCCAAAACGTTACAAAAACCCCCGAAAAGGAGGAAATATCGCTGATCCTTGAACGATGTCATAACGAGAAAAATAACTTACACCGCTACATCAACAAAACCGTCCGCCGTATTAAGGAAATATACACCTGGCCCAGTTTCACAAAAGTCATTGAAAATTTCGTTAAGAACTGCGAAATTTGTCAAAAAACTAAAGCGTGTCGCAAAAACCTAGACAATCCCCTCGTCATTACGGAAACGCCCAAAACACCGTTTGAGCGAATTAATATTGACATACTAGAAATACCTAACAGGAACTATATCTTATCTGTAAGAGACGAACTAACGAAATATTCACAAGCCCATGCTTTTGCAGACAAATCAGCCAAACAGTTGTCAGTACTATGATGTTATACTTGCAACATTTTGGTACGCCATTGCGTATCCATTGTGACTATGGTAGGGAATTTTACAACGCCATATTCAAAGACTTGTGTAAACTGTACGACATTAAACTAACTTATTCAAGCGTAGGACATCCGCAAACAAACGGCTCTGTAGGACAATTTCATTCTACTTTGTTAGAAATGATTCGAATCCATTAAGCCGAAAATCCAGATGAACATCCCCTAAATGTACTCCCATATCCGGTTATTTCTTACAATAACTCGACAAAGAAAACTCAGGGCTTTTCGCCTTACGAACTAGTGTTTGGACATACGTCTAGCAGACCACCTGAAACCACCTATAACCAAAGAAACTGATTAGTAAATATATACGAGACTTGAGCAATCGCATTTCCTATTACTACAAAGTAGCCCGCGAAAAAACTGACTTATAAAAGCAAAATGCATTTTGATAAACACTTTTCCGACAAACTTCCCGAATTTAAAATTCATTTTTGAGAATATTATAAAAACTAATGGCAAGCTATTTATTTCTTGAGGATAACATCAATGTTATTTTAAATTCCATAACATTTGCCCGCTTAAAAATAATTCATTCTTCAGTAATCACACCTGATCATTTGATTAAGTCACTACAGGAAATCTTGTCAAAAACAATTTACCGTTACCTGTCAGCTATCCAAGTGTCGCCCAATATTTGGAAGTAATCGAATTAGAAGCGTTTCAAACTAATTCAGATTTAGTCTTTATTTTGAAAATTCCTCTTGTAGAGCAACAACTCTACACCGCCTATCACTTATATCCTATCCCAATTTTAGATGACAGAACTGGTTTTCATCATATTCTTTCATTCAACCAAAAGATATCGCGCGAAACGATGATTCTCTAATGTACATACTAACTCCACAACAAAAACTGTGTTCTGAGTTACATGCCTACCCCATCGACTCCAACGCACCCTGTGCAGCTCAACTTCTGAAGAACATCCGTAGTGTACCGGAAAGTTGCCAAAGCTCCGTTGTATTCAGTGAAAGATACAATGTCCAGAGACTAGAAACTAACACGTGGATTATTATAGTGTCCAAGCCCTTACAAGTGACAATTAATTGTGTGGGAATAGATACTAAGACAATAGTTTTACCAAACAATACCATTATTCGCTTACAATCAGATTGCAGTTCTTTCGTGGGTATTACAAAAATACAAGCGGAACTTCAAAAACTTATAAACATTTCTGACAATTCATATCCTGTATTAATTCCTTACAACTGTTGCAGTTCTTACCCCGAAAAACTAGATATTCTAGAACTCAAGCCCCTAAAGCTGGATGACTTGAATATGGAAGAACTTTCCATAGCGAGCCATAAGTTAGATCAATACTCCAGGGACTTAGACTACCTTATCAACCAGCCATTTGTAAACAGAAATATATCATGGTTAACATATGCTACGATTACAATAATCATAATCACTGTTGTTGCATACATTTCAGTTCAAATCGTAAAACAGGTCAAGAAGCCACCAAGGGCCTTACCAAAACTACTGTCCAGACTCGTGCCAAAATTGAGGTCTGTGATTCAAGATGGATCCCAGATGGACAGCCCAATTTGATTTAAAAGTTGATGTTGTAACATCAACTTTTCTTTATAAGGGGGAGCTGTTAGGTGTGAATTGTACACAGGTGTATGATGCAACGGTATCATATTACGCTGATACCATCCTGGTACTTCGATGTTAACGTGGGAACGCATCGTGTGAATATCTTTTCAGCTTTTATTAAATCATAAAGAAACCGAAGCAATCCCACGGTCGTCATTATAATATTTTATTCTCTCCAGTTAGTTTTAGTTTAAATTTACATTTAATTATTGATATATATATATATATATATATATATATATATATATATATATATGGCAATAATTACATACTTACTAAAATTAGGTTCCAAGCAACTAGCCATAAAATTGCATTTAAACCACAAACATAGATAACAATCTTGCCCTCCGAGGATATGCCCCTTTGGATAAAATAAGAATATGAATAAAAAGAAATAAGGTGCTAGTGCACATGTATTTACACAAACTAAATTTAGAGTCAACAATTAGATACTGGATAATATCTAATTATATTTATAATAAATATAATATAATCAGAATATAACAAGATCCTTTACCAACATGTAAACGATGCCTTATAGTAACAACTATTTGGAAGACATTTAAAGTTGGACAATTTGGACAAGATGCTTGAGGAATAGGGCTGGTTTTGCTTTAAGAAACTGACCGGCAACTTAAAGGATTGGGTGACTTGTTTTACCTGTCTGTCTCTAGGCCATAACTTTACTGAGACACACATAGGCCCATGTCATCCTGCACCACTCTCTAGCTAATACTATCTAAAACTTGTTCACAAATGATATATCTCGCCTTTACTTAACAGTTATAAACTTCTCGCGAATACATACATCCCACCTGTAGAGAATTCTTGATATGTCAAAGACTCAAAAAGCCGCAGAGTCTAGGTCTGATTCTGTTCTCAATGGCAATTGTAAGAAAGTTATAGGATAGTAAATTTTAAATTGAAATTTTTAACAATTTCAAGTGAGGTAAAATTTACTAACGTTAAAAATAATACAATTAATATAGCGGTAGATTACAAATAATTCAAACTCTTTTATATGACTAAAATTATAGTAATATTCATTAATATTGTTATGCTTTTATAACGAATTGCTAGAGAATTTCCCTGAACTGTTCTGGAAAATTATTAATCACACAGAGTATTTTTAAGCATTGCATGTTGAGGGCTCCAACAACCACCCGCTTTGTTTGGCTTCAATATGTCATACAATTTATAAATTGATATGATCATATTTTGTTATAATAGATGACATGCCAGACATATAGCATTATTTGATGCTATCATGAACAGGTGGAAAATTCTAGACATGCACTGAAAACGTCGAAACCTTTGTTTCTAATACACGGAATATTTTATTATAACTATTCGTGTTACAAATTACTACGTGTTACAATAATTCTTATAATAATACAATATCTGTGATTTCAATACCTTCCTGTCAATAGTTTTAATTTCGAAACTGACGTGATGTAATATACCCAAACGACTAGTAACATTTGGAAATGTAAGTAGTCCCAAGTGTTAAATTTTAAAAACAAAAAACACAAACTAAAATTTTGGACTGAACTGGTGTGAGCTTCAGTACCTCCTCCCCCCTCGTATCTTTTGAACGGTTATACTTACACTTATGAAGTTTGGAGAGTGAAAATAGAGGGTCATAATAAAATTCTCTACTAGTGAAAACACACATTTTAAAGGGACTTTGTGGCAAGTGAAAGTCATGAAAGGTATTGACAATACCTACGCAGCCATATTACATTTGTTTGGATTAAGGCTAACCTTGAGTGAAAATTACATGAATACTAAAATTATTTGACATTCAGTAAATGGAGTTTATTCAGTCCGTCTCTGGCTATTTGTCAAAAAGTTAACTTTTTTAAATTTCTAGTAATTGTTACTTGGCAAAGTTTTTGTAAAAATCTTTATACTTTAACTATTAAAATTTATTGTTGTTTAACAAGGAGTTCAGAAATGGTGGGTATCCAAGCGGGGAGAGCAGAAGCTGTCTTAATAATAGGTGAATATCCAAAAGAATCTCCATGAAGCAGATCGTTTATTTAATGAGAGGTAACAACAAACTACTATATGGAGGATTTCAGAAGTTTAAAGCAACAGGTAGTGCTAAAGATGACAATTAGAGATAACTGCACAAATGGTACTTAACACTACTTCCTCTATAGGTAAAGATACGGTTATTTGTTAATTTAGTAAAGTACGTGTTGGAAAAAATAAAATTCATGTATACAAATTATAAATGGTGCGGCAACTTCCTGATGGGGACCCCGACACAAGATTGTAATTTTGTGAAATTATGACAAATAAAATTAATCGAAACCTGTACTACAAAAACCGCTTATTTTAATGATAAAACTATTTTTTCCTTCAATGGAAATGTGAACACACAAAATATACGGTATTGAAGTTACACAAATCCGCACATCTTTCATGAAAAACATATTCAACATCTAGAAAAAGTGAATGTTTGGGCAGGCATTTTAGGAAATCACATAGTTGGACATGTTTTCCTCAATTCAAAGTTAACCGCTGAGGTTTACTTGGAGGTCCAGTTAAAAACTGGGTCAACCCATAATTTAAATTCCCTAAAGCTGCTCATCTATTCCTTTATCCTTTCTATCAGTAGATTGGTCCACTGAGCTTTATCCACATTTGGATCCCATCTGCGCTGCCATAACTCTATGGTCCTTTTTGTTTCTTTCATCTTTCCCTCTCCATCTACACCGTGAACTCTCGCTTCCTCTTCAACCAAAAGCCCAACGGGTACCTCCCCAGTAACCAAATACAACCCTTCCATCGCTACTGTTCTATATGCCCATGCCACTGTTAGGAAGATCGGTCTAACCGTTTTCTCCATGAGTCTGCGATAGGTTTTCACCATCATCGCCATATAGGAGCCCCATACAACTAAATAGACTTCACCACCCCATACCACAGCCTCCCTTTCGCCGTTCGAGGCCCATTCACGTTTAGGAGTAGCCTAGCTAGAGCTGCATCCATTTTTGCTGCTTTCGTTGTGACAAACCTGACATGTTAGTTAAAAACCAGTGTGTCATCTAACATAACTCCCAGATACTTGACTGTTTTACCTGGCATAACCACCCTCTGTCCACAATTGAACCCTATCTCCCCTCCTGCCCTCGCACCTTTCAAGATTACCGCCACCGTCTTTTCCTCCACAAATTCCAGGCGATTGCTCTCTATCCACCCAACTATCTTACGAATCGCCTCGTCTCTCTTCTTCCTCAGTTCCTCCTTGATCCTTGCTCTCACCACCCCTGACAAATCTTAACATGGGCCAGCGTCTGAGACCCTTCCGGCAAAGTTATACATAAAGCCGGATCATATAATACGTTCCATAGGGTCGGCCTTAGCACTGATCCTTGTGGTACACCCTGTGCCAACTCTCTCTCCCTGTCTCCCACTTTGATATTCCTCCCTATAAAGTAGTTTGTTATAATGTTTTATCCTGCCGTGTTAAAGGCATTCTTAATGACTAAGTTTATTAGGACCGCCTACTTATGCTCTCTTTCTCCCACCAATCGCATGATCTCCTGTAGTGCATCCAAAGTCGATCTTCCTGGTGTAAAGTATGGTTGCTTCGATATTCCTCCCTTCTCCTTCATTTGTTTAAATAACCTCCCTCTTATCAGATGGTCATACAGTTTGCCAGTACTATTTAGCAATACCACACATACTACATATCAATACCAAAGTTCGTGTGGCAAAAATTTTTAAGAGTGTTTTCTAAATTTGTTTAGCTACTGAATCTGTTTAGTTCAGTGAAGTAATTACTATGCATCACATGCCCTACACAGTGCATTTTTGCGTATTTTTATATCAGATGCTATTTTGAAAGAAAATATATTAAAATGTGTGATTATAAAAAAAATGGACGAAATTTCAACGTTGGTTTGACTTCTTAATAAAAATGCAATGAGATGACCCAAAAAATAATCTGTTAATATCGCGGATAAACGTAATGAATCTGGTACCAACTTAACAAAATGCAAGTGAACATGGTTATCAAATATTAAATCAACAAAAGTTTTGCTCAATTTGATTATTACGTTTTTAAATTCAGTATTTTCTATAAATAACGTATATAGGTCGACATGAAGAAACAAATAGTTTGTTGAAGGAGAATCAACATCTGAACATATATTTATAAAAAAAAAGTTATATTACGTGGGAATATATTCATAACAAAAACAGATATTGGAGCAGATAGTGACAAGAACAAATATTAAGATAACTACATATATAAAGCTACGATGAAAAATATCAGTATGTAATCAAAGAAACCTATCTATGTAACTACAGCTCATTTGTACATAGAATTTATACATCACCAAGTCGGCTGAACTGATGAATGCTTTAGAGTAGTAACAACATATTGCCTTGCGTTCAATGGATTGTAAAATCTCGATAAGATAGTTTCATAATTGTTTACACACAGTACGTCTCACGACATGGGATATTAATTTCCAATAAAATTCAGAGGTCGTTCCAGGTATATATACATAAATAATAATTTGAGATTTCTATCAATACTAGCTGTCGCCCAGTGGTCGAAATTCGACCAATTGTGTCAATATCTCTGGCAGGTGAAGTACCCTGAAAATTTTATCGTGACATTCTATCCTAGGACTTTACGGAGAACAACAATTACACGGAACGGATCCAGATTCGGAACCTCTGTGTGATAGTTTCCTCGAAAATCCTAGATGTCGGTCTTACATCTGGTTTCTACAAATAAGTAACGAAATTCATGTTCTTTTTCAGATATAATTAATAGGACTTTATTTGTTCAAATTCGTAATTCTTAATTTAATATGTCAACAATTCAACCGCTAATGGGCTACCCTACATAATTATTTTTTCTAACCACCCGGTAGAACTATAATTGCACTCAATTCTCTAACATTTATATATAATTTATATATAAATACTCATTATAATAATTCCATTTCATTATATATTTCTACCACCCTGTATATGCAACTGCTCATTGACCACACATAATATTTTTTATCATTTTTGAACCACCCGGTAAACCATTCTGTATATGAGACTGCCTATAAGCCACCGTATTTACTCTTTTTGTTTATGAAAACTATCTTTTTTAACTATAATTCTACTCCGATCTATATTTCAATCATCATATATATGGAACTCGTGGGCTACTCTATAAATCATTTCCTTTTCTAACATTTTTTATAATCATCCTGTATATCTATAATTTCTATATTTCATCTACCCTATATATACTACTGCTTATGGGTTACGAAATGTTGCATTTCCATTTCCGCCACCCTGTATATGCATCTATGTATAATATTTTTTGCACCACCCTGTATAACTGAAATTATATTGCGCCCTCTATTCCAAGAACCCTGTAAATTCAACCGCTAATGGGCTTCCCTATATAATTATTTTATTAGTTATAATTGCACTCTACTCTATATTTTAAACACCCTATATATGCAACTGTTTGTGTGCCACCCACGAAAAAAATGTTTCTAATAATCTGGAATCGCCTTGTGTAATTATAATATACAACTCCTTATATCTCAGTCAATTTAGAACATGAGAACACATAAACTTTTTACCCATCCAAAAAGTAGTGATTTTTACTTTAAAATATATTAAATAGCGATAAAATTCTTATAAGATTCTACACATCAATTTGTATTGGAAATTTTTTTCAAGAACTCAAGTATGTTACCATGATTATCCTGTATTGAAACTCTTGTAATTTCAAAACTCAGCTGTGATAATTATTGTCACAATTTCGTTCTTTCTCTGTAATACGATTTTTCCAGAGCAATCGATTTGTAGACGCCAAATCCCCGAAATGAAATTTCCACAGTCATATTGCAATTTGCCAGAATTACATATAATAAGATATATGCAAATAAACAAAACATTATATGTATTATATTGTTAGATAAATAAGTAAAAATATATTTGCAGCATATCACATCTCGTTAAATGAATATTTAACAATTTTTGACTGACTGCTAATATTTTAGACATGTTACAATTAATTTAAAAGATTACCTTATATCGAATAAAACAGCAATATATTACTAATACTTATTCAATTTTCAATTGCACATGGCATAAAATAAAAAAAAAACGTATTCAACTTGAATGGATCTGAAATCAAATGTATCAATTAGCTTTATAATCTCTCAATAGTTAGTTTACTTACGTAAAAGTTTTCATCGGGGGATTATATCAAAACATTTAAGAAATACAATGCACCACCTGTTAATTTATGTTAAATAATACCTTTATATGTTGACAATTTTTGTAAGTTCATTGAAATTGGAATTTTGAAAATTATACATTGTTAATTTTTTGATTGCATTGAGAAGGTATCTTAACCTAGCGGTTTACATTGTTAAGAAATGTCAAATTGAAATTCAATCTGCTACATTGTGGTTGGCTGTGAACTGGTCGAGAAATTAGAAACATTGCCATGATGTCAGATCTAACTATTTATCTTCAATTTCACTATTTGTATTTATATCATAGGCTTTGTAATCTTAGTTAAATTGTATGAAACTATTAGCCTTTAAAATAGAAACAATATCAATTAACAGTATAATGTTAAAATAATAAAATATTATCGGAAAAACATTGTTCAGTTGACACGCATAACAAATTTCTGATTTTAGTTTACAAACTCTATTTAGAAAAACTTGCCAGTACCCAATAAATTGTCATTATAATATAATATAATTTTTTGTGGGTGAGTTCTCAATAGCATGATAATGTAGAATAACTTTCAGAACCAAACAAAATTTGTTAGTTTTTCGTTTGATTTAGTTTGTTTTTCTCATTCGAGTTAATCCGTCTTAGGATTTTCTCTCCAAGCAATATGGCGGCACTGTGGACGTAAATTATGAATTTTTTATTTTACTTTATTTAATGAATGAACCAATATTATAAATTAATATTAGCATTCTGCACTGAAGGTCGTCAGTAGCTACCCAACAAAACAAAAATGAAGAAAATCGGTTAAGAGACAGAGGAGAAAATGGTACCTAATAGTTTTGTCTTAGCCTATTTATATATAGATATTTAATGCAACTGATGAAGATTATCTTGCTTTCAATGGATTTTAAAACCTCGAAGAAATAATAACACTGAGAGGACTTTTTTATAAACTATTTTAAAACTTGATAATACTAAAATGTTGAAAATCAATGCTCTGTTAGTTTAGAAGAACATTTGTTAACAAATTGGCAACAGCGCAACGAGTTATAATGAGATTGATAACAAGTGTGGGACTGAGAAGTAAATAGTCATTACAGATTTCTTTAAAATACAAAATATGATTTTGTCTCATTAGAATTGCCGAATTTGTGGGCGATCTTAACGTTTACCAGTTATTGGGATTACTGGTGAATATTAGTTAACCTTATATATTAATGTATGTCTGAATACAACCCTAACAATTTATGTTAAACAAAATAAGAATGAATTTAATTTGAATTATTAGGGTAAAATACTTCTTTTAGGCCCTATAAAAAATAAATTCCCGTTATTTTCAACACAATAGCTACACTGATTTTTGGATATTATGATCAGTATTTCCTGCTTTTAAATATTTTTTTGTTGAATTATAAGAATTCTTTACCGGTACTAAATTTCAGAATCAGATGGTCATTCCTCGTTATCATACCTTTCAACACGTTTCTTCAAAAATCGGCGTCCCCTCAAAACTATACATTTAATTTTGTTATTTTTAGTAACGATTCCACAATATATTTTGTTGTCTTTTCTGTATGTTGACCTGTGATTACCAGCTTGGAATATCGCCACACGAATTCGTAAATTAAATTTTTTATAACAATTACGAAACGCGTTTATAGAAATTTTAGTACCCACTTAATGCAAAACAATATGTTGTCTCTGAACAGGACCTGACATTAGTAGCACGCAGAAAATAGAAATTCGGAGAAAATGTTTTCGAATTCAAAACTTATTACTGAATGTTTCAAGCAAAGGACTCCGATAATTCTATTTGAAAATTTGCTTTCGGCCTAGTTAGTAAATTGTTTGTTGAAATGTTGCTATTGGTATGCAAAAAAAATATCGTTGCAACCCAGTTCAAAATTGTTCTACACTCAAGATACAAGAGACCAAGCTGCTACCGCCTGACGAAGATATGATCAAAAACACGTTTTGCCCTCAGCCAACCCATCTGGCTGATTAGCATCTGACTTAAATTGCTAATACCTGCAGTGTTAAATGAGTTCTCAACCACGGAGCAATGCAACAAACTCAAAACGATTAAGGCTGGGCACAGACCTACCGTTCCTGTTTTGTTTTTATAAGAACAGAAAAGAAACCGGGTCGTCGCCACACACTTTCCGGTCGCGGGCTTTCTTAATTTGCCCTCAGTCGTAATCTAGCGCTTGTGGTAGACACATCGAATATATCATATTTCGTAATAGAAGATGACGAACCGATCAAAAGCACAGTTGTAGGACAACTGTGGTAAAATAGCCGGCGCCGGGTTGCAACCGGGCTGTGTGTGCCGATATATGGAGTTTGCATGTAATCCATGACTTTCTTACCGGTGAGAACGTTCTTACCGGGGACTCTGGCCGGTTGCTTTCTGACCGGGCGTTCTTGCCGTTCCGGATCGGTAGGTATGTGACGAGTGATATACTTTGCATTGCGTTCTAGCCTTCCGTTACAATTCTTTTCTGTTCTGTTCTTATGAGAACAGAACAGAAACGGTAGGTCTGTGCCCAGCCTAAGGTAAACCATTTTTAATAGGATAGACCACAAATAATGATAAAATTCGATTTTGTGTTTATTTTGACCCTAAACAACACGATTCGCATCGTTTATGTACTTTCAGAAGTTTCTAGATCGGAGCACTTGTCCCTTTGTTATCTAAACACAAGGCAATTTGGATCTTGGTTAACCCTGACCTTGCTTTCTAAACCTTAGAAAAAGTTACATTAGAGTTAAATTTGACACAAAAATTATACTCCCCACTAGTTATGTTTATACTTTGAGCAAATGATTAACAAGCTTTCATCTGCACACTGTGAATATTTTATAATCTTCACGGCATAAGCAAAGTACTTTAAAAGGATACGGAACCATTATTTATTGAAAATGAGGGGTTTAGCTTTAGCCATTGAAACTGATTTCCCTTCGTAGTGAAGTAATCAGGAATAGCGCTACTTTATTACAAACTTCCTCATCGTACATGTATATCCATTCTGTTAACAGCCCCGAAAATCCTTTAACCCAGCTTGTATGTTGGAAGTAATCTCTTCTCATGTGATTTATTTCAGTTTCTATGTGATGCAAAATGAAGTTCACCTATTTCGCAACTCCTAAATACCCTCGCGGTTTTCTGCCGGTATAAACTCACATTAGGTAGATGCAATAAAATTCAACACATGAGCTCGGAAGGATCTCATGCAGTTAGCTTTAGCTAGATATAAATAAAATACGTTACAAGCTCCTGAAATATTGTTTCGCTTGGCGTTCCAGAGAAGTGGAAAAAGTAATAAGAAGTGGATGGACATACTGTCGAGAAGCTCCGCATTTAACTGTCTATTCTAGAAGTCAACGTAGATCTTTACATATGAGATTCTTTGTCCAGTTATGTGAAATGCAGCGGTACACAATGCCAAAATAAATATTGTGTCCGACATGGTCTATATTTTTCTTTTAAATTGCGTTTCATGTACCGCTTATAACAAAAGAATTCTCTAAAATCTTGCCAATGAAAACTTATATATATATTCTGGATGCTTAAACATTATACATCACCACTAACGTATTTAGTTTGTACTATTCGTTAGTACGTGTGTTTGGTTACTCGTTGGTCCTTTTCTGTTTTTTTATTCTACCCTTGACTAAACAGGTAATATCTACTTTAAACCATTGTCCAAGATTTTGCCGGAAGTATCATTGGAGCTTTGTCGTTTATGGTGGTTCTACCATGATAACATCCACTTATTTCCTGTACTATAATTGTGGCATCTATGGTTTTTATTTTCTTTGGGAATAAAACTACAGAAACTTAAAAGTCGTTATGTTTAAGAAAGTCCAAACGTTTCAAAGTCTAAATCAAATCCTGTGTTCAGTGGTATTAACACAAATGAACAAGAAATTAAAAAATTAAAAGGATTCGAAATGACAAATTTCGTAAATCACAATTTGACTTTAAGGTTTGTCAATCAAACTGATGTAACTAAGGGAATTTACTGCAACCTTGATATATACAGGGTAGCACTAAAACTTCTAAACAAACTTCTTTGAATTTGGAAGAATTTGAAAAAGTTATCTTTAGAATTTCATGAAGCGTTCCTAGGTGCGACTTTGTTATAAGATACTGCATTCGCTAAAAATGAGACCAAAGAAACTCTGATGTTCCGAGATCTCATTAAAGTCATAAGGGAAAAACCTAGGAAATACCTTATGAACTATCCCGATATAGGTTTGTTCAAAAGGACATTACCCTTAATAATTTCATCCTTGATTATTGGTTACCAGGAACGGCTGAATTGTATAAAAGTACTAGCTATACAATCGAAAGACTGAAAAGAGTAGGAAAAAGATTTAAAGCAACTGTCAAAACAAGACACACACTGATATCAATTTTATCAAAAACTAAACCAAATAACGTAACACAAAATTCAAGAAATTGCACTTATAAGATTCTTTGCGAATGTAAAAATTTTATATTACAGACATCTCTTGACCTATAAATATTACACACACGTACACAAAAATTATAGAAAGGAACTGCAATTGAAACGTCAAAAATTTTCACATTCAACCATATTACACAAAAAAAGAAGACAACACAAAACGAACGAATACTTCTATTGAATTCAGCCGTTCCTGGTTACCACTAATCAAGGCTGAAATTAATAATGGTAATGTTCTTTTGAACAACCCTATATCGGGATAGTTCATAAGGTTTTTCCTAGGTTTTCCCTTATGACCTCATTTTTGGCGAATGCACTATGTTATAAGAAAGTCGTACCTAGGAACATTACATAAAATTCTAAAGATAACTCTTTCAAATTCTCCCAATTTGAAAGAAGCTTTGTTATTTCACATGATCTTGAGAAATTTTAATGCTACTCTATGTATATCAAATTTGCAGTAAATTCCCTTATTTACATTAGTTTGACTGTCTAGCATTAACGTCAAATTGTGATTTACGAAATTTAACACTACGAATCCATTTAATTTTTTAATTTCTTGTTCATTTGTGTTCATACCATTGAAAACGGGGTCTGATTTAGACCTTGAGACTTTTGGACTTTTTGAAAGATACAGACTTTCAAGTTTATATGGTATTACTCCCAAAGAACTCAGAAAACTCAGAAACTTACACATTCGAAAACTTCAGAAAGTTAAGCGTCTGATTAAAAGTAAACCCATGGTATCCTGCTTGTGCTGAGTTTGTACTCAATACTTGCCTCTTGGACTTAAAGGATAATACTGGCGTAACAGTTTGCCGGTTTTGCTTTGCTGCTGATAGATGTCGTCATTGGGCTGGATTTCTGAGGCCCTCACAACTTTGCCTTTAAAATTAAATTCCGGAATTATCGAATACGAGGTTACTCTCTTGGCCGTTAAGCATAGTTGGCGAAAGAAACATTATAGTTTGGTGTTATTTCTCCTTGTGGCCTGCTTAAATAAGTTTTTCTTATCACATCTTTCGCTCACGGAATTCAGTGGAAGCATCTGGGTAAGCTAGATTTACCATTCCTCGGGTTTCAGTATCAAATTACTGTTTTCTCCAGGTATTTCTGTTTCTGCACTTATAATTTTGGCTTAAAATATGCTGCCGATAACTGTTATTGTGAACTAAAATTAATTCATCAGAATCTTCCTCCAGTGCTTTGGATTACTATTAGTGCCAAAGCTCTCAGAAAAATCACAAGATCTATAATGTTTGCTATTAATCCATCTTCAGGCCAAAGAAACTGCTTCAAAATGTTTTTATTACCGATAGTGCTGCTATGGCATCCTGATTTAATAGCAATGTGTTTTTTTAGACTTTCTATTCTAGCTAGGACGTGGTCGGTCAGAAATAACTCAGTCTGGTATCAGCTTCTTGAATTTCGTTTTATTCTTTGTCCTCAATATTGACCCTACACTTTGGTTTTACCAAACTTCATTAATTAACTCATCCATATTACATTTCAGTTCAGTTATTTTATTATTATTGTTTCTTGTTTCGTTTTATTGTAGGATTGACTAGAATATTTCCTAGATATTTTCTCCTAGATATTTAAAGAACATTTTGTAGTTTATCATCCGTGAATGTCGTGAGGTTGCATTTTGTATATACATTTTGTATATATATATATATATATATATATATATATATATATATATGGTTTTATTATCTGACTTGTACTTTTTCAATCAATGATTTTATTATTCATTCTAATATAGCCTGAATAATTTGCTCTATATAACTTTGTTTCAGTAATTATTTGTACTGAGCGTTCTATCATTTTTGTTCTTATACTTTTTTATAGACTCATTATCATTGTTTTTTGCTTCACAGTAAGAGAATTCATAATAAATATTCATGCTTTAACACCAGTTATGTACTGGATGCTATCTAGTTAATGCATTTCCATTCAACTTGTTAATAAATTAGTATTCAATATAGACGTCAATAATGAAGTGTCTTTTGGTGGTCAGCGGCATAATTAGCATTTGTTACTTGCTAACAAAAGCCAAGAATACACGTTGAAATATTTTTGTCCTATTGGTAATATTTCACCCAATCTTTAATATTTAACTATCCACCTTATTGTCCAAATTAACACTGTTTACCGCATTTTAGATGTTAAAAATATAGTTTATAACTCAGGGAAAAAAAAACAAAAATCCACCCAGTAATAATTTGAAAAAATGCTTTTATCAGTGTAGATAGATATCACAAGATTTTCATTATTTTCAAATATTTTACCTGGCTGCTTTCGAACAAAATTCCTCTAAAAGGTATTTTGATTTGGGTAGTCAGATGACTGCCGTTAAGAAAATTGCTACTAATGAATTGTTCAGGTGATAAATCACCGAATCTGCCACCCAAATGGCCGACGATGTGGGTGTAATAAATCAACTAACCAACTAAGTGGTACATACGAGTTTCAGTGTTGGTAATTTCGAAATGGATTACACTTTAGTTGTTTGGAGAGTCTAGCTTTTCGATTATAATTGTGGAAGGATCATAAAACATCTGGTAAACATCGTAAATAATATTTTTATGTAACAATTACATGGAAATAAATATAATAAAGGTAAAAAGTTTAGGGGTTAATTATCATTGAATCAATATATTTTATGTATCAAACATTCTTAAGTTTTTTCAAAAAAATTAGTTTTTTTTTATTTGTGTAAACTAAAAAATTAATACCCATGGATTCGAATAAGAATAAATATTCAATATAAAACACAATAGCTCAAATGATTTCACATTACTATTAACATTAAAATTCCTTCAACTTCCACAACTTATAGTTTTGCAACCTGACAAATCGAATGAAATCGTAGTTATGTATGCTACAGTTTATAGTGCAAACTATTTCAAATCTATATTAAACTTTTTACTACTAACCTCAAAGTGGTTTACTTACAAATGCAAAACTTATAAATGGTTATGCTAAGTGTGCCTCAATATCCAGTGTACCTGCTCAGATATTCTTGGAAGACCTATGGAATACTGTAATAGGAAACTTGGACTTCGGTATACCCGTCTTTTTCATAAATGTGGATTGACTGTATATTGACAATTCTAACAAATAAAATTCAAATTATATTAAACCAGTTCAACGGCTATCACAAGAAACTCAGATTATTGAAATTGAGACAAACGAAATCTTTTTTTTTTATATGACATTGCACCACCAAAAACAACAAATAGAACCTCATGGTGTACATATATTGCATGCTCACATTTTAAGTCACAACATCCAGTCCATAAAAATGAACCATTACAAACCTTAGCCTTAAAATCAAAGTGCTTAAAGGAAACAAGTATGCTTATCAATTTATAGACTCATTATTTTAAAAATGAATACACAAATTTTAACAAAACAAATATATGTCAAAAATATGTAAAATATCTACCGCTAACATACAAAAATATTTTTAAGGGAAAATGTTTCACAATAAGCCAGAGGAGTTTTGTCAGTCCAACAGCCAAGCTACTAAAAAGTCACGTTTGATTACGAAAAAGCAAAAAATTAATTAATGAATATATTAAAGTGATTTTTTTATATATGTTAATTATTTATGGGGAAGAATGTACGGGGAAGATTTTAAAATGAAGTATCGTAGTACTTAATAAAAAAATGTAATATGTAAGATATAAATAATAAACTCGAATACTTTAACTAAATTCTTCTTCATTGTAACATTCTTATTTGTCTTACATTACTTTGCAACAAAATTAGACATTTAGCATTTAATTGAACTTTATATTGTGATGAAGGTAGTTGACTGACGAAACAATTGAACAATGTTCAACTTTAATAAATACGAGGAAACCACCACTTCACATATTTCAATTTAGACCTAATTTCTTTCATTATGTCTCTGTAACCGAAACCACATTTATCAATGAATAATTTTATTAAAGCAAAATTACTGTAAAAATATTCACTTAGCATTTGAATTTTGAACAAATTTTAACGAATTACTGTGGGTTAAAATTACCGTGGTCTTCTAATTAATGAAGACCTTAACGACGACAAGAAATTTCATATTCACAATACAACTCAATTTAAAAACTCTAATTAATATATTTCGAAAACGTTATTTAAAAAGCCTGATGGCAGTGAAGTTTTATTCCATTTCAGTACCTAATATGAACTGATGTTAAATCGGCTAAACCGCTGCTCTATTCAAACAAGCAAGTGACCCGAAGGCATACTGAAGTAACCAACAGCAACAAGGATATATGTGTTACCGCTCATGAATTCTGGAAATGGTTTGGCTAGTTCAATTTCAGAACTAATACCCACGTTTCATTGTTTTTCCATCCACTCTGTTTTTGCGCTCCCTACTACCTGAAATTACATCATTCTCTTACATAGTCGAAATAGGTTACTCAATAGAAGCGTTCTCGTACTTTGTCGAGTTTTTTACTTAAACCTAACTGATCTCCAGTAACGACATTGTGTAACTTCTTTAAGATGGCGTATACCACTTTATTGGTAATATCAACTGGGATTTGATTTCCTTCCTATCGGTTCTTTCCCATAATATTTCAAAATACCGTTCTCAACTTAAAGAGAATCCCATTATTAGTTATTCTGATTTATTAAGAATTTTATTAGGTTGAGATGGATTGGGGTTGGTGTCATATTGGTTGGTTATTTATTATCAGAATAACAACAACGTTATGAGTGCCATCCCCTTTTCTTGGTATCGAGGCTTGCCCATTCCTTCGTTCCTTTTTGTCAAAATTGGTGCAACGCCTGGGTCTGGGTGTGCACTGGTTTGTAGTCCAAAAGTATGTTGTGGCACAATCTCTTTAAGGGAAACGTCTTTTCCATACTTAACTTGTTGACCATATTCGCCACTATGCTGATTATTGAAGAGATACTGCCTTTTTTTTTGGTAAGACGTTTGACGCAATTGACTCTTTATGGAAGAAGACAGCCTAACTATACAATTCTTTTGAAAATATCATGTTCGTTCACAGTGGAAACATTTTATGCTGGTAGTAAGTATTGGGCCCACTCATCAACTTTTGTAGTTTAGAAGCATCTCCAATTGCTATATAATAGTATGTTCTCAATTGAAATAATGACTAGATTAAATTACAACCTGACAGAGCTGGCCACCTGGATATTCTGTTTCAGCCAATATATATATATATATATATATATATATATATATATATATATATATATATATATATATATATATATATATATATATATATATATATGTAATTTGTGTTGTTCTCTTCTTTTCATTCAATTCACTAATTTTAGGTTTAGGGTCCAGGGTGGTAATATTTGACCAACATTTTCATGTAACAATCTTTCTCCGCCATTCTCTAGTTTATACGTGAAGCCTTCAAACATTTTCCTCTTTCTGTCGTGATATTTAAAACTTACTATAACTTTTAATAATTTTTACTAGGTATTTTCATTAGTAAATAATCCCAAAATAAAAAAATATTTTTCATCTTATTTTTAGAAATTTTGTATAAATATTTATAAACAATTTCTATATGTCCAGGGATATATGTTTATCCTTTTTCGCATTGCCATGATAAATACAGTATTATCGTTATGATTAATTAATGTGTCATAATCTGGCTTGCGAATGTATGCAATAAACGAGGGAATATAACACAAAACAAATGTATTCACATGTAACAATTAACAAAATAAGGTTCATTTGGATGTTTCATAATGGCGCGCTGAATATAAATTTAAACTCACACGATTACCCTGATGTTCTTACCCACAACTCTAACATTATGTAAATATATCAGATTGTTGATGTTTATTGCAAGACATGCATTTAAAACGTTTTGTCTTATCATTACAGAATAAGGTATATATTGAAAATCAAAAATATACGGTTTAACGGCAAATTTAAATATAAGAAAAATAATAATTTTAAATATTATTATTGTTTGCATCTGCTTCTATCTCAATATAATTTAATGATTATTCATGTTTAAAACAAGAACAAGTACACTGGCTAACAAGTATATGAATTGAGATAAATGTTTCATTAATAGCTATTAGTAAAAATAAAGGTATTATGAATGTATTGTTAAAAACTAATTAATGTATTGCATCTGGTCTTTAATATCTATGTATATATTCAATTCAATTTGTTCTGAAGGTAAAAATTTCGTTGAAAGTTTCCCCTATATTAATAGGTAAATACATACACTCAATACTTACAAATAAAGATACAGATATACCTAAATACATACAAGTCAAGACACTAAAAAGTGGTTATAGTGATGGTATTCTTTTTTTTGTAGCTTCAACAGAAGTTATAGTTTGTTGCTTTATTACAGGCGAACTTAGGAATATTGTATTTTGCATGCTGTCAAGTATCACAGCTGTTGTTTTTTCTTGAATTGTGAAAAAAACTGCTTAAATTTATATTTAATTTCGAAAAATGGTAGTTATTGCTAAAAAACAGGTCTGTAAGAGAATATATTACACCTATATAAACAGTTTGAATACCGTAATTTTTAATCGAATTGAGTAGATTATAAAATCCTTAAATTGAATTTTTAGTAAGCTGTAGCTAATGCTTATGCAGTGGTAGATCTTTGAAACATGAATGAGGATACCTTTTTAATAATTTAAACAATTTGTAAAAATTCCAAAGCTATTTTGTTTCGTATATTTAGTTATATATATATTGATACGTATTGACTATATGTGAAAATTGTACTGATCTCAATTTTTATGTATTGAAATCAATCATAATTCAGCCATAACTAACATTTTCTTCATAAAAAAGGTACATTAAACATGTTTGAGAGAGGGAAGGCGATACAATATTTAAACTATAGAGTGGGATGGCATTTTAACTTCGGAATAGGAACTTATTAAATTACAGGGAAAAACTCATTTCTAAAATAATTAAATCTATGAAAATCCTGTTTGCGTAGAACATCTGCTTGCTGAGATAAAACATGATAGTATTTGTTTATATTGGAAAAGAACAAATGTTTTCCATTCCCTGTTATCTTGTAGTCATAGCCACATTTTGGGCTATTATGACAATTGTAAATCTCAGTGTTAAGAAATATTTTTCCCGTATGAAACAGCGACACCATCGACTTAATTATTAACCTCTTATGTTATTGCAAAAGTAATTTATGCCTCGTTGTTTAGACATTTCAAACGTAAACCTGTCAATCCGATCGGACAAAAATCGCATAACGTTCTAGTTATAGTTATTCATAAGGCAGTAACACTTACCAATACAAAAACTACTTACTACTCTACCCATTTTGATTTAACACTTTTTTTAAATACAAATTTACAAGGCTTTTCATCACACACCTTTTAAGAGTTGTTAGGTGTTTTTATTTTATTACTTTTTATTGCACCATTAATCCTTTTAGCCGAGCAGTTACTGAAATTTCCTACTAGAAAACGACACGAAAACATCTTTGGCGGATAGGACTGACGGATCGAAAAACACCTGAATGAATAATTTTAATACCCAACGAAAGCAAAAAAGCATACAAATTGGTAGATAATAACTTTCATCCTCACAAACTGTTTTGGGTAGTTGAAGGAATTGCCTGAATATATCTATTCATAAAAAACACATTTTAAAGAAGGGTACGAACTCAACGAGGGTGGTCATCTTTTGCGGACGACGGACATATAAAGACTTGTAACACAGCAGAATAAAAAGATACATATTGCAGGTATGCAGGATGTTTACAACGTTTACGTATACTGGGTGAGGTTAAGGCCTGATGAATTTATAGGTGTTTGGATTGGGGTTAAAATTACTTTGTTGGAGGTAAATGGACTGTAGTTTTTGGGTTGGCTTTATTTTGCTAAAAAACTCAATTTTGCCCTTCACCAGAAAGCTCTTACCTTGTCTACGAGTTAAATTTAGTAAAAGCCCTGAAAATCTGCCATCCATGTATTTGTCTGCCTTCAAGCGCGCGTAGCCTCCTTAACCCTGGGGCTTTAGGCCCAAGAAGACTGTCCATAATGTGATGTTTGTGATGTTGCGTAATGAGCACTCACGAGAGGTTTACAATAAATGAGTAATAGTTGCACACACACATTGGGGTTGCACTAGCGAGCACATAGGGTAAAGTTTCCCTTTGAGAGTTTAGAGAGATCTGTCCTAGTCGACAGCTGGACAGCGAGTCTCCAGATGTAAACTGTACGAGAGTCCAACCGCGAGTATAGATTGTCCGAAGTCACTAAGTTTTTTCCAAGCAATTGAGTTTATCTATATAAAGGCTGTCTCTTTTAAACTAGTTCTGAACAATAGACGTATACAGAATGTAAGTATGGAAGGTAAAGCAGCTGTCAGTATACTGGGTGTAAGGGTACAGAATATGTGTATATACATCTCAATGTTAATTTATAAATATAAATGATTTTAAAATATATTTGCTACAAAATAGTTGTAACTGTTTTTTAATATCCGATTATAAACCAATATATTTTTCAACAGTAAATATTCTTTAACCTGGAAACCAGAGAAGTTGGCGTGTATAAAATTACTTATAAATGTAGCAAACTGTTTTCGATATACACAAATTTACGGACCTAAAACTAGTAGCGACATTACTGTTTTAACATTGTAAAAAAAAATAAAAAAAGTTAATAATGAAAATAATATGCACCAAATTTTTAAATTGTTTCTAAATTTTTAAAATTTTAACTTTGTTATAACTGGAAATAGGAGGGAAAAATGTATTAAGGATCTTTGTTATTTATAAAAAGAATTTAATTTGTCGCCTCCAAAATGGTTTTAGAGCACACTGAAAACCGTAACTTCCTTAGTATCTCTATATAAACACCGATACTGAAAATAAAGCAATAGAAACTATTTGTAGACAGATATTCCATGCATTATTGAATATAATATTTTTCCGGACAAGAAATATTTGAGTGATATTTGTCACAAATATCAAATTTCAAGTTCGGACGAAAAAGGTCTCAAACGGGGGGAGGGGGTATCAACTACACGTCAAAAACAGAGAGATTGATAGGTAAGGCAAAAGAAAACAAATAAATAAATAACTCACACAAGGAAATCAATCAATTTGTACAGCTGTGTTCGACTTCAAACAAGTTTTTCGATTGCGATATCAAGTTTTATTAGGTGTATTCAAAGAATTTTTTTATTTATGTAGTCATGCCAAATAAAAATAATTCCAAGTAATATTGTTTAAAGGGAATATTCACATGTTCTCTCAAAAACCATAACGTTATGTCATTCTATGTAAAAAGAGCTTGAATGAAATTGTATGATTGCAGTGGAGACTAATTAACTGACTACAAACGCAATTTCCACAGTTTACGTTTTTTTTAACAGTAAATTGTGGAAATTGCAATTGTAGTATCAGTTAATATTATAATGAATTTCCACCAAGTATAAATTTAATAATATTATAATTTATATTATAAGAACTCCGTACAAGCAAAATATCAAATTCTTAGCTATATGCAAAGTTGTGTCACACGTAAACGCTTATGCACGGTGCGGGCGGTGCGATACGTCAATGTGATAATTATAAAATTCTTATATATATATATATATATATATATATATATATATATATATATATATGTTATATAACTTTATACTATGAACTTAGCACGAACTTATATCGCAACGATAGTTCAACACTCCCAGCTGACTCAGCGACGCGTGTGGTGTCATATTACGGCGCCGCCAACATCCGTGGGAATTGCAGCATCGACTTTGCTTATTCGGCATATTATATGTTATAAATTGTAAAACTGCTCTAATGTTGTATTCATTATTACTCAGAACTTTTGTCAGTTACATTGTTATTTTTCATTTTTATTTCAAAGTTATAATTTTATTTGTTTTAATAAAAAAATCTTTTTTAAAAAGTTAAATAATTGAAGTGTGATATAACAAATTGGCGCAGTCAGTAGGATCCGTCGACGTTACTAGAACACGAGCTTACTTCTAACTGGTAGCGGCGGATTCCTATCCCTCAACGGAGCAAACAACCTGGAAGAAGTCCCAACTGCGATAAAAAGGAGAATACGGTTCTTCCAATGTTCCTGTTGATGTGAGTAGTAGTGAATCGTCTAACGTTTAAGGTTTTAAAGAATTTATTTGATTGATTTATTTGATTATTTGATATTTGATTTAATTTGATTATTTGATTGATTTATTTGATTTTCTTGATTTGAATTGAGATATTATTTGATTATTTGAATTGAAATATTTATTTGATATACCTTGATTTACTTTTATATATTTATTTTATTGTTTCATTCTTTACCATTCTATTATCCAAAATATCGTTTATTACCCATTTATATACATTCACTTAATAATTTTTATACTATATTTTATTTGAAACCCATTTTACAATCCCTCGTTTATTTTATTCTTTTATTATTTTTCAACTTGGGTATACTGTTAATTCTAACACATCGAAATGGCACAAGCAACAAACAATGTAGTTTCTGATGAAACCGAAAAGTACCGGTTATCGGAAATATTTTCTATCATTCCGGAATTTGAAGGCGACCAGATCTCCTTGGCCACCTTCATACACGCATGTAATTGTGCGTACAATATGTCGACTGCAGAGCAAAAATCTGCTAGTCATTCATATTAAAAATAAACTTAGAGGCAAAGCGGCTCAGTTGGTCAACTCGAGAAACCCCGCTTCATATTTAGAAATTAAACAGCTTTTGACACTACATTTCGGACATTCACGCAATCTGTCTTCTTTGATTCACGATCTCCAACGCCTCAAACAACTTTCTAATGAGTGTCCTCTCTGACCTTTTATAATAGGCTTCAGGTTTTGAGTGCGAAAATGCACTCATGCATCCAAAAATGCTAACCAATGAACAAAAGACGCTTAGACAACCCTTGTAGATACGATGGTTCTGAATACACTTCTTACAGGATTAGAACCACGTCTAGGCCAAATAATTCGTGCCAGCAATCCCAAAGACCTGCTGGAGGCACACTCTCGAATCAGACGAGAACTTCAGTTGTCATATTTTGAAGAGCAAAAAATTCACAAATCTGCTCCTCCTAAACCCACATTTCAGGTCCGAAAACCCATTCAACCACTGAAATGTTTAAATTGTGGTAGATTAGGCCACATTGCAGTAGATTGTCGGTTGCGGCAGCAAAACAACCCTCAATCTTACAACCAAAATTTTAGACCTAATTTTACAGGGCCAAATCAAACTTCGAGGCCAAATCCACCCCCAAATAATCCCAACCATCAAGGTCCACCATTTCGACTGACAAATTTCCAAAGACCCCCGTTTAAACCAAATCAATTCCGACCGTCTGTAATACAGACCAACCCTCACTATCGTCCAGAAAGGACACATCATTTTAACCACCATCAAAATGGTGAATATTCTCAACATCCTGAAAGCGATTACGGTTATTATACTGATAATAACCAACACTATTTTGACGACATCAGTCAAAATTATGTAAGCCCTGAATTCGAAGAAATACCAGACGATACCCCCATTGAAGCTTTCAATACCGACGAATACCAGTATTTTCTAGCTCTCCCGAGCCTAGATCAGCCCCCCGATTCGACAACTACCATTTCCGAAGTCCAAACCCAAATCCAGAATTTGAATCTGGAATATTTCAACCCAAATGCCAATTTCCCGGAACAAGCATTTATCTAAGTCCTCTTTTAACGGTAAACTCTAAAAATCTTTATTACATTAGATTACATACTGGTATCCCCATTTTCAAAGAACACACCGTTAAGAATTTCCGTCAAAGATTTCAAAGTTTTCGGGAAAAAGTGACAATCCAAGGTATTACGCACGAGAAAATCAGGTCAGTAAAGTTAGCACCGCCATTTTACAGAAACTCAAATTAAAACATATGGGAATTACGAGCTATTTAGGAGCTCTTGATTTTTACCTAAATTGATTTTTGAGCTCAATATTTACTATGGAAAAAGTGCAAAAAACTATTGGCGGTGCTAACTTTACGTAAAAACAAACAAAAAAAAATTGTGAGGCGTCTCAAATTAGGAGCTATTTACGAGCTTTTAATTGACGTATTGAACGTCAACCCCTAAATTTGTCTAAGGGGTAAAAACCACCCCCAAAAAAATATTGAATTTTAATTTTAAATTTAAAATCTATTAAAATTATCTACGATTTACGAGCTCTTTCCTGGTGTAATGCACATAAACATTTAAAAATGTCTAAGGGGTGAAAACAACCCCCCAAGTATGCAGTTTTTTCGAATTTTATGATTATTAAATTTTGAAAATACTAGCATGACCTACGATTTACGAGCTTTCCAACGGTATATTACACGACTACATTCAAATTACTGGAAGGGGTGCAAACCACCCTCCAATTATGCAGTTTTTTCAAATTTTATGATTTATAAATTTTAAAAAATACCAGCATGATCTACGATTTACGAGCTTTCGAACGGTATATTACACGATAACATTCAAGTTACTGGAAGGGATGCAAACCACCCCCCAATTATGCAGTTTTTTCAAATTTTATGATTTAAAAATTTTGAAAAATACCAGCATGATCTACGATTTACGAGCTTTCCAACGGTATTTATAATATAATAATTTATAATATTTTTGCATAATTATTTTAGTCCATTTTCAAATATCTAAATTTAGAACGTTATTTTTGGCCTATTAAAGAATTTTCATTTTAAATTTTGATGAAACATTCGAAAAAGCCTTCTTGCCGCTGTTTGTAATGACCTTTTCTGTAGCATGGAAAAATAAATTTGAATACACTGATTATGTGAATATATTGAAAACAGTTCTCTGATAATTAATATCTAATATTTGATTGGTGCCACTGGTTCTAGTCGAGGCAATATATTTTATTAAAGCAGTAAAAAATTCGTAATGTGGTATTTTCTATTGCAGGGGTTACTTAAATTCTTGAATCACATAAGTAATATACGCCACTCTGTACTCATCCTTTACGTTCAAATTCATATATAATATACTTCATTATACAATTAATCGCTATCATTTGACTTTTGAACATTTCTTTTTGAAATTCAAGTACGTTGAATTTCTCTCAATAAGTAGGTATTTATATATTTATTATCAATAAACATTTTAACAAAAAAATCTAATATATTTTATGACATTAACCAGTAATTTCAAATGTGAAATCGTCCATTTATGGAAATTTTACTGAGTTATTAGTTACAGGTAGGAATATTGGCACCTAGATGGCGAGACAACACATTTGTTTAATTCATTCAAGTACCTTTGATCTTTTATGTCTTCCTATTTGTATTTTTGGTTTGCTATGAATAATCTGATTATTGTGGGTACAAAAATAATAGTTGAAAGAATAAGAACGAAATACATTGTGGTGATTTTGAAGTGGTCCTGCAATGTATCATTGAAGAGGTACTAAATCATAATTTATGTTGCTAGTTTTCTAAATTTAAGAACTACAAATTTGGAAAAAATTGCATAATTTGGGGGTTGTTTGCATTCGTTACAATAGTTTGAAAGTAAGTGTTATATATCCTTGAAGAGCTTCTAAATCGTAGATTAAGCTGTTTTGAAAATGAACAAAATCACATAATATCCCTTTCCAAAAATTTTAATGTAGTATTTTAAAGCTCGAAAATCGTAGATTTTGCTCATATTTTTCAAAATTTATAAATCATAAAATTGGGAGGAGGGGGGGCATGCATCCTTTCCAAAATCTTGAATGCAAACGTATAATATCCCGTTGAAAAGCTCGTAAATCGTAGATGATGCCGGCAGTTTTTGAAATGAAAAAATTACATAATTTGGAATAACTGGTAAATTTAGTGGGTTGTTTGAACCTCTCCCAGTAATTTGAATGTGGTCGTGTAACATGCCGTTGGAAAGCTCGTAAATCGTAGATCATGCTGGTATTTTTTAAAATTTATAAATCATAAAATTTGAAAAAAATGCATAATTGGAGGATGGTTTGCATCCCTTCCAGTAACTTGAATGTTGTCGTGTAATATACCGTTGGAAAGCTCGTAAATCGTAGATCATGCTGGTATTTTTTAAAATTTATAAATCATAAAATTTGAAAAAACTGCATAATTGGAGGGTGGTTTACACCCCTTCCAGTAATTCAATGTTGTCGTGTAATATACCGTTAGAAAGCTCGTAAATCGTAGATCATGCTGGTATTTTTCAAAATTTAATAATCATAAAATTTGAAAAAACTGCATAATTGGGGGGTGGTTTGCATCCCTTCCAGTAATTTGAATGTAGTCGTGTAATATACCGTTGAAAAGCTCGTAAATCGTAGATCATGCTAGTATTTTTGAAAATTTATAAATCATAAAAATTGAAAAAAACTGCATAATTTGGGGGTGGTTTGCACCCCTTCCAGTAATTTGAATGTTGTCGTGTAATATACCGTTGGAAAGCTCGTAAATCGTAGATCATGCTGGTATTTTTCAAAATTTAATAATCATAAAATTCGAAAAAACTGCATACTTGGGGCGTTGTTTTCACCCCTTAGACATTTTTAGATGTTTATTTGCATTACACCAGGAAACAGCTCGTAAATCGTAGATAATTTTAATAAATTTTAAATTTAAAATTAAAATTCAATATTTTTTCGGGGGTGGTTTTTACCCCTTAGACAAATTTAGGGGTTGACGTTCAATACGTCAATTAAAAGCTCGTAAATAGCTCCTAATTTGAGACGCCTCACAAAATTTTTTTGTTTGTTTTTCTGATAGGTAAAACCTTGTAACCCTTGGAAACAACTAGACAATGTGCCTACGAAAAGTCAGAGAATTATCGAAAACGGCACCAAGGTCACGAATTGAACTTACTCGCTGTATCGTTTGTGAATTAATAGCGTATGAAATGATTATAGGTTGTGAAATTTTTGCAAAAGTAATAATTAAACCTTTATTGATATTCAGGTTAAGATCGTGGCTAATACACCAGGCAAATAAAGAGTTTAAATCGGATTGGAGTAACATAGCATAATTGCAAGTTGCAGTTTCTTTAAACAGTTTAAAATCATCAGCGTACATTAAGATATTACAATGATTAATAATTTGCCAATATCATTAATAAATAAATTAAAAAGAAATGGTCCCGCGTGAGTGCCCTGTGGAACTCCCGAAGACACACTTATAATCCTGGAAATAATACCCCCACTTTAACATAATGGTATCGGTCTGAGAGAAACTCTTTGTCCACTCTAAAAGTGGCCCATTAAATCCTAGAGCATGAAATTTGCCCAAAATTATTCTGTGGTTAAATCTATCATACGTTTTAGCGAAATCCGTATAAACAGAGTCAACTTGTAGTCTATTCTCCAAAGTCTGAACGGGGGGGCTTACTAAAAAGACTCGTACTCGAAAAAAATCCATGCTGTTCGTTTATAAAAATGTGTTTAAATTGCCATGATAAGAATTGAGAGAAAATATAGCCCAATAATTTCGGGATCTCCGATTGCAAGTATACAGCTCGGTAATTCTCAATATTTTCTTTAGATCTACCTTTGTAGATTGGCTTCAGGTAGCTATGTTTCCAAAAACTGGGAAACTTTCTGGATGACAGTGATAAGTTAAAAATTGTTTTCAGAGGAAGAGTGTAGACAGAGTTTATTAAAAAATGCGAGTGAATACCATCAGGGCCACACGAGAGCAAGTATTTGGAAGTTTATCCGAAGTTCATTAATTCTGCTAATGATGTCTGCTACAGTTACACAAAATGAAGACAAGTTAACACAGTTTTCATAATGAAAATGAGGCACGTTAATGTTCTGATACCCAATATATAAACCATTGAAAAGTAGGTAGATATTTTTTCTCAATACATTCTAAAAGACCTGCAGCTTCCTCAGCCCCGTTGCTTATTTCATCCTTATAAAACATGGATTTCGAAAGATTAAAAGACTTTTTCATGCCATTAATATATATAAAACTTCTTGGATTGTGATTTAAAGTATTGTCAATATTATTAAAGTACCATCTGTATCAATTATTAATGACATCTTGACAAATGCCTCTGATATGTGAAAAAAACAAATAATCATCATAACTATTAGTTGACTTAAACTTTTTATGCGCTGCCTTCTGTTCAGCTATCAGATGATGCAGCTTACTAGAAAACCAAGCAGGATAAGGCGAAGACTTAAATCGTTTAACAGGCACTTGTAAATTAATAGCCGAATACAAGTTATCATAAAAATAAGCCACATCTGATTCAATATCCCAATTTAACACACTATACGTCGAATACAAGTCATACAATTTTAATCATAGTCTGTTCAGTTAAACACTGAACATTTGTTAACGTAAAAATGCAATAATATACAAAGTTGACGGAGAAAATTTAGAGCTATTGGGTGGTGAGAGTTTAATATCCTGCGGAGTATAGAGAGACGAATTCTATATTTGTTTAACGTCACATAAAAATTGCAGAACAAATTGCTTGTACAGGGTGACTCATTAATAGTAAAAAATATATGCCCTCTCTTTATTTATGGCCCAGACTTTATATTAGATGAAGCACAACCAAGAAATTATCAACGTTGTAATAAAAAATTGATTATTTCCAAAAAAAACATGTTAGGTATTTTTTTTAAATAACCAGAACGAAAATAAGTCTATCATGCGACAACTGATACAATAATGAAGGATTTTCGATGTTTAACACCCTTTGTCTCGAAAACTAGTCATAGAATTTGTTGTACTGAGCTTATGGACTCTTTTTATCAGAACATCAACTCCAACAACATACCAACATGTCAAAAAATTTTAGGGAAGTCCAATTTTCCATAAGAAAGGTGCTTGGTCCTTTATAATTAGATAGTTTATTATTTATTTAAAAAACTCTAGTGCACTATTTTCTGCTTATTACAAACTTACTATATCTACTTATATAAATATTAATTCTTTGATCCTTGAACTTTTTTGTAACTTCTACAACACACCAAATTTCGGAAAATTTGACAGAAGTCCATTTTTCCATAAGATCTCACAAAAAGTGCCTTCTCATTTGATAAGCAAGATATAAATTCTTTTTATATTCTGTTGATTTATTCCGAGAATTTAGAATTAATCTTCTAATCAAGGAATTATGGGTAACAGTACGGTAGTGTACAATGCAGTCTGGAGTCGTAAAAGGTCAGTTAGAGAAACAATTTTACTATTGTAAATGTAAATTCTGTGCCACGGCATATATTTGACAGGCCAGCCCTTAGTTACATCGTCCTAAAATAATTTTAAATATATCAATTTTAAATCTAGAGTTTATTATATATTCTGTAGAAATATACGACATAGTCTGAATTGTGGTACGACCAACAAGATTATTTTCAAAGTTGTTACTCATTTCAAGCGTTAATGCAGAAGCACCTGTGGAATCAAAACTAGATGTTCATTTATCACGTTGCAGCGACCTTTTGAGTAGTGTGCGTGATTCCTCTAATCCTGGTTTTCGCTTACAATGAATGATGAGTACACACAATATGTAAAACTTTATACTGGTGCATAAATGTCTCACGACGGTTGGTTAATCACGGACTCGCTGGTGATAAAAATTTGTCAAGATGAGACACTTTTTAATATGCAAATAAGGTCTATAAATTAATTCCAAATATAACAAAAATATAAAAAAAGTTAGGCATATACTACAAATTTCTTCTCCAGTTTAATTACAACTAACATATTCTTCACTAAACATAATTTATCCAACCTTTGAGGGTTTTTTTGCAGTACTATATGAACTGAAATCATTTCACCATCATTCTGATGGGTGGTTAGACATTTAATCCAGCAAATCCAATTAGCAAAACTTTGGCGCTATTTTTAACATGCAATCAACACGTGAATATTTTGTCGTTGTTATGGCATCAATTGTTCTCCACTTAGAAGACTAAATCCTCTCGGGCGACATTTTCATTTGGGGCTCGGTGCGTGTTTTCGTATAAGTCGAGCGTGAACGGGGAGGGGCAATCCATCTTCTTCAAGAGCAAGGATGTCGCCTGAAGGAACAACTTCTTGATAACCGAATATAATGTTGATTTATTACGTGGTTTCGTTAGGATTTCCTTGCTTCCGGCGATGTGAGCGTAATAATTGGATGTCAGGAAAATGGGTACTAGAAAATTTTCGCACACCTGTGACACCATAACGCTATTAGAATATAGTAAATTTCAATATTCGTAAAAATAATAAAATATGTAGATAATTATCTTGAAGACGACATTGACAAATATTCTGAGGTGTAAAATATTTGAATATGTGGTGGTTTGCTGTGATGTGAACCCCTACCGAGTTCCTTGCCAAATATTTCCCATATAGAGTTCTATGAGGTGTTATTACTGCGCCTTTTTATCCTCACTACTTTTCTGTGACAGACAAGTATTTGGAAGTTGTAATGGAACAAATTGTCATTGTCAAGTTTATTATTCTCCTTTCGGATTTGATGTGTTGTGTTTTCCAATACAAAATTGTACTTATTAGTGAACATCCAAGAAATAACGCAAACAAAAACCCACAGTGATTGAGAATGGCTTGGAGCTTATCGACAAACGATAAGAGTACCCAATATACAATACACACATATGAACACACTGTTTTCTTGGGTGACTAATTGATCACATGGTAGAGATATTTTTTCTCAATACATTCGTGAAGAAGACTTTCTGCAAGAGTAATCGGGCAATTTTCGAAACTGCTGTGTTCAATTACAACTTTCAAATACTAATCTGTTTCAGAAGGAGATAAAACTTCAATGGGGAGACAAAAATCAAAGACCTCCTCAATAATCATTTACCCATTATTATTATTATTAAAGGTTTAATATATTATATAGTAATTATTATCAATACATTAAAATCCTTACAAAAAGGAAACTGGTTCAAACATGTTTAGACTCGATTGGCTATGAATGATATTTTATGTACATTGTGGACAAATAAGAATTTAACCTACTATCTATATGCCATAAAAAGTAATTCCTAACGTAACCAACCTTATTCAGTTATAATGGGGGAAACCGAAGTAGTCGAAATATAAATAAAAATTCCCTCACCGACACATTTTGTAACATCTTCAGATTGAAAAATGATATCGATATACGGTTTTTGCTGAATTGTTGATAATTTCTTTTTCTTTCCGATTCCGTTGTCAAAACAACATGTTTGCATTTAACATTTTTGGGAAAAACATGATTTCTAAAAAAAATTGGATATCGCACTCTAACGTTTCGGTTATTCATTAGAATTGTTATAATGTATAGTCTATAAATCAGTGGAGAAAAGCCAATTTCAAACTATATATGACACATAAATGTTATTTCTTGAATGATATTTGTGGCATATTTTTCAATGTCTAAGTACTTCTTGGAAAATAACACCTCATTAAGAAAATTGCTGTATATTCCAAACGTTTCATTAAAATATTTGACAATATTAATTTACAACTTAGAATTGTGCCTTTTTTATACAAGTTTCTTAACCATTGACATCGGGGTGTGACCTAGACCCCGAAACGTTTGGAATATACAGCAATTTTCTTAATGTGATGTTATTTCCCAAGAAGTACTTAGACACAAAAATGTTACTGGAAAAATTTTTGAAGCGAAAGCTTCTTGACGGAGGTTCACACTTACCTATATGAAAACAGATGAGCAAGGGTATGAGTGCATAACTTGAAATTTTATTTGTTTCGAAACGTTCGGACCGACACTACGAATTACACCACGACCGACACCCCAATCGACAACACACTACCATGATCTTCAAATATCCATGAAATTCAGTTTTCTTTAAGCGTAAGTAACAGGTAATTTATTAGGAGTCTCTTTTTTATAGAAAATTAATATTATATAGGAGATAAACTAATATAACATCCAATTAATATACAATACCTGCAGAAAAACTTGCTGTTCCTTCTAAAAAAAACCCAATTCTCTCTTGGTGATATATTAAGTTAGAGACGTGACTTTAGAAGTCAGAAAGAATACCATGAAATTGGAAATTAAATTAATGTACCTACTGACTAGCTTCATATTATAAAGTAAACATTTTACATTAAGACATCGAATAATGATTGAATTATATTGAGTAGAAAAGCTTAGATGTAAAAATTAAAAAAGTTGTATTCTTGAATTAATATTGTTATTAAATTCCCGGATCTGGCACTGTCTACAGTACTTCTGGAGGTAGCCTGCAATCTACATTAATGACCGCATAACATATACTTGATGCGTCTTTAAAATTAAAAACTCAAATTCATCGTTTTATTAACTTACTAGCCTTTACCAGCGGTTTCACCCGGAATTTACAAGTCTTGGCAAAAAGAAATAACTTATGAAACATATGGGTTATCCAATATAATAAGTTTCCCAAATTTTTTTGAGACGCCCTACTTAATTATAAATCCACCAATCCCGAATAAATTTTACCCACACTGCAAGTGCTTATAAGCCACCTTAGATAAAAATTTTATTCCATTTTTTTTAATCACCATGTATAACTCTACCTCTACTTCACCTTTTGGTACAACCATCCCTGTATATGCTGCTGTTTATTTGTCACCCAATATAGCTTTTTTTCACACCTGCTTATAACTCTACTTTCACCTGCTTATGGTCTACGCTATATAACTATTATTTCTGATATTTTTTGAGCCACCTTGTAAAGTACAATTAATCACTTTTTATATGCAACTTTTTCTAACATTGTATTAATCACACTCTAAAACTATAATCTTGCTTCGCCCCATGTTTCAGGTATTCCATTTAGTTCAACCCCTATATAACAATTTTTTTAAACTTTTCATTCACCCTAACGGTAATGCCTGTGGAACCCTTGGTGTGTCACAAATGTAAAAACACAGTTTAGCTCCCTAACACCAAACCTTTATTTAAACACTCACTCAAACTGCAACTGCTTTTCGGCCACTCTATATAACAATTTTAATTATTTTTTTGAACCGCCTTGTATAACTAATAACTCTACTTCTATCTACATTAAAATCATCCTATATATACTACTGCCAATAAGTAAACATTATAACTTATTTTTTAACCATCCTGTATAACCAGAATTTTTACTCTACAAAATACTTCAACTACCCTGTATGTTCATCTGATTAGAAGCCACCAAATATAACATTTTTAAAACACTTTACTATAACTCTACTCCATTCTCTATCTTATCTACGCAACTGGTTATGGACTACTACTGTATAACATTTTTTGAACTTCCCTGTATAACTAAAAATCCATCAATGCCCAACATATTTCACCAAAACTGCAACTCCCTATACAACAATTTTGTTTTAACAAATTTTGGATCACCTTATACACCGCTGCTTATTGGTCAAACAATATAACATTTTTTAAATACTTTACTATAACACTTTTCCACCCTATATTTCAACTACCCTGTATGTGCAACGGAATATGAGCCACTCTATTTCACAATTTTCCCTCATATTTTTATCCACATTATAAAGTATTATTTCTCTCCACACTTCATTTAAAGCACCCTTCATTTGGAAGTTTTTCTAACCTTGTTTGAATCACACTGTGTAACTATAACTTTACTGCGTCCCATATTGCAGATACTCCAGATATGCAACTGCTATATAACAAAATGTTTCTACCAATTATTACCCACCCTGTATAATTATAATTTTACTCCACCCTATATTTTAACAACGTATAGGCAACTACTTATTTGCCACCCAATAAAACATTTTTGTACCACCCTCTATCCTTAAAATTCTACTCCAGCCTATATTTCACCCATCCCGTAAATGCAACAGCTTTGTAGATCATAATTTTTTTATAATATTTTTCAAACCTACATGTATAGCTGTAATTATACTCCGCTACATATTTCAACCATCCTATGTATGCAACTGCTTGTGGATATAAAATATTTTTTAACAACTCTATAAACTACAATTCTACTCGAACTCAAATTTCAACCACCCTGTACAAACAACTTGTTCAAACATTTTTTCAACCCAAGACAAAATTAATGGATACATGAAATTGTTTATTACTTATTTTTTACCTTGTAGATAATTAATTTTAATACCAACTTTAAGATCAATGGCTGATGATTGATATTTTTCGTTGAGTCGAATGCGTAAAAGATATTGATTTATTAGTAATTTTCTCTTTAGACAATCTGGCAACCCTGCATGATTTTTGAAAATCTGCACCGGTCTATACGTTTGCATAACACCCAAGGCGTCGTATTGTCGATTTTAAAGTTGTTTCTTATGGGTGGAGAATGAGCGGATAATGACCGTGGCTTCCGGGCTAGGCTCCACTCTCATTATACGCACTCTGCTATGTATATGATCTGTGGTATTAGCAAAATATAATTCGAATTCGAAATTGAAACCAAACGTCAATTTTTTTTTCATACACTTCTGTTGAATTTTGCCTCATTTACAATTCATCGGAAATTAATTTTTGGTCACTTTCAATTTATCGTGTATGAGCTCCAACTGGCAAATTAATGAATCATCAAATTTTTTATTGCTTGCTGAAATAGTTGTATGATTTTGTGGTGTTTACTTTTCAAGTATAAATGTTTTTATTGATGAGATTTTCTGAATCGAAATTCCTCATAACAGAAGTTCGCACTTAAACAATGGAGAATTGCCGATTAGACTTGTAAACTGCTGACACCCCGTGATGGTGTATTATCGTAAATACCCCGTGTATTGATTACATTTTTACATGATTGAAGTTTATTTGTAATATGTACCTACTTCTTTAAACTATATTACAACAGCTATTTTGAAGAATAATCTGGAGATGCTGTGATATTTAAAAATATGTAGTTAAATAATGTTTTCATAATTTATTATGTTATAATTAATGTGACCTGGTTATAAATATTGTCAGGATATTAAATAAGTGAAGTATGTTCGAAATCTTACAATGCAACAAATTTTATTTGGCACTTATATTTAAATTAAGAATTAAATTAAGCATTGGGATAAATTATTGTGTTTTTATAAAAAAGTGGCCATTATTTTAATTCTCATAAAATTTAGGATATAACACAAGACAGAAAGTTCAGACTCAAATGACTTTTGTTTTATTTTTAATGAATCATTCTAAGCCCTCTAAAAATATGTTGTTAAAATTAATTTACGTGTCATTTAGTTCAGCAGCACATAACAAAACTAATTGAACTGGACATTACAGTTATGTGGATTAAAGAATGACTTCTCTGCAGAAGGAATAGAGTTAAAATTGAGATTTTGACTAGCCATGAATATATTTAGAAACCCCTATGTTAGGAATCTTGGTCCGATCGCAAGTAGGTCCACTATTCTAGGATTCGTAACCCTCATGCCACCCTAGCTCTAAATATGTGAGCTTTCCGACTTTGACATAATTCTCTCACACTCTAACACCTCTCTGCGGGGCAGCCCGCCTTCACTGGCCTCATTACCCCAAAGAATCAGACACTGGATCGTTCCACACTATATACTCATATCCACAAATACACCTGTGGGTCCGAACACACATGCATACCAACAATATATTTCAAAGAAACTGCAGGACCAGTCTATGGTTTCATAAAAAATGCAGAATAAATTACAGAATTTTATAAATAAAAACCAGTCTGCAGCCAATGCAAACATTCTAAACTCGAATCGATCTTGTATCATTATGGCGAGGTGGCAAAAAATATAAATATAAATTTTAATTAGTTAAAATAAAACTAAATTATATAAATTTCTAAAAGAGTAAAAGTAAATAGTAAGTCTAGTTACGTTACATCTGTAAATATATTTAATTTTCTTCCAATTAAAATTAAAATCCCAAGAATAAGTTCTAGAAAAACAAAACTGAAAAAATGAACAAAACTCTACAGTTTATCAGAAATGAATAAATGAAAAACATAGATAAAGCCGAATTGAGAACCTCCTTCTTTTTGAAGTCGGTTAACAATAATAAGTAATACTAATAATTTGTAGTAAATAGATATTATTGTCGAATTTTCTGAATTGTAATACTGTTAATCAGTTATTAATCTGTAAGTACTAATAGTAATTTTCAAATAAGTTTTAAAGATTTAATATTAGAGACCAGCCTACGTGGAGGTAATCTGATTACCTTAGTGGGTATTGCGATATATACTATGCAAGACTTTGTAATTTTTGATCAATAAATTAAATTATAATTTATTACTCCCAATCTGTCCACAAAATCAAACTCATTGGTGTGTTGTAAATGATACATTTATTTTATAAGTTAATTAAAACAAAAATTCCAAATATTCTCTCTCCAATATGGTAAGAAAAATTGTTACGTTATTGTCAAACTGATTCCTTAAAACCAGTTCTCTACCAAAAGTTTCTCTATTTTACATTGAATAGAGTCAATTGATCATTATCAAGACCGATAGAAAACTGTGAAATAATCATACCAACACAATTAGTGAATTATAACTTCAAAACACGTTTTATTACTTCCCCACACTCTAATTACATAAGCGCACATTATAAATACACGTTCGTAATTATTTTCACTAATTTACATAAAATTTTCTCCTAAATGCACACTTATTCAAATGGGCAATAAAACTGTGTGATTTCTCTGCCACATGCCTTTAATTGGCACACCACAATTGGCACTAAACTGAAATTATTAAAGTCTGCACGAACTTTTAATTAAAATTTGTCTCTATGTCAGTTCTTTATCCCAGCTGACATATCTAAACAGTTTCTATCCACGATCGCTTAGTTTGAAATTCTGTTTACCCTTTGAAATTAAACTTCCCGGCCTAGTTTATGATTCTCAGAGATAATTATGGAAGGCCCAACGTTTAAATGTCAGAATATGAGTTTCTCTGAACTTTATGTAGTATTATTATATGTTCTTGTGGTTACAGCTGATAATAAGGAGCCTTATAAACTATTGGAAATATAATGAGTCACTAAATAAGCAGGCATAAGTTGAGGCATCTGTTTAGAAAGTGTTGCTTTCTAAATGATATGTGTTTGAACTGATAAAGTGATAACAATTATATTTTAGTGGAGTTTTATTATATCTGATACGAAGTGCGAAATAATAATAAGCCGAGTATAAGTAAAGTTTCAGAAAAACATCAGCTACAGTTTAAAAAGTTTTCTCTTAGTAAAACCTCATTAACAAAAATTTGTCGCAGTGTGTCATTTCAACGCAGTGGCTGTTCAAAACTAATTTATACCAACGCTAATTCATTGCAAGTCTGACTGGGGGCTTGTTTCATAAGAAACTTGTCACTTGTAAAAGTAAATGTCAGATTTGTAATGTACAACAGGAAGAAAAGTATGGAACAGATCAGAAAACATAATATGTGTACATATCCGGATATCCATTCGCCAAAAGGAGAGAAGACCTTTTGGCGAATGGATATCCAGAAACGATCATTAGCATGGCGTTTGAAGAGCTGGAGAAACCACCTAGGCAGGAAGAAGACACCACGGTAGCAACTCTACTATTACCTTATACTACAGGCTAGTCGGAGAAACTTAGAAGAATTGCCCACAAGTATGAAATTAGAATGATAATCAAAATCAACAACACCTTGAGGAACATGATAACAAGAACGAGGCCCGACGCACCAGCAATACCAAATAACTATATACAGTATATCGTGTGAATGTGGCAATCTTTACATAGGAGAGACAATGCGACCGCTGTAGACTAGGGTTAAGGAACACCGCACATCTACTGAAAGGGCGGAGTAACGAAGTCCGGACTAGGTAATCACTCATGGACCGACCACCATAATATAAACTGGGACCAGGCCAGAGCAATTCACAAGGAAGAGTACTGGTACAAAATAACATTCATAGAGACAGCATATATAATCTCGAACGAAAATATAATTAGTGAGCTCAGCGTAAAAATTCTGCCGCGTGGCATCACCGACAACCAACTGCCAGGTACGACTTTGCTGATGGGACCGGATAAGACCCAATGACCATTACCGGTTAAGCGTATAATATAAATACGAGGGATAATCTGAATTTCCTATCTTTCACCTGATGACGATAGCAGATACACAGCTATTGAAATGTGGTAAGATCAAGCACTTCAAGACGATGGAACTCCAAGGAAATTTCGAGGAATTTTAGTTTTGTTGTCTTACGGTTCCAGTTAATATACATGTACGACACTAAGGCATATTCAGTAAGCAAAATCAAATAATGTTCTGCTCCTGAAGAAAAAAGAATATAAAAATTTTCTATTAATGAATATATTAATATTAGAAATATACTTCTAGAGTTCAAAACGTTAATAAAAATCAACATTTTATGAAAAGCCTTGGTTGAATTATTTGAAATTATATCAAATAATTTTGTCCTCTAGCGGTGGAAAATTTAATGGCTCTAGTTCAGCTATTATGGAATAGATGGGGCAATAACTTATTAACGGAAAATTTTGGCAGTTTGCTCAATTTTTTTATTAATGACACTAATTCCGTATTTTAGCAATTAAAAAACTCAAGAAATTTGATTCACAAAGAGAAGGAAATGGTACCGAACTCTTTTGCATTTGCCTATTTATAAATAGATTTTTAATAAAATACACATATTAAAACGTCAATATGTTCAATTTAGGTCAAAGTCATTCCCTGCATTATGACGCAGGATTTTGCCGGAATAGTAAATCAAATAACAATTATATATAATATAATATTTTTAACCTTTAGTTTTTCTAAAATACTTTAGTGTTATTCAGATATTTCACAATTACGATCTTAATTTCTAAGAAGAAACTGCAAGAAACGAACTCTTAAGTAATTATAAATAACTGCGATACAAAAGTACTTACATATTGGTACACCTTAAAACTGCAATGTATTTATAATCTCAAAATTTCAATGAAACACAAAGTTAGCGATGACAATTTCAGTATATTTTGTAATTGTATTGAAATTGAAAATTTTCAAATAATACACTGATAATTTTCACATTGAACTGAAAATGTACATTAACTTACCAGCTAACAATGTTATGTCAAACTGAAATCAAAATAATCAAATTCGCTAAAACAAAGATGGCCGTGAACATATCATGGGCTTTGTAATATTAGTGAATTTTTATGAAACTATTAGCGTTGAAAATAGAAACATTATAAATTACTAGCCGGTATCCGCGGTTTCACCCGCGTATTTAATGTACAATTCTGTGCCAAAAGGAATAGTTTAGGAAACTTGGAGTATCCTACATAACAACTTTTTCTAATTTGTGAACCACCCTACGTAACAATAAATTAACCAATCCCGAATATATTGCTCCCAAACTACAAGTGCTTATGGGCCACTCTATATAACAGTTTTATTCGACATTTTTGAATCACCTTATATAACTGTAACTCTACTTTACGCTTTAGTGATACCTGTATATGCTAGTGTTTATTTGTCACCACATATAACATTTTTAAACACTAAACTATGCCTTTAGTCCACCATATTTATCAGTTCTAACAATTGTTTCTGAAATTATTTGAGTCACCTTGTAAAGTAAAAATTTTCTCCAACCTATATTTTAACCACCCTTTATATGCAACTTTTTTTTCACATTGTGTTAAATACACTGTATAACTATAATTTTGCTTCGCCCCATATTTTAGGTACCAATTCCATACAATAGGATGCAACTGTTCATGATCTATATTATATAATTTTTTTTTAAACATTTTTTGATTCACGCTGTAAAACTATAATTCTACTCCGCCCTCGATTTAAACACCTTGTATATACAACTACCATTATAACATTTTTTGTACCACTCTGCATAACTACAAATTCACCAATCCCCAACATTATTCTCCAAAACTACAACTACTTATTAACCACCCAATATAATAGTTTATTAAATTTTCTAACCGCCCTGTATAATTATAAGTCATGTTTATACTGCTGCCAATTAATCAACAGTAAAACTTATTTATCTTTGCGTTTTTTAACCATCCTGTATAAACCATAATTTTACTATACAAATCTCTCAGTTACCTTGTATATACTTTGCTTAAGGGGTATCAAATATAACTTTTTTTAAACACCTATCTATCACTCTGCAAAACTATATATGTCAACTATCTTATCCATCCATTTTTCTGAAATTTTTTTTGAGCCACTCTGGCAAGTATAATTTGTCTCCACCTTATATTTTAACCCCTTCTTATATGCGAATTTTTCTAAAATTATTTTCACCACACTGTATAACTATAATTTTACTCCTCTCTCTGTTTCAACTATTGTATATGCAACTTTTAATCGGCCACTCAGTATAACAATTTTGTGCCACCCTGTATAAATACAAATTCCCCAATCCCTAACATATTTTTTTAATGAACCGCCTTGTATAACTACAACTTTCCTTCCGTCTATATTTAAGCAATCCTGTTTATACTGCTGACAATTAGTCAACCATTATAACTTATTTGTCCATCAGTTTTTGAACCATCCCGTATAACAATATTTTTACTCTATAAAATATTTCAACCACCCTGTTTGTATATGCAGCTGCTTAGGGACCTCCAAACATATGTAATTTTTGTGTCCATAAAAAAACGACAATTTGAAAAATCCAAAATTTGTGAACATATTGGGACCTTGGTCATAAAATACAGTTTCAAAATTCAGTTATATTACACAAAGCAGAACACAACACCAAAAGAAAACTAAAAGAGTCTGCTTTAATTTTGTTAAATGATTGTATCGCTACTACCTCCGTAGAATTCAGTCGTACCTGGTTGCCGATGATTAAGGAAGAAATTGCTAATGGTCATGTCCTTGTGAACAACCCAATATCGGAATAGTTCATAGGGTTTTTCCTAGGTTTTCCCTTATGGTTTTAATGGGATCACTGAATCATCAAAATTCTTTGGTCGAATTTTTTGCGAATGCAAAGTCGCACCTAGGAGCGCCACATAAAATTCTGAAGATCTCCCTTTCAAATTCTTCCAATTTGAGAGGAACTTTATTATTGTATGATCTTTAGAAGTTTCTGTGCTATCCTGTATACTACAAATAAAATTCTCTTAGGTACGCCAGAAATCAAATAATACATATTGTCAAATATTTTAATTTACATCTTAGAATTGTGCCTTTTTTATCCAAGTTTCTTAACCATTGACAACGGGGTCTGACCTAGATCCCGAAAGGTTTGGAATAAACAGCAATTTTCTTAACTGTGGTGTAATTTCCCAAGGAGTACTTAGACATTGAAAAATATGCCACAAATATCATTGAGGAAACAACTATAATTTTACTTCTCACCATGTTTTAGGAATTGCATATTCTATTCTATCAAAATTTTTCGAACAATTTTTTATCCACTCTGTTTAACTATAACTCTACTCCTCTATTTATTTCAAATACCTTGTATTTGCAACTACTTATCGGCCACCTAGTATATCATTCTTTGGCCCACAATGTTTACCTATAAATATAAATCCATCAGGTCTCAATATATTTCACCAAAATTGCAGCTGCTTATGGGACACTCTAGATCACAATATTGTTTAAATTGTTTTTATATCACCTTATATATGTATATCTCTACTTCAACCTGTATTACGACCACCCTGTATATGCTGCTGCTTATTGTTTACCCAATATACTTTTTTAAATACTTTACTATATTTCTAGTATATTCTATATTTTAACTATCCTATCTGTGCAACTCAATTTTTCCTCATATTATTTTAACTCCCCTTTATTTGAAACTTTTTCTAACCTTGTTTAATCACACTCTGTAACTATAACTTTAATTCGTCATATATTTCAGGTACTCCATGTATGCAACTGCTCATGTTCTACCCTATAAAACTAAATTTTTCCACCATTTTTTTTTACCACACTGTATTATAATTCTACACCCATATAACCTTTTGGTACCACCTTTTATTCTTAGAATTCTACTTCACCCTATGTTTGGAACGTCCTGTATATGATACAGCTTGTAGATCATAACATAACATTTCTTTGTAATATTTTTTAAACCACCTATATGACTGTAATTATACTCCGCGACATATTTCAACCAACCTATATAAGCAACTACTTGTGTTTAATATCATTTTTAGGGTTCCGTATATACTATACAAGGATACCCTTATAATATCACTCAGGATTTCTGCCTCTGTCACATCACAGCAATTTTCTCCTAAACTATTGGACGGAAGAGGTTGAAATTTGTTATCAATTTGATTTTTTTGATTTTTGGGGGTACTTATAATTTTGAAAAAAATAGGAAATATTAAACGTTATTTATAAAGATGTTAACGAAAATATACCAAAATTTACCCATCACCGCCCTCTTTATCTCCGAAACCATAAAATGTAAAGTTTTGAAAAAAATTAAAGGTATAGGTTCTGACCTGAAGTTTACTGGTAAAATAAGGAGAAACCTCTACTTTTAACTTTGGGAAGCAAATTACAGAATTAAATGGAAAATATAAAATTAAAATTGTTTCTTTTCTAACCCATCATGTTATATATCAAATGAAAGGGCAATTACGACGAAAACAAATATATTTTTTTCAAATTTTAAAATAAATTAATTAATAGATATTAACAAAAATATAAAAAATACCAATTCCCCCCCCTTATCCCCGAAACCATAAGCTGGAGAATTTTGAAAAAATGGAGGCATAGCCCCTCACCTGAACTTCACTTGAAAAATAAGGAGAAACCCTAATATTTATTTGGGGGACAAATTATAGAATAAATGGAAAATATAAAATTAAAATTGTTACTAACCATCATGTTATATATTAACTAAAAGGGCTCATTATGACGAAAACAAATATATTTTTTTCTTATTTTTAAATAAATCAATTAAAAGATATTACAAAAATATAAAAAATGACCCATCCCCCCTATCTCCGAAACCATAAGCTGGAAAAATTCAAAAAAAACAATGGAGGTATAGCCCCTCACCTGAACTTTACTGGAAACATAAGGAAAAACCCCTAATATTCATTTTGGGGCAAATTATAGAATTATATGGAAAATATAAAATTAAAATTGTTTCTAACCCATCATGTTATATATCAAATGAAAGGGCTCATGATAAAGAAACAAATATGTTTTTTTTATATTTTTAAAATAAATTAATTAAAAGATATTAACAAAAATATAAAAAATTACGCATTCCCCCCCCTTAACTCCGAAACTATTAGCTGAAAATTTTGAAAAAAATGGAAGTTTAGCTCCTTACCTGAACTTTACTAGAAAAATAAGTAGAAACCCTAAAATCATTTTGGGAGGCAAATTATAGAATTAAATGGAAAATAAAAAATTATAATTGTTTCTAACGGGTCATGTAATATATCAAATCACAGGGCTCATTATGACGAATACAAATATACATATATTTTAAATGAATATTTAAAATATATTAAAAAAAATATTTAAATAAAATTACCTATTTTCCCGTTATTCCCCAAACTATAAGACCTCAATTTTTTGTTATATAGAAAAAATATGAAAAAATCCCTAATTTATTATTTGGCTTCCAATTAATTGAATTAAAGGGAAAATAAATTATTATAAAACCCCCAGAGTAATTTTTTAGGGACAAATTATACAATTAAATGGAGAATAAAGATTCAATTATCAAACGCATCATGTAATATAACAGATAAAAGGCTCATTATGTGAATTACAAATATATCATATTTTTAAATCATTTGTTTAAAGATATTAACAAAAAATATAAACCTCGACATAATTCCCACTTTAGAAACTACACTATTTAAATTTTGAAAAATATATTTTATTTGTATTTTGTAATAATTTGAATAGCAGATTTAATAATTTATAATTTAAAAGTTGACCTATTTTGCCCTTTATCTTCCAATCTACAGAGCCTCAAATTCCCAGACAAATAGATTATAAAAGACTTCTCTGAAAGTTTATTAATAAAATAAAACTCTAATGTTAATTTTGGGGGCCAAATTAGAAAATTAAATACATATGTATTCTTATAAAAATCAAGTGAATTCTGAAGCAGATAAAATAAAATGTCTATGTGTGGAAAATGGAATTACAAATTTAAAACCCTTTCTTTAAAGATATTAGGATAAATATAAGAAATGCACTCACTCCTGCTTGTCTGAAACTGAAATATTAGATGGTACGGAACGCTTAGTTTGCGAGTCCAACTCGCACTGACCAAATGATTTTAACTCTCCATCTCTTTTGTAGCGATTTGATTTTGACTTTTCATAATATTTTTGCCCTTAGGTTATGATAGCACGGGGGTAAAAATAAGTCTTAAATTAAATGAGAAATTATTCAAGATTTCAATTTCATTCAATGAGAAAGTTTTCAACATATATAGGGATTATCTAACATTAATTAACAGCAGATGCATTGTGTTGGAATTATATTGAGTCTTAAAATATGGGTTTAAGGTTATTAATATGTACATATGTTTTGTAGTTAGTTGTAATGTTTATCACTTTCATACTAACTTTTGACTTGGTTGGTTACATTTTATGCTTACGAGCTGAAATCGTTAACTGTGAAATTTAAGAATAAAGATTATAATAATTTTATCATTCACTTTGAGTCTATTAAAATTTTTCAGTCAACCCTCAAAATGTAGGTATTACCTAACAAATGTTTAAAAATATTATATTTAATATTAATATATCATTTAATGTAATTTGTAGTATTATTATATATCTGTATTATATATATAATAAATATTTCCTCATATTGTGCCATCCGTGAAAGCCTACGACTAGACATATATATATATCGAAATTGATTTTATAGCCCGATTGTTGTTGGTGTTGGAACAGAGCCCATGTTGTCTGTTTATTTTTGACAGCTAATCTGTGCTCATCTAAACGGGCTGAAATTCTCCTGTACGTTTGTCCGACGTATACCTTTCGCACGTCTACAGATTATACTATATACCCCTTGGCTTTCAAGTTTAACTTTTGGTTTGAGATTTCCTAAACTTGTGCCTATGGTCTGGTATGGTGTGTATGCTGTCGCTATGTCTTGCCTTCGAAGAATTCGGCCAATTCTGTCCGTTGTCCCTTTGATGTATGTTAAGACTGATTTTGGTTTTTCCGTGAGATCATCATTTGGTTTTGGCTCAAGGTGTTGTTGTGCTATTGCCTTTTTAATTGTGTGGTTTGTGTATACGTTTTGTGGTAGAACATTATTTATGTGTTTTAATTCATGTAATTTGTTATTGTCGTCGGTCAGTCGTATGGATCTGGAAACTAGCGTGTTGGCAACTCCCTGTATTTGAGAAGGGTGGTGATGGGATTTGTAGTTTAAGTATCTGTTCGTGTGTGTCGGCTTTCTATATACGATGTGGTCGAAGTGCCCATTCTGGGAACAGCTGGTAGTTTTCTTCAAGTTCTAATTTAATTGAATCCTGAGGTGTATGGAGTTTAGATGCTCCAGGAAATATATCAGTTCTTGTTGCCCAAAGGCCATATGATAAATACATCATCGACGTATCTTAGCCATAACTTTGGCTTCAGGTTTGCTGTCTGTAGTGCATTTTTCTCGAAATAGGTCATGAAGAGGTTTGCCACCGCTGGTGATAGTGGGGACGCCATTGCGGATCCGTCGGTTTGTTTATATATGCGGTTGTCATACATAAAATAGGCACTTTTGAGGCAGTGTCGTGACAAATCTATTATGAATTGTGGGAGGTCTTCATTCTCAGATATTTGTTCTTCTTCTACTAGTATGCTTGGATATAAGCTCTTAACATCGAAACTAGCTATGATATATTTTGTTTCTATGGAAATATTGTTAAAAATGCGCGTGAAGTGTTCCGAGTTTTTAATGTAAAAATCTGCTTTTTCCACAATTTGTTGTAGGACTTGAACGATTTGGGGAGAGGAGGATTTTATAACGCATACTTTTCCGATTTCTCCTTAACTTCATTCTTTATAAAAAAATACTTTTGACAATAGAACTTCAATAATGTTCACAATCTGATGAGATAGGATCGAATTTCGACCCCCGGGCGACCTATAGTGTTTTAATTAGTCCCTGTAATTTTGTTTTATATTAAAAATTTTTAGATCTATGGATCTTTACCCAATATGATCAGAAATTAGAGTGTTTACATAATTTGTTCTACAGAATTTGATAAAAAAAGATTCACCGTTACAGAAAAAAATCCTGTTATACAAAAAAATGGGAAGTGCATTATAATTGAGTCAGAAAAGTGCACTTACGTAACCATGTTAATATCCAGAAACATAAAGAAACATCTTATGTAACATCTCCTTTAAAATGTGGTTAAAAATTTCCCATAATACCGCATATGCATACATTGATCTTGGCTATAGGTAAGTTGAGTAGCGAAGCGCTAATGCCAAGATGATATACTACATGAAAACGTCCACTTGCGATAAATAATCATTCAACATAAAAATTGCCGAGGAAAAAGGGTACAAATAGAGGATATGGGAATATAATAAACTTTGGCAATTTGCCAAGATGTGCGAGGTTGCAATGATGGCGCAACCTGATAAAAGCTGTAAAAAACCTGCCAATATGAAAAACTTAGACTTTGGCAAGTTGCTGAGATTACTAGAAAATGATTTAAAAATTTCTTTAACAAATATAGATTTGGCTATAAGAAAATCATATTACCGTAAAAATGAGAATATAGTAAATTATAATTAGTATTAAGGAACAAAACACTGGAAGTAAGTTATTGCTTTATATTGAGTTATTGTATTTTTTTAAACTTTGTGGAATGCTTGTGTTTATTTAAACACAGAAAATGCTTGCTTGCTGTCTGTGTCATATTCATCTTTGTGTTTTGTGGATGTCGTAGTTTTGGTTTCGCTTTCATATGTTTTCATAATAATTTTCGCTACTAAATAACGTCGTACTGGACTCAAACCATCACTGTGTACCAGGTATCCAAATTGCATTACCGACAAGACAAATAACTGTTTATTATTGGTGATAATTCATACCAATCAATACTTTTAATTTCTTAATAATTTTCATATCTATAATTTGTTGTTAATATAAGTATTAGACAATGTCATGAAATTATATTACTTTATACAACAATTCACCCCCAGTTTTAAGTCTACTTTTTATTAGTAGCATATACTATATAAACAACCGTGTAAATATCAAAATTATTAATTAGTTTTAATTTTGGGGAATTTTATTGATTACAGCCAAACACTCAGCTATGCATATTTCAGTCGAATACTTTTCTAAATTTGGCACATATTTTTCAATCAGCTAGTGGGTTTCCAGGATGATGTTTCAAGAACAGCACGTTGCAGATTATAACTTAAATAGCACTAGTTTACAAATTTGCAGCACAATTTTCTTCATTATCACTCGCATGCTCTCACTATCTACAATTACATATTTACTACATACTACTGCCTTCGAAACTGGGTCACGATCACTTTTTTTTGACACAATTAGAATAATTTTTTTTATTTATATACGTGAAAATGAATAAAAATATTTTTTATAGCGTCCTCACTCAGTCCTAAAAACCTAACAAAACGAAACATATTGTGACAGGAATTCATCCGATATTTCGTGGAACTCGAAATGGTGGTGTGTCGAATTTCATCGAATATTCGAGAACACATAAAGGAAATTTCCCAAAGGCTCTTTGACCTTCTGGAGAATCCGAGAAGAAATATATAAATACGGAGAGCTGTAGGAAGGATCCATTCATTTTGGGCGCAGTTTACTAAACAAACAACAGATGTTCAAGATAAATTTATAATAGTGGTGTGAATATGAATTAAAGTATTGGAACTAATTAGAGTGAACCGAAGTGTAAATAAAAACATTACAATTATTATATTTTTCTTACAAAAGTAATAAAAATTACAAATATAAGCCTATGTGTGGAAAATCAAAGTGTATATCTATACTATTATAAATTGTAATTTTGTCTGTTTGTTTGTTTGTTTATTTGTTTGTTCGGGCATCACGTAAGAACTACTTAACTGATTTTGCTGAATCTTTTTTTTTGTGGGAAGCCTGTAATTTGACTAAAAATCTGATAGACATTTTATCTCTCTAAATTGACAGAAACGCTATATATAGCGAAAAAACTTCTACCATGTTGGGTAATTCAATTATTCAATTGGTTCCACCGCACGCACAAACTATTAGATACTGGCATCAGCTTAGCTTTTATTCAAAATTCGGAATGTGCAAATGTAACATGTTTCGATTTAACAAAATCAACATATATCAGCGTAATTATACAGGGTGTTCTATATATAAGAAACTTAGTGCGGATTAGAATAACATGGATTAAAAAAAATCCAAAAAAAGTTATATTTGGTGTCCTATAAGCAGTTGGATATATACGATGTGATGGAAATAAGGGGGAGTAAAATTAGTTATACGGGGTGGTCCAAAAAAGTTATACTGATTAGGCCATAAACAGTTCCATATACCAAGTGGCTGAAAAGGGGTAGAATATTTATAGAGTGAATAAAAAAACTTAAAAAATGTCTTAAGTGAGCAATTAGGATCTTTGAATTAGGTTTATAAGATTCTTTAGTTATGAAATGGGTTAAAGAAATGTTACAGGCAGTTGTTTATACAGGGTGTTTGAAATATAAGATGGAGTGGAATTATAGTTTATATTGTGGTTAAAAACTTGTTCTATATCCACAAGTCGTTACATATATAGGATGGTTGAAATATGTAGCGGCGTAGATATAATGACAGCTGTACAGGTGTGTTTAAAATTATTTTAAAGTAGTAGTATGATCTACAAACTGTTCTGTTTACCGGATGATTGAAATATAGGGTGGGGTAGGGTTCTAAGGATACAGGGTCGTACAAAAATGTTATATTTGGTGGCAAATAAGTAGTTGCATATAAAAGGTTGTTGAAATATAGGTGGCTTACAGTTAGAATTATACAGGGTGGGTAAAAAATGCTAGAAAAATTTTGTTACATAACACTTGCATATATAGAGTACCTGAAGTATGGTGCGCAGTAAAGTTGTAGTTACACAGTGTCATTCAAACTAGGTTAGCAAATGTTGTAAATGAAGGGTGGTTTAAATGAAGTGTGGAGTGAAATTTTACTTTAATATATCTTGAAAAAATATAAGGAAAAAATGTGAAATAGCGCAGTTCATAATAAGTTACAAAGATAGGATAGTTGAAACATAGGGTGAAGAAGTGTTACGAAAAAAAATGTTATATTGGTTGACCAATAAGGTAGTTGTAATACATACAAGGTGATTCAAAAACATATTGAACAAAATTATTGTTATTTTCGTTGCTTCAAAGCAGTTGCGTTTTGGTGAAATATATTTGGCGTTGATGGATTTATAGTTATACTGGGTGGTAGAAAAAAATGTTATACCGGGTGGCCGATAAGTAGTTGCAAATACAAGGTGATTGAAATAGCGAGTGGAGTGGATTTATAGTCAAACAGGTTGAATAATTTTTTTTTAGTATAGAACATGAGCTGTTGCTTATCTGCAATATCTGAAACATTGATCGAAGCAAAATTATAGTTCATACAGTGTCACTAGAACTACTGAACAATTTATATTTGCTTGCCCCTAAGCAGATGCACATACAGGGTGGTTGAAATATTTTGTAGATTAAAATTATGCTTATACAGGGTGGTTCAAAAATAAGTTGTAATGTTTGACAATTGGCACAGGATGGTTTTAATGTAGATGGAAGTAGAGTTAGTTATACAAAGCGGTTAATTGTTTTTATATAAAATTGTTATATAGGGTGGCCAATAAAGCAGTTGCAGTTAGGGTGCAAAACTGTGTTGTTATATTGTGTTTTGACTCACGAAAAAACGGGGTTTTTTTTTTTTCCACATATTTCCATTAGGATGGAATCAAAAATAAGTTTAAAACAATGTTATCATATAGGGTAGACCATAAACAGGTTGCATTTAGTTATATGGAAATTTGAAGAAGGGGGCAGATAGCAAGAATTATAGTTATAGAGTTGTAAAAAAAACAAATGTTATGAAAAAGCTCATAAAAAGTGATGAATATTATGTAGAAAGAGAAATTTTTACTTTAAAAGGTGGTTAAAAAAAAAATATCGCGAAA